>JARQOD010000007.1:101747920-101934675 GCA_033576555.1 Oophaga sylvatica | reverse complement strand
AATGCCAGTTAAATACTTACCTATATGAATCCTTTCCTTCATTTAGTTGTATATTGCTTGACTCACCAGCTGTCAGCACGCTTGTGCGCTGCGGCTCCCGGCCCGTTATTAATTTTTGCGATTTTTCCCTACATGTCCTACATTTAATGCCCATTTTATTCAACATTTAATATTAATTATTGTCATGATTTGAGTGTTGGGCAATTTTTTCCAATAAGTGTATATGGTGATTAAATATATGAGTAGATTTACAATTACGAGTAGATATATCTATGAAAAATATCTGATGCGTTTCGAGATAAAATGGAATGATAAAGAGAATCTGAGCTGCGGTAAAACTGTGAAAAATGCAGACGGCACTTACACTATAGAGAGCGAATGCAAAGTTCCCGGAAGCTTCTTCAGAGACCCACAGTCCACGGTGAAGGTCTCCTGGAAGCATGAGTCCATGGATGGCTGGGAGTGGAAGGAGATGTAACGCGCCTTGTCTGTACTGATCAGAGATGTTGAGGATCCGATCAATCTACATCACATGATTTTGCTACCGATTTGTCCTTATTTACGCTGTTATCATTGTATATTGCTCCTTTTTGTTGATGTGTGTCCTGTATATTTATCTCATAGATTTTCCATGGAAGCCAGAATTACGGGAGATTCCCGTTCCCAACCTTCTTCCTGGTATCACAGCCACACTGAAATGTGAGGTGTCCAATGTGTACCCCGATGTGCTGAGTGTGAGGTGGCTGAAGAAGGAGAAGGACAGTCCAGAGTTATTCCCTCTGGTTCATAGTGATAGATATATGATTTCTGACATCACACCAGAGCGGCAGAAGGATGGCACATTCACATACAGAGCGTGCGTAAAGTTCACTCCATCAGTCAGCGACGACCAAGGAACAGAGATTATCTTCAGAGTGGAGCATCCAAGTTTAGGAAAACCGGTGGAAATGAGCACCGGACCCCTCTCTATACAAGGTGATCTGATGATCTGATGTGTATTCATGAAATACCATACATATCTAAAATTCAGGAGACTCACTTAAGATATGTGACGAAAAAAATCTTTAATATCATGAAATCTCTAAATGACTGTACAGTATTACAGGTGATTGAGCTTGTGACTAGATAAAAGCGCAGCGCTGCCTCTTTTTTTAATCTCCCTCGACTTAGAAGTTGAGCCTACACCATTCCCAGCAGATTCTGACTGTTACACATCCGACATCTGCCTGTAACAGCAGCAACCAGAGCTAGCTCTCATCACTGCTGTTTATTCATTGAAATGCTGCTGATTATGTCAGGTGAGTTAGAGAAAAGTGCAGTGATATTTAATTACTGTATTTTACTCACTTATATATCGCCATTAATGCCACGAAAAAAATCTTAAATATAGTGGAATCTTTACAGTATTGTAGGTGACTAGTTTCACAGCCTTTATAGAAACATTATCAATATTGCCCAAACTACTATTATGGAGTATGAACCCCTGAAGTTTTATGGTACATAATATACTGGTTAATACTTGGCTCCAACTGAAGGAGTATCTGGCATCCATAACGGCCACAATCAAATAAGTATGCTTGCATCCAAAAAAAATGTTCAATGTTAAAATGTGTCTGATCTACCTTAATAGCTTTATAGATGTTTAACAACAACCCTAACATCTGGACAATCACTAAAATGGACAGAGACCCCGAGATCAAGTCTAAGGCCGGGGTCACACTTGCGAGTGCAATGCAAGAAACCCGCCGAGTCAATCGCTTCAATACCAGGCACTGCAGCCGGCACTCGGGACCGGAGCGTTCAGCTGCATAGAAATACATGCAGCCACGCACTAGACTCAGACTTCACAACTTAGTTCAGACCTTAGGCCACGTGCACATGTTCAGTATTTGGTCAGTATTTTACATCAGTATTTGTAGCCAAAACCAGGAGTGGGTGATAAATACAGGAATGGTGACGTGTTTCTTTTATACTTTTCCTCTGATTGTTCCTCTCCTGGTTTTGGCTACAAATACTGATGTAAAATACTGACCAATTGCTGACTGGGTGAATGTGGCTTGAGACTTCTCTGATTTATCAGATTGTATACTTGGACTTGTTTGACCCAGATCCCCTCCCAAATATTGTCAGTCTTTGAAAATTAATTGAGCTCCCAGAATCAGTCTGCTGAGAAGAGAAAGTGAGACCTGGGGGGACCATCATGGGGTCATGTTTCCCAGGTGCTATTGTGTAGCCCAGCTGCGCTTGGTGCCACATGTTACCCTGGAGGATGCACAAAAGGTAAACCCACATAATAACCTGATATTCATTCACACCTTCACTTTTCCCTGGAGCCACCAGAGGGAGCCCTTGAAGAGTACCTAGGTATATAAGGGTTGTGGAGAGACAGTAGTCAGTCAGATGAAGGCAGTCTAGCTGAGAGTTGGCTAGTTGTTGGTTGTACCTCAGATGAGCAGAGAGGAAAGTTACCTTTGAACGTGACAAGCTGATAGTTCCCTAGGAAAGTGGGAAGTGACTCTCGGAGTGAGCATAGATCAGTCTGACGGAAGGTCCTGATAGCTACTTCGGACAGAGCCTCAGAAGGAAGCGAAGGAAAGGGAACTGCAGTGTTTGTAAGACTGAGTCAACTGAGGTATTGTTAGTGAGCGAGCGTGCCGACGCTTTGAGAGCGGTGAAGAGAAGGAGAAACTGCCATCTACTGCTAGTGTGTGCTTATGTTAAAGGTGAGAGTAGGACGAAAGGTGAGTGGAAAAAGGAAAAGAGAGTAACGGAGGTTGAAACAGCATTGATAGCTCACCTCTACTCTGCACTACCGGACGCCGGGTCCGAGCTTGCTAGCATCTACACGACTAGTAGGAGACACCGGAGACCCTGTGGGACTTCAAGTCGCAGGGGCCCACAAGTGCTGATACGTAACCGGGGTCAGGAAGATGGAGTCTAGCAGGGCCCTGCATACAGAGACACTGTTCTATCCACAAGAAGGCTTCACCACAAAGTCAGCCGGGCGTATATGAAAAGACAGAGTTAGACTTCGTTTTATACGGGTCATAAACTCATACACATAAAGGAGTACGGAGGCCCTACACCTACTCAGTGGGATTACTGGAAGTGCATCCTCCACCCTGACAGCTTCCCGGGACGTGCCTGCAACTACCATCAGTAAAGGTACAGAAAGAGACTTTTGTGTGTGTGTCTGCCTTATTGATCCTGCACCCCTACACCGCCATATACCCTGAGGGATCAGTCTTGCCTATGGAAGACTTAACACCTTACTGCCCAGTAACAACCCCTCAGAGGATCTACCCTGCAGCGCTGGTCACCCTGACCAGGATCCACAGGTGGCGTCACGAACATTTCTACAAACCTATAATCCCCTGTAAATATTCCCCTTTTATTGAGGTGAGCCCCAGGGTCACGGACCGAGCTGTGCTACCCGTGACATCCCCATTGAAGTCAACGGGCTCGGTGCCGAGTACCCCACGGTCCTGCTAAGGGCGACTCACTATCATATGGTTTCAGTGGTGGTTTAGTGAGTAGTGTGTAGTGGAGCCGACATTTATTGAAGAATAAAGTTGCACCCACCTCTGACATACGGTACGTGCAATGTGACACTGAGCGTGTGACCAGGTCCGTGTTGTGAGATATGTTTGATGTATTTTACAGACGTCCAGAGCTCGACTGCATCTCCAGAAAACAGTGAAATGGACTCTGCTCCTCTGGACGACATCAAAGACCTGGCAGCCACAAGACCACAGAAAAGTGAGGATTTTTTTTGTTCTTTGTTTTTTTGAGAGATGACCCAACAGTAAACTTTCAATGTGCCCCCTGCTGAGACCACCATAGATCAGCAGCAATCTATTGGGGATGCTCAGTTGTTCGGCAGCGTAATCACAGGGTGGACGCTCCTCATCTTGCCGTGTCCTCCATAAAGAGACGTTCTCCAACAGTTCTCTGATGATCTTCCTGAACAGGGACTAAAACTCCCATCATCGTGGGAGTTACTGACTGCTCTTTACCGGCGGGTTCACTAACAGCTCAGGACAGTAGTATATAACGAGAAGTGTGCACAGAATACAGTATTACATCCATTTCTGTCTTGTTCTATCAGGTCACCGGTGTCTGATTGTTGGGGACATTAGAGGACGTGATCAGTGGACACATGGGAGGAAGGTGACTCTTCAGTGTCCGGTCTCTTACTGCCCGGAGGATGTTACAGTCATATGGACGGTGACTGAGAAAGATGGAAAAGTCCAGGAAGTCTCCAGTGCTAAAAACCAGCCGTCCAAGGAAAGAGAGGTCCTGAAGACGTCTGGATATTCCCTTACTAAAGACACAGATGAATCTGATGTAGAAGGACTATTCAATGTCACCAGTATATTGTCATTTATACCAACATTGGGGAGACATTACGGAGCACTTATTACCTGCACAGTCACCGCCGACGGAGAAACCAAGAGCAAGAAATTCCAGCCGAAATCTTTCATGGTAAATTTATACTTATAATTCTGTAAAATATTCCTTATTTCATACTGATTATTTGTTACATTATGTCTTATAGACCAATCACTCATTAATATGTGATATATATTATCTTCTAGCAAAACCACAAGTGTTGGCTCCTGTGACGGCTTCTCTCACCGAGTCCGGGGACGTGACGTGCGCTCTGACTCTGCAGAACTTCTATCCACAACATATCACTGTCACATGGACAACGGAGCAAAATCCACTGAGATCCAAAGAGGATCTTCAGGAAAACCCTGATCACACATATAATGTCTGCAGCCGGTGCACCATCCAGGAAAGTGTGTTTAAGGATCCGAACTTCAAGCTGCGCGTCACCTGGAGTCACAAAACAATGAAGGAAAAAGGAACAAAGGTCCTGACAAGGAGCGAGCTAATCAAGAGTAAGAACCGCGCTTTACTGTCCGTATATTTACACGCCTGATCGTTGTTGTTCTCAGTCTATGGCTTGCATTCATCGAAAAGGTTTTCAAGTTTATAAAAATCTATCCCCAGCCACAAACACGGATAAAATAAGTAGAAGCTGTGTAGTTTCCCATTAAATCCCTCCTGTTCTCGTTGTTTCTGTTCTTTTGGACTTCACTGGTGATATCCCTTAGCCTAGCAAGACTGCTGCAGCCGTGGATTCACCCTGGAGTCAGTGATTGTTTCACTGAATATCAGCTGAACCCAAAATGTGAAAAAAGAAGCTAAAACTATACTGATGTAGAAGTGACTGAATGACACCGCCGCGCAGAACTCAAATATGGTGCAGTAGAGAGGAGGCAGAAACAAAAGTTATTGTAATGATAACAGCAATAATAGATGCCAAGAGAGACAGTTGCGTTCCAGCTATGACAATGCAAGGTTCAATACAAAGAGTATAAACAATTTCTACTAACTACTCTCTTCTAACTTCCTACCTGGCTTCCGATACTCGGGCCGCGATGATACGGCGCTCTAGCTAAAGAAACCTGCCCTACACCCTAAGGCCAGTTTCACACGTCAGTGGCTCCGGTACGTGTAGTGACAGTTTCCTCACGTACCGGAGACACTGACACACGTAGACACATTAAAATGAATGGGTCTATGCACATGTCAGCGTGTTTTCACGGACCGTGTGTCCGTGTACAAAACACGGAGACATGTCAGTGTTCGTGGGAGCGCTCGGTCCGCAAAACGTGCTGTACACGTGCACACGGAGAACTGTTCACACAGTCCTCCATGCTCACGGACGGCCCAGGGGAAGAAGCGGCTACTGTTAACCGCTGTTCCCCTGCCTGTGGTGCTGAAGCTGAAGAATTTAAATGAAAGAATACACTACACAGTTTTTAAATCTTTATTACACTCCCATTCCATTATAGAAGCCCTCGATCTCCTGGATAAAATATAAAATAAAAAAACCAACAATATACCATACCTGTCCGCCGTACAGTCAAGTCCCACGGCGCAATCAGTCTCGAGGGGTTAATCAGTTTCCAGCCAGAGCTCTGCTAATGCATCCGCTCCAACTGTAAACTACTGGGGAATGAATGGAAGCAGAGCGCACAGACTCAGTGACTGGGGGTGACGTCACTGAGTCTCTGCTCGCTGGACAGCTGAACTCCTGTAACCTAAGCACTGTGGGATAATGACGGAGAGGTATGGGTATATTGTCTTGTTGACATCTCTTCATTACTAAGCCTGGCTTAATGTCATCTTACAATAGAAAGGTGACAGTAACCCTTTATTAACCTCACTTGCCACCGCTACAGGGCAAGTGGGAAGAACCCGACAAAGCTCCAGAATAGGCGCATCTAATAGTTGCGCCTTTTCTGGGCAGCTGCTGTTTTTAGGCTGGGGGGGCCCATATTCATGGCCCCTTTCCAGTATTAACCCAAATACGGCAAAATAAATAATACTCATCCATATACTGATTGAACAAATACCCAAGAAAAATATGGACCAAAAGCAATTGAAAAAATAGTATATATTTTTTATTACAAAAATCATGAAAAATACAACAATATAAAACGAAATGTGGAGAGGGAAAAATGCGATACATAGGAACCACACACAGTAAGAAGTAGCAGACTAAGTCAATAAGTACAATGAATGCATACCATGGAAATATATACCCAAAAATATTGTTATCTACAAAAAGTAAAATGCACAGTGCAACAAATCTGCCACATATCCTCTCATGGAGATGATATTCCTTAATACTAAATACATATATAAATGAGGGATATATTAGTGACAACACAATGGGTAAAATGCATATATCGATGAGGGATATTTAATTTGTAACACAATTGGTAAAACGCATATACTGATGAAGGATATATAATTATCAACACAGTGGGTGAAATAGCTAAGTCTCAGTTATGCAGAGTATGACCATAAACAATATATATATATATATACATATGAAGCAAAATGCAGTATAACAGTGAAGGGCTGCTTAAGAATAAAGTGCATAGTGCAATAAGGCAAACCCAAACATATAAGAAGTTAGAGATATACATACAATATAACTGCATATAGGTTTAACTGCACATGGCTACATACAAAGATATCCGTCAGATGTGATAGCATATACAAGTATACCCTACATTGAAAGACACATATAGGCCAGGTATGCAAATAATCAAGGAAGCATCTAGCGAAACGCGCGTAGGGGTCCTCCAGCCCACCATCAGTAAGTTGTTTTTGTTGTCAGACTATCTACTATGTCTTGATTATTTGCATACCTGGCCTATATGTGTCTTTCAATGTAGGGTATACTTGTATATGCTATCACATTTGTATATATTTCCATGGTATGCATTCATTGTACTTATTGACTTAGTCTGCTACTTCCTACTGTGTGTGGTTCCTATGTATCGCCTTTTTCCCTTGCCACATTTCGTTTTATATTGTTGTATGTTTCATGATTTTTGTAATAAAAAATGTATACTATTTTTTCATATGCTTTTGGTCCATATTTTTTCTTGGGTATATGGCCCTTTTCCAGCCTGAGAATAGCATAGTATAGTTTTGCCAGGTTGGTTCAAAAACTGAGGGGGACCCCATGTTGGCTTTTCGTTCAATCATTCTCCCTGCTCGCTGTTGCCCACAGAGCAGGGAGAATAATGACAGGCAGCTTCAGCACCACAGGCAGGGGAACAGCGCTTATTGTAGCGCTCCTTCCGTTGCGGCCATCCGTGTGGTCCCGATGCGGCACACGTGTGCCACACGGATATACCACGTATTTACACGGACACGGATATCTCTGGTACCGATTTTTCTGGTACCGGAAATATCTGGACGTGTGAGACTGGCCTAACACAGTTGAACACCGGTGTCTCACTCACAATTTTGTAACACTTAGAAGAAAGCCTGATAGCTTCTGCTTGGTCCTGATGTAGTAGAGCTGAGTTTGTTGTGTTGGGCTCTAACTTCAGGTTAACTGATTTGTCTTCTTCCGGATCCAGGCCAGTCTCGTTCCCACTTTCAATGTTGAGAAATTACTAGTACCACAGCGTTGTTTTCTCCCTCAAGTTACAGCTGCTCGGGGAGAACTACCCTGGCTGTGCGATGTGACTCTTTCTTTCTGACACGGTCCTCGTGATCGATCCTGTGGTAACCGGGCACTATCTTCTCCCTTGAAGCCGTTAGTTCAGTGTTCCCCAAGTCCAGTCCTCAAGGCCCACCAACAGATCATGTTTTCAGGATTTCCTTTGTATTGCACAGGTGATGCAATTATCACCTGAGCAATACTAAGGAAATCCTGAAAACATGATCTGTTGGTGGGCCTTTCGAACTGGATTTGGGGAACCCTGCGTTAGTTCATTTACCAGTCTCTTGTTGTTAGGACACACTCATTTGTCCTGCCTGTCTGTCACAGGCACGAGGCTCCCTTTTTACTTCCTGAACCGACACACTTCTTGCTTCTCTTTCAAAACCAACACACCTCAAGCTGTAAGGGAGGAAAGTCCAAGTCCACACAAATCTGAGGGAAGCATTGTCTCTTAAAGTCGCAGTGTAATTCAGTTCTTAGGAGGGGCTGACCCCTTACACTGATGCTACCCAAAGAGATAAAGTCACATTTACAGGATCTGGATCATACTGCTATGACACAATATTACAGCAAGAAATGAATGTAAATAAATACTGTCATAGTAATACAATATAAGCTGAACTGTGTATTAAGCACAATACCAGGGATGTGGACACATCCTCGTTGCTCTGCTGTGTCCTAAAATCTTTGTCAACTTGCCCTTATAAAAACTGTCTGATTCTTTGGTGCTTTATGATTAATGTAAAGTGTGATGTTAATGCAATGATTGCCACACAAATCCTGTATTGTGTACCTTTACTGATGTGTACTGTGAACCAGACAATAACTAGAGTTTGATGGGCCCGATGCAAAATTTGGACATGTGCCCCCACCTGAATGTTGGTCTGATGTTTGGATCCTTGTAACCTTCAAAAAAAGATATATGGGTCCCCCTCCCAATAATGTAATAAGGTCCTCCTCCTGTATCAATGTCCCTTATCCTGGGTCCTTCCCTGGTATAATGTTCCCCATCCAGTAATAATTTCACCATTCCTCATCTAGGGCCCATCCTGTAATATATGTCCCCCATTCTGGACCCATCCTATAATATATGTCCACCATCCTGGACCTATCCTGTAATATATGTCCCCATCCAGGACCCATCCTGTAATAATGACCCCCATCCAGTAGTAATTTCGCCATTCCCCATCTAGGGCCCATCCTGTAATATATGTCCCCCATTCTGGGCCCATCCTGTAATATATATATACTCCAGCCAAGGTTCATCCTGTAATATACAGTATGTCACCAATCCTGGGCCCATCCTGTAATATATATCCCCCATCCAGGACCCATCCTATAATATATGTCCACCATCCAGGGCCCATCCTGTATTATATGTCTCCAATCCAGGGCCCATCCTTTAATAATGTCCCCCATCCTTGACCCATTCTGTAAAATATATCACCCATCCAGGTCCCATCCTGTAATAATCTCTCCTATCCAGGACCCATCCTGTAATATATTTCCCCTATCCAGGGGCCAACCTGTAATATATATTCCCCATTCTTAGTCCATCCTGTAATGTATGTTCCCCATCCTGGGTTCATCCTGTAATAAATTTCCCCCATCCAGGGCCCAACCTGTAATAAATTTCCCCCATACAGGGCCCATCCTGTAATATACAGTTAGGTCCATAAATATTTGGACAGAGACAACATTTATCTAATTTTGGTTCTAGACATTACCACAATGAATTTGAAACAAAACAAATCAGATGCAGTTGAAGTTCAGACTTTCAGCTTTCATTTGAGGGTATCCACATTAAAATTGGATGAAGGGTTTAGGAGTTTCAGCTCCTTAACATGTGCCACCCTGTTTTTAAAGGGACCAAAAGTAATTGGACAATTGACTCCAAGGCTATTTCATGGACAGGTGTGGGCAATCCCTTCATTATATCATTCTCAATTAAGCAGATAAAAGGGCTGGTGTTGATTTGAGGTGTGGTGTTTGCATTTGGAAGGTTTAGCTGTGAAGGAAACATGCGGTCAAAGGAGCTCTCCATGCAGGTGAAACAAGCTATCCTTAAGCTGCAAAAAACAGAAAAAACCCATCCGAGAAATTGCTACAACTTTAGGAGTGGCAAAATCTACAGTTTGGTACATTCTGAGAAAGAAAGAAAGCACTGGTGAACTCATCAATGCAAAAAGACCTGGGCGCCCACGGAAGACAACAGTGGTGAATGATCGCAGAATACTCTCCATGGTGAAGAGAAACCCCTTCACAACAGCCAACTAAGTGAACAACACTCTCCAGGAGGTAGGCGTATCAATATCCAAATCTACCATAAAGAGAAGACTGCATGAAATTAAATACAGAGGGTTCACTGCACGGTGCAAGCCACTCATAAGAATCAAGAATAAAAAGGCTAGGCTGGACTTTGCTAAAAAACATCTAAAAAAGCCAGCACAGTTCTGGAAGAACATTCTTTGGACAGATGAAACCAAGATCAACCTCTACTAGAATGATGGAAAGAGAAAAGTATGGCGAAGGCGTGGTACAGCTCATGATCCAAAGCATACCACATCATCTGTAAAACACGGCGGAGGCAGTGTGATGGCTTGGGCATGCATGGCTGCCAGTGGCACTGGGTCACTAGTGTTTATTGATGATGTGACACAGGACAGAAACAGCCGAATGAATTCTGAGGGATTCAGAGCCATACTGTGTGCTCAGATCCAGCCAAATGCAGCCAAACTGATTGGTCGTCGTTTCATACTACAGATGGACAATGACCCAAAACATAAAGCCAAAGCAACCCAGGAGTTTATTAAAGCAAAGAAGTGGAATATTCTTGAATGGCCAAGTCAGTCACCTGATCTCAACCCAAATGAACATGCATTTCACTTGTTAAAGACTAAACTTCAGACAGAAAGGCCCACAAACAACCAACAACTGAAAACCACCGCGGTGAAGGCCTGGCAGAGCATCAAAAAGAAGGAAACACAGTGTCTGGTGATGTCCATGAGTTCAAGACTTCAGGCAGTCATTGCCAACAAAGGGTTTTCAACCAAGTACTAGAAATGAACATTTTATTTACAATTATTTAATCTGTCCAATTACTTTTGGTCCCTTTAAAAACAGGGTGGCACATGTTAAGGAGCTGAAACTCCTAAACCCTTCATCCAATTTTAATGTGGATACCCTCAAATGAAAGCTGAAAGTCTGAACTTCAACTGCATCTGATTTGTTTTGTTTCAAATTCATTGTGGTAATGTCTAGAACCAAAATTAGATAAATGTCTCTGTCCAAATATTTATGGACCTAACTGTATGTCCATGATCCAGGACCCATCTGCTGTTCGGGTACACATTAAAAAAAATACATTCTGGTCACCTTCCTCCACTCTCACGACGCGCAGTGACCTCTTCTGTAGCCGGCGCAGGAGCCGACAGCTGACTTCAGCGTACCTGTTGTAGCGACACATGATGTCACTGCTATACGTAACCGTAACCATGTGACTGGCACGCTGAAGTCAGCTGCCGGCCACTGACGGTACAACATATAGTGTTTGCGATCCAATGACTTTGTGCAGTCACAGCCATATAACCCCACAATGTGATGCCACACTGACGCCTCTTTATGAGGCCGTGTTTTATGCTGACGACATTGTATTATTGTTTGTTTTTACTGTTTGTGTTTCAGGGCACATATAAATCACTGGGTCAATTCTATACATTTTTTATGCTTCTGTATGGTAAACAGTAAATTTATAATTACATTTACATGGTGTTACAACACCTAATCGCTTTTTTTTGCATTTTTGAAGGTTTTCTCTGTCGTCCTGTGATGCAGGAGGTTCCGGTACCTCATGTACTGATAGGACGTCCCAATACTTTCCAGTACAACATCTCCCAGTATTTTCCCGATGCCGTGTCTGTGAAATGGTATAAGAAGGAGAAGGGACAGATGAAATCTCTACACGGCAGTGATAAGTATAAGACGTCAGTCACTGAGTCCCAGGTACAGCCCGACTCCACATTCTCCTGTACAGCCCGACTGCTGTTCACCCCAACAGTGAGAGACCCAGAATCAGAGATAATCTGCAGCGTGGAGCATCCCAGCCTGGAGAGACCTCTAGAGAGGAGCAGCGGACCCTTACATGTGCAGGGTGAGTACATCACTCATTTTATGGGAACCTTATTGAGGACCTTTCAGCAATTTGAATATGTTATAAATAGAGGCTGCAGAGCTGAGAAAAAACTTTTTACTTTTTAATTTCTCATCTGTTGCAGAGATATTAACTGATGAAGTTTAGGTTATAATTTATGCTAAACCCAAGAAGGCATCATCAGAGATGTATATGCCTGTGAGGCCGTGTACTTTTTCACCTGCATGACACTGACCAGTCATAAGCTGGAGGCGTCATGTGGAGGGAGGAAGAACACGCCCCATACAAGTTTAGAGCAGGCTTTCTCCTCCTATGAGATGTAATGACAGACAGCTCTGATCTCCTGTATTATTATTATTATGCTTTGCTTTTATAGCGCTATCATATTCCGCAGCGCTTTACATACATTATCATCGCTGTCCCCATTGGGGCTCACAATCTAGATTCCCTATCAGCATGTCTTTGGAGTGTGAGAGGAAACCAGAGTGCCTGGAAGAAACCCACGCAAACACGGGGAGAACATACAAACACCTTGTTGGGATCATTACAAACACCACCAGCTTTCATCCCACAGCAGTCAGTGTGGGGTGAGTATTGCAGTACATACTGTGAGATGAAAGCCGGAGAAGTTTGTGATGACACTTAGCTCTGCTGTACAGAACACAGTATAATCTTCTTTCTCTAACATGAATATTGATACCAAATATGTTCTTGTTTCCACCTTATGTCACCATGTGTATTGTAGCTTATCAGTGTCAAGATGGCCAAAAGTTGATTATTTAGGTGTTAAGGACAGATCTGCGATGCTGGAGGAAGGAAAAATAGTGGTGACTGATTACTTGTGTGTAGGGTAATATATTTTGCATGATATAAACACATTTCCACAAGATTTACTTCCCCTGTGACGTGCATCCATATCACATGAGATGCTTCTGATGTTACAAGAACGTTGGGGAAATGTCATTTTTTCCCATTTGGAGGAATGGGGTATTTATTATCTTATTTTATTTACCAGGACGTCAAGATGTTTTTCCTCCCAGCCTGTTTCCATACAGAGAGATGTCTATAGGAGCGAGGAGTCATGAGTCCATGGATGATCCTGGGAGCAGAGAGATGTCTGTAGGAGCGAGGAGTCACGAGTCCATGGATGATCCTGGGAGCAGAGAGATGTCTATAGGAGCGAGGAGTCACGAGTCCATGGATGATCCTGGGAGCAGAGAGATGTCTATAGGAGCGAGGAGACACGAGTCCATGGATGATCCTGGGAGCAGAGAGATGTCTGTAGGAGTGAGGAGTCATGAGTCCATGGTTGATCCTGGGAGCAGAGAGATGTCTATAGGAGCGAGGACTTATGAGTCCATGGATAATCCTGAGAGCAGACAGATGGATATAGATTAAGGTGAGGAGCGTGTAATGGGGCGCTAGGTGGAAGTAGTGTTAATGAACAAGCCTTTACCAGCGAAGAACAGACACTGAAAATGTAGCATTAGATTTCGGGAAGCTGGCAGCATGGCGTCTCATCCTTACCTCATGGCTGTCGTATGTGGTCCAGCAGGGGAAATTGTGCTAGTGTATAACAAAGTCTAGACTATGAGAAATTTTGGGAAAGGAGAGTGTATGATGATGCATCCTTCTTTAAAGTGACCCTGTCAGCAGGATTGTGCTTGAGTCGCACGTACCAGGGCTTTGGGGTACTCGGCACCGAGCCCGTCGATTTCTATGGGGGATGTCACGGGTAGCACAGCTTGGTCCGTTGCCCTGGGCGCTCACTGTAATGTGGGATATTTACAGGTGACTTGAATAATGATATGGGGATTCGTGACGCCACTTGTGGTGCCTGGTCAGGATGACCAGCGCTGCTATGCAGATCCACTGGAGGGTTAATATTGTGCAGCTAGATGTTAAGCCTCCCACAAGTAAGGCTGAGTTATCCTCCAGGGCAGATAGATATGCAGAAGTGCAGGACAGACGGGGACCCGGCAGTCAGGAATAATAAAGGAGACACACACATAAGTCACTTTGGTACCTTTATCTGAAGATGTTGCAGACACTTCCCGGAGCGCTGTAGGGTGAAGGGTGCACATCCAGATTCTTCCACTGGTAGGTGTGTGGCCTCCTGTACTCTGCCTTTTTGTGATAAAGTCCTGACCCACTTGTAGCTAGGTCTAACTTGGTCTCCTTCTTGCACCTGGCTGACCTTGTGATTGGACCTCTTCTTGAAGTACACAGTCTCTATTTGCAGTGCACTGCTAGACTCCGTCCTCCTGATCCAGCTACGTATCAGCTCTGTGGTACTCCTGGGACTTGTAGTCCTCCAGGAACTCCGGTGTTCTCCTAATGGGTCGTGGAGATCCCTATAGGCTCGGACTCCGGTGTCCGGTGGTACTTGCTGAGATGAGCTATTAAGGCTCCTCTGTCTCATTAACTTCCACTCGCCTTTGGCCTACCTGGATCCTCACACAATCACACACACTGGCAGTTGGTGGGCTGCCTCTTCGCCGCTCTCTAAGCGTCGGCACGCTTTTACTGAGCTACACTCCTCGATTCAGCTCTGACTAGACTGAAGTGATTTCTCTGTATCACTCTTACTAGACTCCACTAGCAGACTGAGCTCTCTGAGCAGACTGAGCTCTCTGAGCAGACTCCCTAGAAAGGGCTGCTCTGACTAGACTCGATGTTTCCTGTGTAACTGTCTTTTATATGTATTACACAGCTCCCTCTGGGATAACTTGTACGTGTGTGCATGTGCATAATGACCTCTGGTGGTATCTTCTTTCAGTGCACCCTTCTGGAAGATATGGATCCAGTCACAGCTGGGCTCCACATGCTCAGTAACCTACAGACAGTGTCAGGTTGGTGCCGTTATACTGATTACACTGACACCTGGTGATGAAATCCATCTTGTGGTTGTTGTTTAGTCTTTATTTTCAGGTAATGAGGTTCTCGTGGTCCGGGGTGGCTTGTGGGCGGGGCTTTATATGGTGCTCTGCTTACTTAGCATGTTTATGGGCTCATGACAGGTCACTGATCCCTCACTGACCTGTCCCTATTTTACATACTGCATAGAATATTCTGTGGAAAAAAAATTAATATTTATCACGCAAGTGCCGGCGCCTGCATTGTAGCATGATAATATGCTTATATGCATTTATTATTTAATAGTCAAATAATATTGTGGGGAGAAAAATATATATATTTTCATCAAAATGGTGCCGGCTTCGGCGCCTAAGAATTAGCATTTATTATGTTCCTATAGATGCTACTGCACATGCGCCGCCGATGCCATCTTGATGGAGCCAAATTGTTTTTTTCCTCTAGCAAAATGGCGCCTGCGCCTGTGCAGTAGCATTTATCAGAACGCGATAGACGCTGATGAGCAGGTGCGGCCGCACCATTTTGATGGTAATATATTATATTTTTCTCCCCACAATCCTACATGAGTAAATAATAAATGCATATAGGCATATTATCCATTGTATCATGCTACAATGCCGGCGCATGCATGACTAATGTTATTTTTTTTCCACTCAATATTCTATGCAGTATGTAAAATAGGGGCAGGTCAGTGATCTGTCATAAGCCCATAAACATGACTATGTAAGCAGAGCACCACATAAAGCCCCGCCTCGGAGCATGAGCATATCATTAACTCAAAACTAAAAATAAAGATTAAACAACCACAAGACGGATTTCATCACCAGGTGTCAATGTAATCAGTATAACCGCACTGACCTGACACTGTCTGTAGTTACTGTGCACAATCCTGCTGACAGGTATCAGTGTAATCAGTATAAACCGCACTGACCTGACACTGTCTGTAGTTACTGTGCACAATCCTGCTGACAGGTATCAGTGTAATCAGTATAACGGTGCCGACCTGACACTGTCTGTAGTCAATGAGCACAATCCTGCTGACAGGTATCTGTGTAAGGCCGGTGTCACACTGGCGAGTTTGATGCAAGTAAGTCGCACGACTTTCTCGCATCAACACCCGGCACTGCCGCCCGCTCTCGGAGCCGATAGTGCTGCTGCATGTATTTCTATGCAGCCGCACACTCGGGTCCGAGAGCGGGCGGCCGTGCCAGGTGTTGATGCGAGAAAGTCGTGCGACTTACTCGCATCAAACTCGCCAGTGTGACGCCGGTCTAATCAGTATAACGGCGCCGACCTGACACTGTCTATAGTCACTGTGCACATTCCTGCTGACAGGTATCGGTGTAATCAGTATAACGGTGCAGACCTGACACTGTCTGTAGTCACTGAGCACATTCCTGCTGACAGGTATCAGTGTAATCAGTATAACGGCGCTGACCTGACACTGTCTGTAGTCACTGTGCACATTCCTGCTGACAGATATCGGTGTAATCAGTATAACGGTGCAGACCTGACACTGTCTGTAGTCACTGAGCACAATCCTGCTGACAGGTATCGGTGTAATCAGTATAACGGTGCAGACCTGACACTGTCTGTAGTCACTGAGCACAATCCTGCTGACAGGTATCGGTGTAATCAGTATAACGGTGCAGACCTGACACTGTCTGTAGTCACTGTGCACAATCCTGCTGACAGGTATCGTTGTATTATCATTATAACGGTGCAGACCTGACACTGTCTGTAGTCACTGTGCACAATCCTGCTGACAGGTATCGGTGTAATCAGTATAACGGTGCAGACCTGACACTGTCTGTAGTCACTGAGCACAATCCTGCTGACAGGTATCGGTGTAATCAGTATAACGGCGCCGACCTGACACTGTCTGTAGTCACTGAGCACAATCCTGCTGACAGGTATCAGTGTAATCAGTATAACGGCGCTGACCTGACACTGTCTGTAGTCACTGTGCACATTCCTGCTGACAGGTATCAGTGTAATCAGTATAACGGCGCTGACCTGACACTGTCTGTAGTCACTGTGCACATTCCTGCTGACAGGTATCGGTGTAATCAGTATAACGGTGCAGACCTGACACTGTCTGTAGTCACTGAGCACAATCCTGCTGACAGGTATCGGTGTAATCAGTATAACGGTGCAGACCTGACACTGTCTGTAGTCACTGAGCACAATCCTGCTGACAGGTATCGGTGTAATCAGTATAACGGTGCAGACCTGACACTGTCTGTAGTCACTGTGCACAATCCTGCTGACAGGTATCGTTGTATTATCATTATAACGGTGCAGACCTGACACTGTCTGTAGTCACTGTGCACAATCCTGCTGACAGGTATCGGTGTAATCAGTATAACGGTGCAGACCTGACACTGTCTGTAGTCACTGAGCACAATCCTGCTGACAGGTATCGGTGTAATCAGTATAACGCCACTGACCTGACACTGCCTGTAGTCACTGAGCACAATCCTGCTGACAGGTATCGGTGTGATCAGTATAACGGCACTGACCTGACACTGTCTGTAGTCACTGTGCACAATCCTGCTGACAGGTATCGTTGTATTATCATTATAACGGTGCAGACCTGACACTGTCTGTAGTCACTGAGCACAATCCTGCTGACAGGTATCGGTGTAATCAGTATAACGGCGCTGACCTGACACTGTCTGTAGTCACTGAGCACAATCCTGCTGACAGGTATCAGTGTAATCAGTATAACGGTGCCGACCTGACACTGTCTGTAGTCACTGAGCACAATCCTGCTGACAGGTGCACTTTAAATCTGTTGTACATAACGCAGAATAGGATGATGATAAGGCCACGTTCACACCACCGCATTTTGGGTCCGAGTGCTGTCCCTGAAAAAAAAACAACCTCGTGTCGGCAGCACTTGAACCAATGTTTATCATTTCAGATGTGCAGATGACATTTTTGTCTCGTTGACCGAATGTCCTTATGAAAAAAACTGCATCATGCACGAGACGCTTCCATATTTTGGGCAAGGCTCGCCGATTCAAGTCTATGGGTTCTCAAAAAAGTAGGATCCCATATAACATCCAATTTTTTACGGATACATTGCATTAACTAACATAGGAAACTGAATTTGGTCTTGTAAATTTTATTAACTGCTGATGTATAAAAAAGAAATCCATACGGATGTGAATAATGGATCTATAGATGAAAAATCATCATTTATTTCCGGATGAAAAGCAGATAATTTTGTTTTTACGTGTAGGGTGGTGGCCATCATTCCTAACTATCAGCCTGGTGATCAGTTATATTTGGGTCACATAAACAATATGGAATGTAATAATGAGATGTTGTGTGATTGATGAGGGTCTCATGGATCGTCATGGATGTTCATTAGGTAAAAACATCATGAACCATTCACTTACTCCTGTATAAAGGTTGTTCCTAGGATCACCATTTATTACCTATGGCTGTGCTGAGGGATAAATGTGTGATCACTAAGGCCCCCACCATCTTTAATGGTGGTCCCCATTCCCCCTCCTTGTACGACTGCAGTGAAAATCTGAGTGTTGTAACTTTTGAGCTTATGTATTTTCTTTTCTTTATGTGACTGATTAGGATAGCAGAGCACAAATCAGACTCGCTTAGTTTCCTGGGTGCAGTCAATTTGACACAATCATAGTTTATAGCTTTAGCAATGCAGCAGAGCTGAGAAAGCTAGCTCCACCCACACAACTAATACGCCAGGCTCTCAGTGTATATTGTCTACAGAGAGTGAGCTGCTTATCACAGGAGAGTGTGGAGTAATAGCTGACACAATCAAAGTTTATAGATTTAGCAATGCAGCATAGCGGAGAAAGCTAAGTATAGAATAGGAAAGAACCAGCTTACCTGATGCGGCTTGTGGTGTGGGGAAGCCGCCCACACCAGGTTCTCAGTATATATTATCTATAGACAGTGAGCTGTTTATCACAGGAGGGGATGGACTGATGGCTGACACAATCAAAGTTTGTAGATTTATCAATGCAGCAGAGCTGAGAAAGCTAAGTATAGAATAGGGAAGAACCAGCTTACCTGATGCGGCTTGTGGTGTGGGGAAGCACGGAGCACGTGTAGTTACGCTGATGAAAAAAAAAGATTGTTCCAGTTTCCAAATGGTCCAAAAAGATTTATTTGCTTACATATAAAACCAGACTTGAAAAGGCAAGTTCACTTGACCGTATAGCAGTGTTGTGACCCGCACCACAATTGTGGGTTACCAGGGCAATGGGGTACTCGGAGCCGAGCCTGTAGATTTCTATAGGGAATGTCACTGGTAGCGGTGGCTCGGTCCGTGGCCCTGGCAGTCAGGCGTTAAAGGGAATTTATTTACAGGGGATTTGTAGATAACAGTTCGTGACGCCACCTGTAGTTGTCTGATCACTAAGACCAGCGCTGCAGTAGATCTCTGAGGGGATGTTGTGGCAGCTAGATGACGGGTCCCCCACAGGTGGGACTGGTCCCTCAAAGTCTATGGTTATAATGATGTAGGGTGCAGATAAATGAATCAGTCTCACACCATCCAGCGTCTTTCCATACCTTTTACTTGTCAGATGTTTAGGCAGGTCTTGGGGAGCTGGTCGGGGTGAAGACTGCACGTCCAGGTAACAGCAGAGCAGGTTAGAGGCCTCCTTAACTTTCAATATGATGAGTCCAACTAGCATGGAACTAAGTTAACTCCGAATACTCCAGCTAACTCCATAGCTGTACTGCCCGGTCAGTATTGTGGTGGAGCCTTCTATGTGGTAAGAACAGAGTCCTTCTATGCTAGGCCTAGCTAAAAGTCCTTATTCCTCCTGACCCCGATTACGTACCGACACTTCAAGGGCTGCTTTCTGCGACCTAAGGTCCAGTAAGACTCTGGTTGTCCTGTTACTATGAGTGAATCAATAGCAACTACTCGGTCCCCAGTGACCGGATAATTAGTGTAGGCAATTCACTACCTAAGGCACTGCTCCGTCCTCTCCACTGTGCCCTTCGCCCTGCTTTCCACTCTCAACACAGGCACTGCACACTTCCTAAGGTAGTACAAGTCAATCCTTTCTTGCTTCTTCCTTGGAGCTTGCTGACAGATTCTCAGTATACTCCTAGTTCAGGAACACATCGACTGAACTTCACTGTCCTTGGGACAGGCGACTGAAGTTTCTGCTGCAAACTTTCCTTTCTTCAAAGCTGTCTCTGTCTTCAGGTTAAGGAACAGCTCTGACTAGGCTAAGATGAACTGGCTCACCCTTACTAGCCTCCACTTTCTGAACTGCTGACAGGAACCAACTGAGTGACTGTCTTTCACTTCACTTCCTGGAAGACTTCTCACTACTCCACAAGTCCAGACTAGACTGACCTGTCTCTGCTGCATGTCACAAGCTTATATACCCCGAGGGTGTGTCTAAAGTGTGAATGGATGATGTGAGCTTTAACTGTTACCTTTCTGTGCAGACTCCAGGATAATGTGTGCCTTACATACCAGGGCTACACATCCCCCCTCGGTAAAATACAGCACTCCCGGGCTGTGAAATAGACAAAGAAAGAATTTTGTTTTGCATTTAAACAATTAACATCAAACTCTTCCCAGCAGGGAGGTGAGAAATTCTTAAAACGTTGCATTGTACACAATAGAAAATACAAAAGTATCAAATCATCAAGACATTCAATAAATACACATAGTATTCTTGTGAAGGACCCGCACCAAACCTTCAACGTGGGTCCTGGGTGGGCTGCAGGACATTTGACTGCAGACCTCGCTCAGTGCCACACCATACGGGTTTTATGTTCAGAGGTAAGTCAAGGCCTCGTGTGAAACCAAGACAAGGCACAAAGTGCAACTATTTACAGGATACAGTTTTTGGGCTGGCTCAGTCCTCAGCCACGCAGTCCATTATAAGACATTTTCAAGTAATTCACATTCTATCACAATACTCTAAATTCCTTCAAGTGCAATAAACTTCTTTATACAACTTTATACAATTGATCATAGATAATAACCCTTTTCTGAGTCATAATAAACTACTGTTGATAACGAATAGGTAGCTTCCCTTTCGTTGTTCGTTCCGATCTACGTGGAGTAGCATCAGGTATATTGGTCTCTGATCTATCTGTTCTGCGTAACAACAAACTATAATACTGCCTCAATCTTTCTATGGATCTGGCAAGCGTACTGAGGGCTGGGCGGTGTGAGTCAGCTTCACCAGGGGATCCCATAGCATGGGGCGCTGCTTCTGGTGATTCTACTTCTTGAGATTCTGCAGGCTGGGTTCTGCTGGAATAGGTACCTCTAGAACTGGTTCTGTTGGCACAATGGGCATGACTGGAGGTGGAGTTTCCTCTTGTGGCTGATAAAACTGCAACACAGGAATGATTACCGCATCTCCCAGTCTGGGCCAATCCGCAGGTAAATCTCCCAGATCCGTGTGTATGACCTCCTTCTCACTTTCTTCTCGATTGACGACAGGGTTCTCTTCACGAAGCTTTAATGGCTCTGGACACAATTTTAAATGGTCTCTAGACACAGTGGCGGTCGTTCTTCCTCCATCCTTGCTGATGATACAGACTTTTCTGTTATCATATTTGGAATCTTGTACGACATAGGGCTCTTGTTCCCACTGGTTGTCCAACTTGTGTAGCTTCCTTTTCCTCTTTAACACAATTTCTCCAGGCGTGAAAGGCTTAGCGGGAGCATTCTTGTTGTAAATATTCTCCTGCTTTTCCCTTGCTTTATTAAGACTTTCTTCTACGCAGGCTTGCACTCTTCTGTATTGCTCTTGCCGATTTGTGTCCCAATTTCCAATGGTGTCATCTGCCTCTGGTTCCACCACACCAAGTTCCAAGTCCATTGGCAGTCTTCCAGGCCTTGCTCTCATAAGGTAAGCTGGTGTGCAGTTGGTAGAACTCACTGGTATGTGGTTTACAAGTCAACCAGGTCAGGTAACAATTCTGGCCACCGATTTCTTTCTTCCAGCGGTATGGATTTTAGCAAGTCAACGACAATGTGGTTCATTTTCTCGCAAAGGCCGTTGGTTTGGGGGTGGTATGGCGTCGTTCTAATTTTCTTACACCCATACAAGTGACAAAATTCCTTAAACAGATCCGCTTCAAAAGCAGGGCCTTGATCAGTCAGTACCTGCTCTGGATACCCATGCGGTCTGCAGAAGCTTGCTTGGAAGGTCCTTGCTGCCGTCACTGCTGTCTGATCCTTGACGGGGATGACCACCAAAAATCTCGAATAATGATCCACCATGGTCAGGGCATATGAGTATCCAGACCTGCTTGGCGACAATTTGACGTGGTCCAAGGCCACGATCTCCAAGGGACGAGTCGTCCGGATAGGCTGCAGGGGTGCCTTCTGACTACCGTAGTCCTTTCGTCGGAGACCACAGGGTCCACAGTTCCGACACCACCTCTCGATGGAGCTGCGCATTCCTACCCAGTAGAACCGGCACCTCAACAGGGTCTCCAGCTTTCTCCAGCCAAAGTGTCCTGCTTGATCGTGGTACGCTTCCAACACCATTTGGACGTCTGCCTTGGGGACCACTATCTGCCATACCATCTCATGGGTCCTGGGGTTGACGTATC
Organism: Oophaga sylvatica; assembly: GCA_033576555.1. Taxonomy (NCBI): domain Eukaryota; kingdom Metazoa; phylum Chordata; class Amphibia; order Anura; family Dendrobatidae; genus Oophaga; species Oophaga sylvatica. The sequence continues at coordinate 101,912,020 of JARQOD010000007.1, read as the reverse complement.
TCCTGCACAACTTCTCACGGTATAGGAACAACCGGCTTCTCTCATTCCACAGGAGCTTTGCTGACATAGGTGCATCTTTTTCCAAGGAGGAACCTTCCTGTCTTAACAACTCCTTAATACGGCTGACCACTGGATCGCTGTCCTGGGTCTCTTTCCAGCTGTGATGGGGTAAGGGATTTAATGTTGCACCATACTGCTTTCTGTGGACATGCTGCTCATGGATTATCCCATTTCGATGGAACGCAGGTAGCTCAATTTCTTCCAGGTCGTCCGATTCTTCTTCCGTGTCAGATTCATGTGGCATTCGGGACAATGCGTCGGCGTTAGCATTCTTACGGCCTGCCCGGTACTTGATAGTAAACTGGTAATTTGACAACCGAGCCATCCAACGCTGCTCCATGGCTCCCAGCTTGGCTGTTTCCAGGTGCGTTAACGGGTTGTTGTCTGTGTACGCCGTGAACTTGTTGGAGGCAAGGTAGTGCTTAAATATTTCAGTAATGGCCCAGACCAGCGCCAGAAACTCCAGCTTGAAGCTGCTGTAATTTTCTGGATTCCTCTCAGTTGGCCTGAGTTTTCTGCTGGCGTAAGCGATGACTTTTTCTTGGCCATTCTGCTTCTGACTGAGAACTGCTCCAAACCTTCATTACTGGCATCGGTGTACAGCAGGAACGGTTGGCTGTAATCAGGATAGGTCAAGATTTCATCACCTGTAAGGATCTCTTTCATCTTTTGGAATGCTTCAGCCTGTTCCTTACCCCAATTGAAGGGAGGGTTTCTGCTCTTTAGGGATTGTCCTACTAGGAGGTCCTGTAGAGGCGCTGCCTTCTTCGTGTAATCTTTCACGAACCTCCTGTAGTAACCCGTTAGTCCCAGGAACTGTCGCACTTCCTTGAGGTTCTTCGGCTCCGGCCATTTCTGGATGGCGGTGACTTTCTCTGGGTCCGGCGCTACTCCCTCTGAACTGACGATGTGCCCCAAGTATTGTACCTTCTGTTTAAGTAGATGGCATTTTGAGGGTTTCAACTTCATCCCGTACCTGGACAGGGACTCGAATACTTCTGCCAGGTGCTTCAGATGGTCCTCATATGTCTTAGAGTACACAATGACGTCGTCTAGGTATAGCAGCACGGTTTCAAAATTGAGATGTCCCAGGCAGTTCTCCATCACTCTCTGAAATGTTCCCGGGCACTGCTGAGCCCAAACGGCATTCTGTCGAACTCACAGAGCCCCATTGGGGTGGTGAAAGCCGTTTTCTCACGATCCTCCTCAGCCACAGCCACTTGCCAGTACCCACTAGTCAGATCAAGGGTAGAAAAGTAGTTAGCCGTTTTCAGAGCAGCTAAGGACTCCTCAATTCGTGGTAATGGGTAAGCATCTTTATGTGTTATGCGATTCACTTGCCTGTAATCCACACACATTCTCATACTACCATCTTTCTTTTTAACCAGAACTAGAGGTGCTGCCCAGGGCTACAACTATCCCTTATCACCCCGGCTTCCTTCATATCATGTAACATTTCCTTAGCTTTCTGATAATGGGCTGGAGGTATAGGCCTGTACCGCTCTTTGATGGGAGGATGACCACCTGTAGGGATATGATGCTGTACTCCCTTAATGGCCCCAAAGTCGAGGGGGTGTTTACTAAACACTTGTGCGTACTCTTGTACCACCCGTAATACCCCTTGTTTCTGGTGGACGGGAGTGGTGTCTGTCCCGACATGGAGTTGCTGACACCAATCCGCCACCTGAGTTGCCGGGTCATTATCCTCCGCTAGTTGGCGGGAGTCTAAGGACTCAGTCGGGAGAATAGAATTATTATCGACGGCATGTAATTTAGCAACTGTTGCATAACGGGGTAAATTTACTTCATCATCTCCCCAGTTGAGAAGCCGTACCGGTACTCTCCCATTTATCACTTCCACTACCCCCCTCGCTGTCATGAGTGTGGGTCTATGTTCTGAGCAATGGGGTTCTACTACTGCTTGGTAGTTTTGTCCTCTCAGACCTATGGCTGCCCTACACCATATTATCATTTCACTCATTGGGGGTATCACAATAGGATTCGAGTCGGTGATCCGTACATTACCAATTTCGCCGTCTGTAAGCTTCGCTTGCTGCTGACACATCAGGGCCCGGATCTCTCTCTGGATCACTCCCTTCTGCCTTGGTCGGGCGATCTCAGCGAGCTGTTGGAGTAGAAACACAACTTCTCCCAGACAGTTACTGATAATGTTAGTACCCAGAATTATGTTTAAACCGTTCTCTTCATTTACAGTCTTTACTACTAGAAGCCCCTGGTCTTTCAACTCCTCTCTGCCCACTTTCACATCCACACTTTTGGTCCCGAGTACTTCCACAGGGAGACCATTAGAAGCATACACGGTAAAGTCAGGGCTCGGGGGTTGAAGACTATCCATAGACCAGAACTTTGTATATAGGGCATCAGGTATTATGGTCACCTGAGACCCAGTATCTAGCAACGCCGGAACTGCAATCCCATCCAGAATGATGGACAGGTAGGGTCGTCCACCCACGAACCTGCGGTTCCAATCTAAGGGGCCTGACGAGTCTCCACCTGGGTGTTGGCCCTCGGACCCAGGTTCTGCCCGTTTAAAGGACACTGTGTCGACATATGACCTTTCCAGTTGCAGCGGTAACAGATGATCTCCCGGCGAGGAGGGTGCTGGTCAGGGGTTGCTCCTGGGGGTGGCGTTGTCCTCCTCCGGTGGGGCGACGTCCTCCTTCTCCTCCGGTTCATCCATGGGACATCCTCCGGGCAGTCGGCTAATAAGATCTTTCCTTCTTCCTCTTTCCGCAGCTGCAGGGCACTCATCACAGCAGCCAGATTTTTAGTCAACTGGCGCACCTCTGAGCGCAGACAGTCCAATTCACTAGGGGGCGTCACCTGCGTTGTGGCTTCTGCCGCTAGCGGGGAAAAGGTGGTAACTGCCGGTTCCAGAGTGACTTCACCCTGGTGATGTTGGGTTGCCACTTCAGGTTTGCCCAGGGGTCGCAGTCCTTTTATTGCCATGTCCTTTAGGGCATCAAAGGTGGCATCTGGATGATCTAAAGACCACCAATTTACAGTTCTGCGTTCCGCTTGGGACCTCAGTCCTTGCACAAATTGTTCTTTCAGCATCTTATTTTCATCAATGACACTTATGGTATTAACCTGCTTGAGGGCTCTCAGGGCCCCTTGTAGTCGGCAGGCATAGTCCCTTATACTGTCACTTGGTTGCTGTGAACAGTTGTAGAATGCCATCCGGAGATCTGTTTCGGTGCGATCTTCAAAAATGGCCTGTAACTTTAAGAGGATCGCAGGCACCAACTCCTGGTCCGTGGTAGCCCAAGTCTCCACTTCTCTCTCAGCAGCGCCAGTTAGCTGCCCTATTAATACTGCAGCTTTTTGTCTCTCAGGCATGGAGTACATTTCCAGGACACTGCATATCTTCCGTTTGAATCCTGCTAAAGTGCCTGGCTCGCCGCTGTACTGGGGAAGCCATTTTGCCCCAGGCATATATGGGAGCGTTAGTGGCATGAGCGGGACCACCGGGCCGGGTGCTGGGCCTGCGCCCCCATCCGGCGCTACAATGCCACGCGGCGCGGGGTCGGGGCCTCCGGCTGGGGCCGCACTGTCGGCCGGTTGTTGCGACATATTAGTGCCCCCTTGGTTAATTGGGGCCTACCGTTTCCAGAAGCTGCCGCTCCACAAGCACAGCGATGGGGACAGGACCTTCGTCGCAGGCGCTCTGATGTCAGAGCGTTCACTTCCTGTCGCAGGACCTGCCGCTGAGTCAGAGCCGGGGGCGTGTCCGAGACTCTGCGCGCCTTTCAGGTACGCCCACCTTCTTCTCTAGCGCCTCAGGGCGCGAATATGGCGGCAAATATGGCGGTATTTGGCGCCAAAAGCACAGACAGTCTTTTTCACCAAAACACTCCACAGGCACACAGGGCTCGCAATGCTGCAAGTTTCGGATCCTGTTCGTGACGCCAAGTTGTGTTGTGACCCGCACCACAATTGTGGGTTACCAGGGCAATGGGGTACTCAGAGCTGAGCCTGTAGATTTCTATAGGGAATGTCACTGGTAGCGTGGCTCGGTCAGTGGCCCTGGCGGTCAGGCGTATGATGGGGGGAATTATTTACAGGGGATTGGTAGATAACAGTTCGTGAACCACCTGTAGTTGTCTGATCACTAAGACCAGCGCTGCAGTAGATCTCAGAGGGGATGTTGTGGCAGCTAGATGACGGGTCCCCCACAGGTGGGACTGGTCCCTCAAAGTCTATGGTATTAATGATGTAGGGTGCAGATAAATGAATCAGTCTCACACCATCCAGCGTCTTTCCATACCTTTTACTTGTCAGATGTTTAGGCAGGTCCCGGGGAGCTGGTCGGGGTGAAGACTGCACGTCCAGGTAACAGCAGAGCAGGTTAGAGGCCTCCTTAACTTTCAATATGATGAGTCCAACTAGCATGGAACTAAGTTAACTCCGAATACTCCAGCTAACTCTATGGCTGTACTGCCCGGTCAGTATTGTGGTGGAGCCTTCTATGTGGTAAGAACAGAGTCCTTCTATGCTAGGCCTAGCTAAAAGTCCTTGTTCCTCCTGACCCCGATTACGTACCGACACTTCAAGGGCTGCTTTCTGCGACCTAAGGTCCAGTAAGACTCTGGTTGTCCTGTTACTATGAGTGAATCAATAGCAACTCCTCGGTCCCCAGTGACCGGATAATTAGTGTAGGCAATTCACTACCTAAGGCACTGCTCCGTCCTCTCCACTGTGCCCTTCGCCCTGCTTTCCACTCTCAACACAGGCACTGCACACTTCCTAAGGTAGTACAAGTCAATCCTTTCTTGCTTCTTCCTTGGAGCTTGCTGACAGATTCTCAGTATACTCCTAGTTCAGGAACACATCGACTGAACTTCACTGTCCTTGGGACAGGCGACTGAAGTTTCTGCTGCAAACTTTCCTTTCTTCAAAGCTGTCTCTGTCTTCAGGTTAAGGAACAGCTCTGACTAGGCTAAGATGAACTGGCTCACCCTTACTAGCCTCCACTTTATGAAATGCTGACAGGAACCAACTGAGTGACTGTCTTTCACTTCACTTCCTGGAAGACTTCTCACTACTCCACAAGTCCAGACTAGACTGACCTGTCTCTGCTGCATGTCACAAGCTTATATACCCCGAGGGTGTGTCTAAAGTGTGAATGGATGATGTGAGCTTTAACTGTTACCTTTCTGTGCAGACTCCAGGATAATGTGTGCCTTACATACCAGGGCTACACAGCAGCATATAGCAGCTACGCATTTCAAACACCCTGAGATGTTCTTTGTCAAAGCTGGAGGTGATGGACTAACAGCTGACACAATCAAAGTTTATAGATTTAGCAATGCAACAGAGCTGAGAAAGCTAATCCCACCCACACCACAGCTGACCCCGCCCACACCAGGCCCTCTGTGTACATTGTCTATAGACAGTGAGCTGCTTATCACAGGATGGGGTGGAGTCAGACTAGTATGCAGATGCTGCTGTAGTTAGGACAATGCTGATCACCAGGTGATAAAAGTTTCAGAATAAGCAAATTACAGCACACAGCTGGACATGCGACACATCGCTGAAATCTGTATTTTAGCCGCTACCACATGCTGTCCTTTCCTTTAAGGTAACATCCACATTACATGTGAGTTACAGAGGAAAAGTCCTTTGCAGATTTTCAGATATTTAGTTAAATTTGCCCATTAATTCACTAGTTTCACATTACATTGTAAATTATGAAATCTGCAATAAAAGTCAGCATGCCGCAGAAATAAAATCCCAGCAACTGTTATTCTTCAGACTTTGGGTGACATTTGGTAAAGGTGTTTGTGGTTCTGTAATCTGCTGTGGATTTTCCATCTGATGGTAACTCCTCAGTGTGTGAACAGGCCCTGCGGGGAGGTGAATGTACATGTGACGTATTTGCTGAGGATATTTTTTGACAGTTTGTATATGATAAATTCGCTGTAGATTGTCATCTTCTATCAGTCCTACACATCTGTACCTGTAGATATGTGCAGACTCCAGTTCAGATGAGTGGGACTGTGGCAGAGGTGCACATACTTTAAGGGTTCATTCACACAAATTGACCGTCGTCAATAAACAACCTCCGATCTGTGAATATTGACCAGTCAAGTTGTCATTTAATAGCCGGATTATACAGACTGCACCTAACAATGTGCACTGAATGAGCAGTACCTGCCACTTTTCTCGACAGCGCAAGTCCTATTTACAATGACAATGTGCTGCCGAGGACAATAATCTTTTGAGCGGCACAAAAGATCATATTATTGGAGGAATCGTATACATTGTGGATGGAGTCACATATAAAATGGTTTAACACAAAGTTATTTCTTTTATTTCTAGGTTACTCGACTATCCCCTCTCCAGTCCATCTTTAATGCAGCAGCCAGGGTCATCCATCTGGCTAATCGGTACTCGGACGCGTCCGCTCTTTGCCAGTCCTTACACTGGCTGCCCATTCATTATAGGATCCAATTCAAAGTACTGGTTCTCACCCACAAAGCTCTCCACAGTGCAGCACCTCCTACATCTCCTCCCTCATTTCTATCTATCACCTGCCCGTCCTCTCCACAGTGCAGCACCCCCCTACATCTCCTCCCTCATTTCTATCACCCTGCCCGTCCTCTCCACAGTGCAGCACCCCCCTACATCTCCTCCCTCATTTCTATCTATCACCCTACCCGTCCTCTCCACAGTGCAGCACCCCCCTACATCTCCTCCCTCATTTCTATCTATCACCCTACCCGTCCTCTCCACAGTGCAGCACCCCCCTACATCTCCTCCCTCATTTCTATCAACCTGCCCGTCCTCTCCACAGTGCGGCCCCCCTACATCTCCTCCCTCATTTCTATCTATCACCCTACCCGTCCTCTCCACAGTGCAGCCCCCCCCTACATCTCCTCCCTCATTTCTATCTATCACCCTACCTGTCCTCTCCACAGTGCAGCACCCCCCTACATCTCCTCCCTCATTTCTATCTATCACCCTACCCGTCCTCTCCACAGTGCAGCACCCCCCCTACATCTCCTCCCTCATTTCTATCTATCACCCTACCCGTCCTCTCCACAGTGCAGCACCCCCCTACATCTCCTCCCTCATTTCTATCAACCTGCCCGTCCTCTCCACAGTTCAACACCCTCCTACATCTCCTCCCTCATTTCTATCTATCACCCTACCCGTCCTCTCCACAGTGCAGCACCCCCCTACATCTCCTCCCTCATTTCTATCTATCACCCTACCCGTCCTCTCCACAGTGCAGCCCCCCCTACATCTCCTCCCTCATTTCTATCTATCACCCTACCTGTCCTCTCCACAGTGCAGCACCCCCCTACATCTCCTCCCTCATTTCCCATCTATCACCCTACCCGTCCTCTCCACAGTGCGCCCCCCCCTACATCTCCTCCCTCATTTCTATCTATCACCCTACCCGTCCTCTCCACAGTGCAGCACCCCCCTACATCTCCTCCCTCATTTCTATCAACCTGCCCGTCCTCTCCACAGTGCAGCACCCCCCTACATCTCCTCCCTCATTTCTATCTATCACCCTACCCGTCCTCTCCACAGTGCAGCACCCCCCTACATCTCCTCCCTCATTTCTATCTATCACCCTACCCGTCCTCTCCATAGTGCGGCCCCCCTACATCTCCTCCCTCATTTCTATCTATCACCCTACCCGTCCTCTCCACAGTGCAGCCCCCCCCTACATATCCTCCCTCATTTCTATCTATCACCCACCCGTCCTCTCCACAGTGCAGCACCCCCCTACATCTCCTCCCTCATTTCTATCTATCACCCTGCCCGTCCTCTCCACAGTGCAGCACCCCCCTACATCTCCTCCCTCATTTCTATCTATCACCTGCCCGTCCTCTCCACAGTGCAGCACCCCCCCCTACATCTCCTCCCTCATTTCTATCTATCACCCTGCCCGTCCTCTCCACAGTGCAGCCCCCCCTACATCTCCTCCCTCATTTCTATCTATCACCCACCCGTCCTCTCCACAGTGCAGCACCCCCCTACATCTCCTCCCTCATTTCTATCTATCACCCTGCCCGTCCTCTCCACAGTGCAGCCCCCCTACATCTCCTCCCTCATTTCTATCTATCACCCTACCCGTCCTCTCCATAGTGCGAGCCCCCCCTACATCTCCTCCCTCATTTCTATCTATCACCCTACCCGTCCTCTCCACAGTGCAGCCCCCCCTACATTCCTCCCTCATTTCTATCTATCACCCACCCGTCCTCTCCACAGTGCAGCACCCCCCTACATCTCCTCCCTCATTTCTATCTATCACCTGCCCGTCCTCTCCACAGTGCAGCACCCCCCTACATCTCCTCCCTCATTTCTATCTATCACCCTGCCCGTCCTCTCCACAGTGCAGCACCCCCCCTACATCTCCTCCCTCATTTCTATCTATCACCCTGCCCGTCCCTCCACAGTGCAGCCCCCCCTACATCTCCTCCCTCATTTCTATCTATCACCCACCCGTCCTCTCCACAGTGCAGCCCCCCCCTACATCTCCTCCCTCATTTCTATCTATCACCCCCCGTCCTCTCCACAGTGCAGCACCCCCCCTACATCTCCTCCCTCATTTCTATCTATCACCCCCCGTCCTCTCCACAGTGCAGCACCCCCCTACATCTCCTCCCTCATTTCTATCTATCACCCTGCCCGTCCTCTCCACAGTGCAGCACCCCCCCTACATCTCCTCCCTCATTCTATCTATCACCCTACCCGTCCTCTCCACAGTGCAGCACCCCCCTACATCTCCTCCCTCATTTCTATCAACCTCCCGTCCTCTCCACAGTGCAGCACCCCCCTACATCTCCTCCCTCATTTCTATCACCCTACCCGCCCTCTCCACAGTGCAGCCCCCCTACATCTCCTCCCTCATTTCTATCTATCACCCTACCCGTCCTCTCCACAGTGCAGCACCCCCCTACATCTCCTCCCTCATTTCTATCTATCACCCTACCCGTCCTCTCCACAGTGCAGCACCCTCCTACATCTCCTCCCTCATTTCTATCTATCACCCTACCCGTCCTCTCCACAGTGGGGCCCCCCTTCATCTCCTCCCTCATTTCTATCTATCACCCACCCGTCCTCTCCACAGTGCAGCCCCCCCTACATCTCCCCCCTCATTTCTATCTATCACCCTACCCGTCCTCTCCACAGTGCAGCACCCCCCTACATCTCCTCCCTCATTTCTATCTATCACCCTACCCGTCCTCTCCACAGTGCAGCACCCTCCTACATCTCCTCCCTCATTTCTATCTATCACCCTACCCGTCCTCTCCACAGTGGGGCCCCCTTCATCTCCTCCCTCATTTCTATCTATCACCCACCCGTCCTCTCCACAGTGCAGCCCCCCTACATCTCCCCCCTCATTTCTATCTATCACCCTACCCGTCCTCTCCACAGTGCAGCACCCCCCCTACATCTCTTCCCTCATTTTTATCTATCACCCTACCCGTCCTCTCCAGAGTGCAGCACACCCCTACATCTCCTCCCTCATTTCTATCAACCTGCCCGTCCTCTCCACAGTGCAGCACCCCCCTACATCTCCTCCCTCATTTCTATCAACCTGCCCGTCCTCTCCACAGTGCAGCACCCCCCTACATCTCCTCCCTCATTTCTATCTATCACCCTACCCGTCCTCTCCACAGTGCAGCACCCCCCTACATCTCCTCCCTCATTTCTATCAACCTGCCCATCCTCTCCACAGTGCAGCCCCCCCCTACATCTCCTCCCTCATTTCTATCTATCACCCTACCCGTCCTCTCCACAGTGCAGCCCCCCCTACATCTCCCCCCTCATTTCTATCTATCACCCTACCCGTCCTCTCCACAGTGCAGCACCCCCCCTACATCTCCTCCCTCATTTCTATCTATCACCCTACCCGTCCTCTCCACAGTGCAGCACCCCCCTACATCTCCTCCCTCATTTCTATCAACCTGCCCGTCCTCTCCACAGTGCAGCCCCCCCCTACATCTCCTCCCTCATTTCTATCAACCTGCCCATCCTCTCCACAGTGCAGCACCCCCTCTACATCTCCTCCCTCATTTCTGTCTATCACCCTGCCCATCCTCTCCACAGTGCGGGCCCCCTACATCTCCTCCCTCATTTCTATCTATCACCCTACCCGTCCTCTCCACAGTGCAGCCCCCCCTACATCTCCTCCCTCATTTCTATCTATCACCCTACCCGTCCTCTCCATAGTGCAGCCCCCCCTACATCTCCTCCTTCATTTCTGTCTATCACCCTGCCCGTCCTCTCCACAGTGCAGCACCCCCCTACATCTCCTCCCTCATTTCTATCTATCGGCCTAACCGACTGCTGCGCTCTGCAAACGACTTTTGACTAACCTCTGCATTAATCCGTACCTCCCACTCCCGACTCCAAGACTACTCTCGCTTGCACCAATCCTCTGGAATGCTCTACCCCTAGAAATTAGGACTATCCACAATTTGCATGGTTTCAGGCGCTCCCTCAAAACACATTTATTCAGAGCGGCCTATCACATTCACTAATCAAAGTCATTCTATGTGTAAGTGTGTGTGTGTAGCCCATTCACTATCTCCATCCATCCCTCACTCCCTCAAGATGGCTGGACCATCATTGTAAATGCACCATTGTATATAACACCTGTACTTTGTATCTCCCCCACCTCATTGTAGATTGTAAGCTCTCACGAGCAGGGGCGGCTTATTTTGCTTTAATTATTGTATTGTTAACGTTGTTACTTATGACTTGTGTTTTGAAACTGTTAAACTGTAAAGTGCTGCGGAATATGATGGCGCTATATAAATAAAGATTATTATTATTCTAGTGACAATGACGGACATGAGCTCAGTGATCAGCTCGGCAAAACAGTTATTAACTGATGTAATTCTGAAAATGTGACGTCCACACTCCATATTTTCCATGGAGAACATCTCTGAGGCCATGGCGAGCAGCTACCCCGGAGCATTGCTGTGCCATCAGCCAGAACAGCACATGTACAGGGTGGGCCATTTATATGGATACACCTAAATAAAATGGGAATGGTTGGTGCCATCTTCAGTTTCCTGGAAAGTGGATTGGTTATCGTGGGCCAGTTGAATGGCCACAAAGGTCTCCCGATCGGACCCCATTATACTTTTATCTTTGGGGTCATCTGAAGGCAATTGGTATTTTCCATAGAGAACATGTCCGTGTGTATATAACGCTGCTGAACTCCGCTGAGCAGAAAACTGCCATCAGCCACAACGCCACATGTATATTATCTGTGATGTCTCCGGTGAGGCCATGACGAGTGGCTACCCCGGGAGCCATCAGCCCTATGTGTGTAGTGTCATTTCCCTTCACCTTATCTACAGTAAGACAGATATAATACAACTTCAGTGCAATGATTGTAAAGTTGGACCAAGTAAACATCCATCCTCCAGAGCTGTAGTTCCTACTGTGACCCTTCATTTTTGTAAAATGCCGTCCTTGCGTAACGTCTTCTTATCACATTCTAGCCTCGTATGTTCACTGTCGGCAACTTTTCTGTGTCTAATGGCTGCACAATAAAGTGTTTTTGTCTACATCGCTCATTTTAGTTGCACTCTTCTGACAAGTTCAGACTAAATGTTGGCCGTTCACCTGCGGCACCGTAACTATTACGACGTGACATTTTTATCGGAATTTTTTTCCGCACTTGCCGGCTGATTCAGAAGACAGGATCCTAGAATGGTAGAGTTGAAAGGGACCTCCGAGGTCATCGTGTCCAACCCCCTGCTCAATTCAGGATTCACTAAATCATCCCAGACAGACGTCTGTCCAGCCTCTGTTTACAAGACTTCCATTGATGGAGAACTCACCACCTCTCGTGGCAGCCTGTTCCATAAGCCATTTCTGCTTGCTTGTTCTCTGGTCCATCTAAAAGGCATGATATCATTATGATTCCATTTTGGTACCTTTTCACACAAAAACAAAATTAATTTTAAGAATTGTTAATGGTACTATTTGATCTCCCATTATTTTGTGCAGTATTTTTTTCAGAATTTGGGCTCATTCCCACTTGCGATGAAATCGGACGAACGCAATAAAAAATTGGATTGAATTTGGACCAATGTTATTCTATGATTGTGAGTTCATCTGTGTTCTTTTTTCCAGCTTTGATAGGATCACGATCGGACTGGAAAAAAGTTGCAGCATGCTGCGATTGTAATCGGAAATCGGATTGCATTCCACAATAGAAGTCAATGAGTGTGAGAAAAAAAATCACACAGCGCTTGAACCGTGCGAGCACTGTCCGATTTTTACACACCGATCGCATTTGAAAAGCCGGCAATTCATGTGCCGCATACAGTAAAATCACACTGACAGGTTAGAATAGAATAGATACATACACATAGAATACATATATATATATATATATATATATAGAGAGAGATGTCAGGGACACATACATATATATATATATATATATATATATATATATTGTAAGGTTTCCCTCACTCGGCTGCTTCAGAGGTAAATCAGGAGACTCGATCTTATGCAAAAGTCTTTAGGTTTATTGCGTCATAAACCATATGGTAACATATAATACAGCTCGTCAATGCTTCAGCTCCTGCCTGGAGCCTCGCTCTTCAGTCACAGAGACCTCTCTGTAATGTCCTCCCTTGGACACATGGAAGCCTGTCCACACTGGCAGACTCCCACACACTCTCTCTCAGGTGCAAGACAAACTCAGTTACATAGGTGTAACTCCACCCACAGGTGAGGTCAGGATCACATGGTTAGGTCACCTGATCATGACCTCATCACAGGTCCTTTTGATACACATAACATAGGTGAGGTCAGGATCACATGGTTAGGTCACCTGATCATGACCTCATCACAGGTCCTTCACCACAACACAAACCATGCTTCCATGCATACCTCGAGGAGCATACACAGTGCCCCCTAGCTGCATCAGGTGTCACTACACCACATACCTCCCCCCTCTGTTCAAACTTGTGGGGTTGAACACTTATTACCCGACCAGAGATCCTTCTCGGTCGTCTCTGCCAGTCAAACCGTCTGGCTAAGTCGGGCCCTCTGTCAGACCACCCGCCTCCCCAGCGGTCAGTATGGCGTCGCAATTCACTTGCACCCATACGTCCTGTCTGGTCTGCGTCCTTTTCATTTTTTCCACTATAGGTTCTCCTGCTTAAGTCACTCATCACTGAACTAACTGAGGCATCACTACTTTTATCTCTTCTCCTCTCAATACCACGGGTTGAAGGTGGAGGCCATCTTCTTTCTATTTTCTGCAGGTTCCTGTTGACCTGGTCCCTCTCAAGTCGTAGTTGCTCTACTTCTCTCAGGTAGGACACACGATTCTCCAGGAGCATCCGGATATTCCCAAGGCTCTCCCTGGATCCGACAACGAGGAACGGAACCATCCCGTCTTCACCCACGACCTGGACTTCGTCATCAGCCGGAATCCTGACTCTCATCACACCGGACTTATTCACCATCTCCTGCATCATTTTCCCAAGTCTTCCGATGACTTTCTTCACCAGACCTCTGGGCACTTGAATGATGTCCTCCATTAATCCAAGCTGACTTTGAGCCTTTCTTGCTTGCTCCAAACGTCGAGTGGCTTCGTGATTTCTCAACAGGATCAGTTGCTTTGTGCGGAGACAATGTAGGTGCATGTCTCTCAGGACAGCCACTCACTTCAGTGTGACTTCCTTAGTCGACAGTATGACTAACTGTTTCATCTCTGGCACCCAGTTCACACTACATGCTTCACCGCTTTTCTAAAGGCCTCATGTACATCCTGTCACGCTGTTACTGCATACAGGAGGTCTGGGGTCTATGCTGACCCTAAGCTGGGGTCCTGACTAATCCCTCTACCTGGAGGTACTGTTGATGGTACAGAGGTCCAGGCCGCCAGCGTAATCCCTACTTCCTGAGGATCCCTGAACCTCAGTGATCCAGTCCTGAGAAGGACCCTGATCACAACACCGGGGACTGGTAGGTATATGCCTAAACACAGTAATAAACGAACGAGACAGTACAAGGGGTAAACTAAAATCCACCTTGCATACAAAAGTCATACCACAGGAAACAGAGGGGAAACCAACGGGTACGGAGGTAAATGATAAAGCGAGGAGGGGAAAAAAGACCACGCAGGTACTCTTAACTTCAGCCTTCACCATACAACGATCCGCTCTGCTGGTCTGCATGAATGCTTTCACCGACACTTCCCCAGCAGACAGGCAGGTATTTGAAGGAAACCAATTACCACAACATTAATTGCAGCTGAGCGAGGCTGGTCTAGTCCAGCACAGAGAGAGGAAGAATTAACTCCCTCTCTGCCGAAAAACACCCAGCACCAGAAACTCAGCTGTGAGAAGTCAGGGTGTGCAATCGCGACGATCTTCGCAGCGACACACCCGTGACAGTACCCCCCCCTTCTACGAGGGACCTCCGGACCCTCAGGGCTGGGTTTATCTGGGTGAGTAGTGTGGAAGGCCCGAACCAATCGGTCTGCGTTAATATCCGACGCAGAAACCCACGTCCTCTCCTCAGGACCATATGTGTAGCCCTGGTACACAATACCAGGAGGATGAGTGGAGAGGTAACAGTTAAGGCCTCTTCATGACATCATGTACACTTCTGACACACCCAGCAGGGGTGTGGAAGGGAGTGATTTCTAGTCAGTCAGTTTCCTGTCCTTGGACAGAGTAGACGTGTCCAGTTTGAGCCTGTCTTCAGTTCAGAACGTGGAGGCTGGTACAGGTGGTCTAATTCACCTTAGTCTAGTCAGAGCTGTGCCCCACTGGAAGAAAGACTGAACTAGCTATTAAGAGTTGAGCAAATCGAAGGGCAAAGTGGAAGGAAGATTATTGGAAAAGTGCGTTTGGCTTGGAAGAGTCCTGCACATTGCTACCGGTCACTGGGGACCGAAGAATCACTATTGTTACAAGCATAGTGAAGAGAAAACCAGAGATTTACCGGACCCTAGGTCGCGGCAAACACCCCCTTATAGTCAGTACGTAACTGGGGTCAGGGGAAGTGAAGACTTTGAGTCTCTGCAGGACAAAATAAGAATTCAGCTCCCTCATAGAAAGGCTCCTAACACTAAATTGACTGGGAAGCACAGCTTTGGATAAGCTGGAATCATAGAGGGGACTACGCTTCAGGCTGGTCGTACTCATCTTCATTGGACAGTAAAGGAGGCCCCTAAGTTGCTTAGCTGTTGCCTCAAAGCTCATCCTCCACTAACCCCATCAGCCTCCCTGGGACCTGCTTGAACATCTTACAAGTAAAGGTATGGAAAGACGCTGACCGTGTGAGACTGAGTTATTATTGCATGCCTGCCCAATCCCTACCTAACTCCCGATCTGAGGGACCAGTCCCACCTGTAGGGGACCCGACATCTAGCTGCATCACCATCCCCTCAGAGATCTACAGCAGCGCTGGTATAAATTACCAGAAGACTACAGGTGGCGTCACGAACTGTATATAAATATCCCCTGTAAATATTCCCCCAACATACGCCAGACCGCCAGGGCCACAGACCGAGCCACAGCTACCTGTGACAAACCCCATAGACTTCCATGGGCTCGGCTCTGAGTACCCCATTGCCCTGGTAATCCACAATTGTGGTGGCGGGTCGACACAACTTGGCGTCACGAACAGGATACGAAACTTGCAGCATTGCGAGCCCTGTGTGCCTGTGGATTGTTTTTGTGAAAAAGGACTGTTTGCACTTTTGGCGCCAAAATCGCCATTTTTGTCGCCATATTCGCGCCCTCAGGCGCTGGAGAAGAAGGTGGGCGTACCTGAAAGAGCGCGCAAAGTCTTGGACACGCCCCCGGCTCTGACTCATCGGCAGGTCCTGCAACAGGAAGTGAACGCTCTGACATCAGAGCGCCTGCGACGAAGGTCCTGTTCTCACTGCGGTGCCTGTGAAGTAGCAGCATCTGAAACCGGTAGGCTCCGTTTAACCAAGGGGGCGCTAAGATGTCACAACAACCGGCTGACAGTGCGGCCCCAGCCGGAGGCCCCAATCCCACACCGTCTGGTATTGTAGCGCCAGATGGGGGCGCAGGCCCTGCACCCAGCCCGGTAGTCCCGATCATGCCACTAACGCTCCCATATATGCCTGGGGCGAAATGGCTTCCCCAATACAGCGGTGGGCCAGGCACATTAGCAGGCTTCAAGCGGAAGTTATGCAGCATCTTAGAAATGTACTCTATGCCTGAGAGACAAAAAGCTGCTGTGCTAATAGGGCAGCTAACTGGCGCTGCTGAAAGGGAAGTGGAGACTTGGGATACCGTTGATCAGGAGTCGGTACCTGCGATCTTCCTTAAGCTGCATGCCATATTTGAAGACCGCACAGAAACGGATCTCCGGATGGCCTTCTATCACTGTTCACAACAGCCAGGTGACAGCATCCGGGACTATGCTTGCCGACTACAGGGAGCCCTGAGAGCCCTCAAGCAAATTAACAATTTAAATGCTATCGACGAGAATAGAATGCTGAAAGAACAATTTATACAGGGATTGAGATCCCCAGAGGAACGCAGAACTGTAAATTGGTGGTCCTTAGATCATCCGGATGCTACCTTTGATGCCCTAAAGGACATGGCAATAAAAGGGCTGCGGCCCCTGGGCAAACCTGAGGTGGCCACCCAACATCATCAGGCTGAAGTCACTCCGGAACCGGCAGTAACCCCCTTTTCCCCGCTAGTGGCTGAAGCCAAAGCGCAGGTGACACCTCCTAGTGAATTGGACTGTCTGCGCTCAGAGGTGCGCCAGCTGACTAAAAATCTGGCCGCTGTGATGAGTGCCCTGCAGCTGCGGAAAGAGGAGGAAGGAAAGATCTTGTTAGCTGACTGCCCAGAAGACGTCCCGTGGATGCACCGGAGAAGAAAGAAGACGTCGCCCCCCCGGAGGAGGACAACGCCACCCCCAGGAGCAACCTCTGATCAACACCCTCCTCGTCGAGAGATCATCTGTTACCGCTGCAACCGGAAAGGTCATCTGTCTACACAGTGTCCTTTAAACGGGCAGAACCTGGGTCCAAGGGCCAACACCCAGGAGAATACCCGTCAGGCCCCCTAGACTGGAACCGCAGGTATGTGGGCGGGCGACCCTACCTGTCTATTATTCTAGATGGTATTGCTGTTCCAGCATTGTTAGACACTGGGTCCCAGGTGACCCTAATACCTGATGCTCTATATACCAAGTACTGGTCAATGGACAGTCTTAAACCTCCGAGCCTTGACTTTACTGTGTATGCTTCTAATGGTCTTCCTGTAGAAGTACTCGGAACAAAATGTGTAGATGTAAAGGTGGGCCGAGAGGAGTTGAAAGACCAAGGGCTTCTGGTAGTAAAGACTGTAAATGAGGAGAACGGTTTAAATATCATTTTGGGTACTAATATTATCGGTAATTGTTTGGGAGAAGTTGTGTTCTTGCTCCAACAGCTCGCTGAGATTGCCCGACCAAGGCAGAGAGGAGTAATCCAAAGAGAGATCCGGGCCCTGGTGTGTCAGCAGCAAGCGAAGCTTACCGACGGCGAAATTGGTAATGTACGGGTCACTGACTCAGATCCTATTGTGATACCCCCAATGAGTGAAATGATCATTTGGTGCAGGGCAGCCATAGGTCTGAGAGGACAGAATTACCAAGCTGTAGTAGAACCCCACCATTCAGAACATAGACCTACCCTTATGACTGCTAGAGGAGTAGTAGAAGTGGTGAATGGAAGAGTACCGGTACGGCTTCTCAATTGGGGAGATGATGAGGTAAATTTACCCCGTTATGCAACCATTGCTAAACTTCATGCTGTTGATAATAATTCTATTCTCCCGGCTGAGTCCTTAGACTCCTGTCAAATAGAGGAGGACAATGACCCAGCAACTCAGGTGGCGGAATGGTGTCAGCAACTCCATGTTGGGACGGACACCACTCCCGCTCACCAGAAGCAAGGGGTATTACGGGTGGTGCAAGAGTACGCCCAAGTGTTTAGCAAAAATCCCCTTGATTTTGGGACAATTAAGGGAGTACAACATCACATCCCTACAGGCAGTCATCCTCCCATCAAAGAGCGGTATAGGCCCATACCTCCAGCTCATTATCAGAAGGCTAAAGAAATGTTGAATGATATGAAGAAAGCTGGGGTGATAAGGATAGTTGTAGCCCCTGGGCAGCCCCTCTAGTTCTGGTTAAAAAGAAAGATGGTAGTATGAGAATGTGTGTGGATTACAGGCAGGTGAACCGCATAACACACAAGGATGCATACCCGTTACCACGTATAGAGGAATCATTAGCTGCTCTGAAAACGGCTAACTACTTTTCTACCCTTGATCTGACTAGTGGTTACTGGCAAGTGGCTGTGGCTGAGGAGGATCGTGAGAAAACGGCTTTCACCACCCCAATGGGGCTCTGTGAGTTCGACAGAATGCCGTTTGGGCTCAGTAGTGCCCCAGGAACATTTCAGAGAGTGATGGAAAATTGTCTGGGACATCTCAATTTTGAAACCGTGCTGCTATACCTAGACGACGTCATCGTGTATTCCAAGACATATGAGGACCATCTGAAGCACCTGGCAGAAGTATTCGAGTCCCTGTCCAGGTACGGGATGAAGTTGAAACCCTCAAAATGCCATCTACTCAAACAGAAGGTACAATACTTGGGGCACATCGTCAGTTCGGAAGGAGTAGCGCCAGACCCAGAGAAAGTCACTGCCATCCAGAAGTGGCCGGAGCCGAAGAACCTTAAGGAAGTGCGACAGTTCCTGGGACTAACGGGTTACTACAGGAGATTCGTGAAAGATTACACGAAGAAGGCAGCTCCTTTACAGGACCTCCTAGTAGGACAATCCCTGAAGAGCAGAAACCCTCCCTTTAATTGGGGTAAAGAACAGGCTGAAGCATTCCAAAAGATGAAAGAGATCCTGACAGGTGATGAGATCTTAACCTATCCTGATTACAGCCAACCGTTCCTGTTGTACACCGACGCCAGTAATGAAGGGCTGGGAGCAGTTCTCAGTCAGAAGCAGAATGGCCAAGAAAAAGTCATCGCTTATGCTAGCAGAAAACTCAGGCCAACTGAAAGGAATCCGGAAAATTATAGCAGCTTCAAGCTGGAGTTTCTGGCGCTGGTCTGGGCCATTACTGAAAGATTTAAGCACTATCTGGCCTCCAATAAGTTCACGGCGTACACAGACAACAACCCATTAACGCACCTGGAAACCGCCAAGCTGGGCGCCATGGAACAGCGATGGATGGCTCGGTTGTCCAATTACCAGTTTACTATCAAGTACCGGGCAGGTCGAAAGAATGCTAATGCTGATGCGTTGTCCCGAATGCCGCATGACTCTGATACGGAAGAAGAATCGGACGACCTGGAAGAAATTGAGCTACCTGCGTTCCATCGAAATGGGGTAGTCCACGAGCATCGAGTTCACAGAAAGCAGTATGGTGCAACGTTAAATCCTTTACCCCATCACAGCTGGAAAGAGACTCAGGACAGTGATCCAGTGGTCAGCCGCATCAAGGAGTTGTTAAAACAGGAAGGCTCCTCTCTGGAAAAGGATGCACCTATGTCAGCCAAGCTCCTGTGGAACGAGAAAAGCAGGTTGTTCCTATACCGTGAGAAGTTGTGCAGAAGATACGTCAACCCCAGAACCCATGAAATGGTCTGGCAAATCGTGGTCCCCAAGGCAGACGTCCCAATGGTGTTGGAAGCGTACCACGATCAAGCAGGACACTTTGGCTGGAGAAAGCTGGAGACCCTGTTGAGATGCCGGTTCTACTGGGTAGGGATGCGCAGCTCCGTCGAGAGGTGGTGTCGGAACTGTGGACCCTGTGGTCTCAGAAGAAAGGACTACGGTAGTCAGAAGGCACCCCTGCAACCTATCCGGACGACTCGTCCCCTGGAGATTGTGGCCCTGGACCATGTCAAACTGTCACCGAGTAGATCTGGATACTCATACGCCTTGACCATGGTGGACCATTACTCCAGATTCTGGTAGTCGTTCCAGTGAAAGACCAGACCGCAGTGACGGCCGCGAAGACCTTTCAAGCAAGCTTCTGCAGACCGCATGGGTATCCCGAGCAAGTCTTAACCGATCAGGGACCTGCTTTCGAAGCTGATTTATTCAAGGAATTCTGTCACATGTACGGGTGCAAGAAAATAAGAACAACACCATACCACCCTCAAACCAACGGTCTTTGTGAAAAGATGAACCATATTGTCCTTGACTTGTTGAGATCCATACCGTTGGAAGACAGGAATCGATGGCCGGATTTACTACCTGATTTGGTTGATTTGTATAATCATATACCTGTAAGCTCAACTAACTGCACTCCAGCTTATCTTATGCGAGCAAGGCCCGGAAAACTACCAATGGATTTAGAACTTGGAGTGTAGAACCGGAGGCAGACGATGCCGTGGAAAACTGGGACATCAATCGGCAAGAGCAATACAGAAGAGTACAAATCTGTGTAGAGGAAAGTCTCAATAAGGCACGGGAGAAACAGGAAGATGTTTACAACAGAAATGCTCCTGCCAAGCCTTTGATGCCTGGAGAGGTAGTATTAAAGAGAAAAAGGAAGATGCATAAACTGGATAATCAGTGGGAGCAAGAACCCTACGTCATACAAGATTCTAAATATGACAATAGAAAAGTCTGTGTCGTCAGTAAGGACGGAGGAAGAACAACAATCACTGTGTCCAGAGATCATTTGAAGTTGTGTCCAGAACACTTAAAGAGTTGTGAAAAGAACCCTGTCCTCAATCAAAGAGAAAGAAAGGAAGAGGTCATCCACACCGATCTGGGAGAGTTTCCTGCGGATTGGCCTAGACTGGGAGATGCTGTGATAATTCCAGTGTTGCAGTTTTATCAGCCACAAGAGGAAGTTCTACCTCCAGTTGTGCCTGTGGTGCCAGTTGAGCCCGCTCAGGAGTTACCCATCCCAGCAACACCTCAACCTGTGGAACCTCAAGATGGATCATCTGAAGCAGCGCCCCATACTATGGGATCCCTGGTGAAGCTGACTCACACCGCCCAGCCATCAGTACGCTTGCCAGATCCATAGAAAGATTAAGGCAGTTCTATAGTTTGCCGTTACGCAGTGCAGACAGATCGCAACTTGATATACCTGAAACTACACCACGTAGATCAGAGCGAATCACAAAAGGGAAATTACCCATTAGATATCAGCAGTAGTTATAACGAATTTATGTGAACATTGTAAAAGTCTATATATATATATGTGTTTTTCCCTATTATGTCTTCGTTTAACAATGGACTCAGAGGCTGAGGACTGAGCCAGCCCAAAAACTGTATCCTGTAAATAGTTGCACTTTGTGCCTTTTTAATGGTTTCACATGAAACCTTGACTTACCTCTGAACCAAAAACCCGTGTGGTGTGGCACTGAGTGAGGTCTGCATTTGGATGTCCTGCAGCCCACCCAGGACCCACGTTGAAGGTTTGGTGCGGGTCCTTCACAAGTATACTGTATATTTATTGAATGCTATTTAATACTTTTGTATTTCTATATATATTGTTCGCAACGTTCAAGATATCCTCACCTCCCGGATGGGACGAATTAATGTTATTGTTAATGTTTTCATGCATAAACAAAAATGTCTCTTTATATTTTACAGCCCGGGAGTGCTGTCGTTTACCATGGGGGAATGTGTAGCCCTGGTACACAATACCAGGAGGATGAGTGGAGAGGTAACAGTTAAGGCCTCTTCATGACATCATGTACACTTCTGACACACCCAGCAGGGGTGTGGAAGGGAGTGATTTCTAGTCAGTCAGTTTCCTGTCCTTGGACAGAGTAGACGTGTCCAGTTTGAGCCTGTCTTCAGTTCAGAACGTGGAGGCTGGTACAGGTGGTCTAATTCACCTTAGTCTAGTCAGAGCTGTGCCCCACTGGAAGAAAGACTGAACTAGCTATTAAGAGTTGAGCAAATCGAAGGGCAAAGTGGAAGGAAGATTATTGGAAAAGTGCGTTTGGCTTGGAAGAGTCCTGCACATTGCTACCGGTCACTGGGGACCGAAGAATCACTATTGTTACAAGCATAGTGAAGAGAAAACCAGAGATTTACCGGACCCTAGGTCGCGGCAAACACCCCCCTTATAGTCAGTACGTAACTGGGGTCAGGGGAAGTGAAGACTTTGAGTCTCTGCAGGACAAAATAAGAATTCAGCTCCCTCATAGAAAGGCTCCTAACACTAAATTGACTGGGAAGCACAGCTTTGGATAAGCTGGAATCATAGAGGGGACTACGCTTCAGGCTGGTCGTACTCATCTTCATTGGACAGTAAAGGAGGCCCCTAAGTTGCTTAGCTGTTGCCTCAAAGCTCATCCTCCACTAACCCCATCAGCCTCCCTGGGACCTGCTTGAACATCTTACAAGTAAAGGTATGGAAAGACGCTGACCGTGTGAGACTGAGTTATTATTGCATGCCTGCCCAATCCCTACCTAACTCCCGATCTGAGGGACCAGTCCCACCTGTAGGGGACCCGACATCTAGCTGCATCACCATCCCCTCAGAGATCTACAGCAGCGCTGGTATAAATTACCAGAAGACTACAGGTGGCGTCACGAACTGTATATAAATATCCCCTGTAAATATTCCCCCAACATACGCCAGACCGCCAGGGCCACAGACCGAGCCACAGCTACCTGTGACAAACCCCATAGACTTCCATGGGCTCGGCTCTGAGTACCCCATTGCCCTGGTAATCCACAATTGTGGTGGCGGGTCGACACACATACCCCCTCCAATGAACAAGGTACTGAAGGGACCGGCGATTCAGACGTGAATCGATGACTCTCGACACCTGGAACTCCAAGTTACCATTGACCACCACAGGAGGAGGAGGTAAAGGTGAAGGTATCACCGGCGCCACATACCTCTTAAGCAACGATCTGTGAAACACATTATGAATTTTAAATGTAGGAGGGAGGTCAAGACGGAATGCAACCGGATTAATTATAGCACTGATCTTGTATGGCCCGATGAACCTGGGACCCAGTTTCCAGGAGGGAACCTTAAGTTTTATATTTTTGGTAGACAACCATACCAGATCGTTTACACTTAGGTCCGGACCAGACACTCTCCTCCTATCAGCCATACGTTTGTATCGGTTCCCCATAGTACTCAGATTATTCAGCACTCCTCTCCACACTGAAGCAAGTGACGACGAAAATCGTTCCTCCTCAGGAACCCCAGAAGAGCCCCCCCATTGAACAAAACTGGGGGTGAAAACCATATGCCCCAAAAAACGGGGACTTACCAGTGGACTCGCTCCGCCTATTATTTAGAGCAAATTCCGCCAGAGGCAAGAAAGAAGCCCAGTCCTCCTGGTTCTCTGACACAAAACACCGGAGATATGTCTCCAAGCTCTGGTTCAGACGCTCTGTCTGACCATTGGTCTGCGGGTGAAAAGCCGATGAAAATGACAACTGCATCCCCCGCCGTGTACAAAATGCTTTCCAGAATTTGGACACAAACTGAGACCCCCGATCCGACACCACATCGGAGGGTACCCCGTGAAGCCTTACAATCTCCCCAATAAACACCTGCGCAAGAGTTTTAGCATTAGGAAGAGCAGGAAGAGCGATAAAATGTGCCATCTTGCTGAACCTGTCCACTACAACGAGTATGACTGTTTTACCCGAAGATGGCGGGAGGTCCGTAATGAAGTCCATAGACAGATGAGTCCACGGACGCTCCGGGATCTTCAAAGGTAAGAGGGTCCCCGACGGACGGGTATGTGGGGTCTTAGAGCGCGCACAAACCTCGTAGGACGCGACAAAAGTTACCACCTCCCTATGTAAGTTAGGCCACCAAAACCGGCGCGAGAGGAGATCCTCAGTTGCTTTACTCCCTGGGTGTCCTGCCAAAGCTGAATTATGGTGTGCCTCGATCACCTTTTGTCGCAACTGATTTGGAACAAACAGTCTCCCTGGAGGTCCTACAGGGGCGTCCCCCTGAGCCTCCAATACCTCCTCCTCAAGCTCAGAGCATACTGCCGACACCACCACCCCCTCCTGAAGGACCGGAACCGGGTCTTCCGTATTCCCAGCCCCTGGGAAACAGCGAGATAAGGCATCCGCCTTAACATTTTTTGTGCCAGGACGATATGTGACGACAAAATTAAACCTGGTAAAAAACAACGACCACCTAGCTTGTCTGGGATTCAGACGTTTAGCGGACTCTAAATATAGCAGGTTTTTGTGATCGGTAATGACGGTGACCGGGTGGACTGCCCCTCCAAAAAATGACGCCACTCCTCAAAAGCCAACTTAATGGCCAAGAGTTCCCTATTGCCGACATCATAATTCCTCTCAGCGGACGACAATTTTTTAGAGAAGAAGGCGCACGGATGCCATTTACCAGGGGACGAACCTTGTGACAATACTGCTCCCACCCCTACCTCGGAAGCGTCCACCTCAACAATGAACGGCTGTGACGCATCAGGTTGAATAAGTATGGGTGCTGAAGCAAAACATTTTTTCAAAGAGGAAAACGCTTGACAAGCCTTGTCAGACCACTTTGAAAAATCTGTCCCTTTTTTAGTCATGTCTGTGAGAGGTTTAACTATGGACGAAAAATTACGAATGAACTTCCGGTAGTAGTTAGCAAACCCCAGGAAATGTTGTAATGCCTTAAGATCCTCTGGCAAATCCCACTCAAGAACTGCCCGCACTTTCCCAGGGTCCATACGAAAACCGGATGCTGACACCAGGAACCCTAAAAACTGAAGTTCCTGTACGGCGAACACACACTTCTCCCATTTGGCGTACAGTTTATTATCCCGCAAGATCTGTAACACCTGCCTAACATGCTCCTGATGAGACACAAGATCCGGCGAGTAAATTAAGATATCATCCAGATATATGACCACAAACTGTCCCATTAGGTGGCGAAAGATGTCATTTACAAAGTGTTGAAACACCGCCGGGGCAATACTCAGACCAAATGGCATGACAAGGTTCTCATAATGCCCCTCCGGAGTGTTAAACGCCGTCTTCCACTCATCCCCCTCCTTCATCCTAATAAGATTGTACGCCCCCCTGAGATCCAACTTAGAGAACCATTTGGCACCCACGATCTGATTGAAGAGATCGGGAATAAGTGGGAGCGGATACGGATCTCGGACCGTAATCCGATTAAGCTCACGGAAATCCAGGCAAGGGCGTAGGCCTCCATCTTTTTTTTTCACAAAGAAGAACCCCGCGGCCACCGGGGAAGATGAAGGTCTAATATGCCCCTTAGCCAGACTCTCTGAAATATAATCCTTCATGGCCTGTCTCTCAGGACAGAAAGATTATACAACCTAGATTTCGGTAACTTGGCCCCAGGGAGCAAGTTAACAGAACAGTCATACTCGCGATGAGGAGGTAGTTCTTGACACCCTTTCTCCGAGAATACATCCTCAAAGTCCACCAGAAATGGAGGTAAGGCCCTAGGAGCGACCGCCCCAATGACCGTATTCATGCAGTTTTTATTACAGAATTTACTCCATTGGCTTATCTCTCTGGATTGCCAATCAATAACTGGGTTATGCTTAGTTAACCAAGGAAGGCCCAGCACTATAGGTGTGGGAAGACCCTCCAACACATAACAAGACAACAGTTCTTTATGTAACGCCCCCACTTGAAGATCTATGTTATGCACTGCTTGCAAACAACTTCCCTGACCGAGAGGTCTGGCGTCGATCGAGAATATGGGGACGGGTTTAGTCAACACACTCAATCGCATACCTTGAACCCGGGCAAAGCGAGCATCCACCAGGTTAGCCCCGGACCCACTATCCAGAAGAACAGATATCCTCTCAGTTCTCGCACCCACCACCACCTCCGCCGGTACGAGAAACTGAGACGAACTTAGGGACGAAATACTCCCAGATTGCCGTCCACCACACAATCTGGGATCAATAGTTTTCCGGCGACTTCTCACTCTGCAAAGGACAGGATGGACACCCCCTAATAAAATGTCCCTTTTTTCCACAGAAGAAACAACCTCCTGTTTTGTGGCGCCCCACCGATCCCCTCCCCCGGAATGATGTCCCTCCTAATTGCATAGGCTCCTCTGGACTGGCCAGGGGAAGCTCCATATAAGGGACCCTTGAGGAAGGTGGAGTCATCACAGGGGGCAAGGTTACCCCGCACCTCTCCCGAAGACGTCTGTCAATATGAATAGCAAGGGCCATAGCGGCTTCCAGTGACGTGGGAGGGTCATACTGTGCCAGGACATCCTTTAATTTGTCAGATAAACCTTGACGAAACTGGCTCCTAAGAGCCGGGTCATTCCACTGGGTGTCCGTGGCCCACCTACGGAACTCCGAACAGAATTCCTCTGCCGGACGATCTCCCTGCTGGATCCTACGTAACTTAGATTCAGCAAGGGAGACCCGATCCGGGTCATCATACACAAGACCCAGAGCCGTAAAAAACCCATCCACTGACTGGAGAGCTGGGGAGCTCGGGGGAAGAGCGAACGCCCAGGATTGGGGGTCTCCCTGTAGGAGCGAGATGACAATCCCCACCCTTTGCTCCTCACTCCCAGATTACCGAGGTCGCAGCCGAAAGTACAATTTACATGCCTCCCGGAAAGCAAAAAACTTGTCCCGCCCCCCAGTGAATCTGTCAGGGAGAGCTACTTTCGGTTCAGGTCCGGCCTGCTCCGGGGGGTACAAAACCTTGGACTTAACGTCCGCCAGCTCCATGGACAAACTCTGCAACTGCCGAGCTAGACTGACTACTGGATCCATGGTGACTGGAGAAAATCTTTAGTGGGTCGGTGAAAATGTCACGCTGTTACTGCATACAGGAGGTCTGGGGTCTATGCTGACCCTAAGCTGGGGTCCTGACTAACCCCTCTACCTGGAGGTACTGTTGATGGTACAGAGGTCCAGGCCGCCAGCGTAATCCCTACCTCCTGAGGATCCCTGAACCTCAGTGATCCAGTCCTGAGAAGGACCCTGATCACAACAGCGGGGACTGGTAGGTATATGCCTAAACACAGTAATAAACGAACGAGACAGTACAAGGGGTAAACTAAAATCCACCTTGCATACAAAAGTCATACCACAGGAGACAGAGGGGACACCAACGGGTACGGAGGTAAATGATAAAGCGAGGAGGGGAAAAAAGACCACACAGGTACTCTTAACTTCAGCCTTCACCATACAACGATCCGCTCTGCTGGTCTGCATGAATGCTTTCACCGACACTTCCCCAGCAGACAGGCAGGTATTTGAAGGAAACCAATTACCACAACATTAATTGCAGCTGAGCGAGGCTGGTCTAGTCCAGCACAGAGAGAGGAAGAATAAACTCCCTCTCTGCCGAAAAACACCCAGCACCAGAAACTCCGCTGTGAGAAGTCAGGGTGTGCAATCGCGACGATCTTCGCAGAGGCACACCCGTGACACATCCTCACTGGCACAAGCTTCTTGCATGTCTTCGGGTACCTCTATCATACACTTGAAAAGCGATGTCTCCTTTTCCTGAACATGCTGTTGGACCTCCTCCTCCTGAGCATCAGCGCAGTTCTCCAAGACCTCAGCATTTCTTGTGTGGCCATCTGTGTGGCACTTTGCTTGCTGTACTTCGTCTTCCGTGGATTTCTGGAGCTGGGCATTAGTCTCTTTCTCCATCTTGAGCTTACGAAGAACTTTATCTCGCTCCTCTGCCAAGCCGCAACACTCATCCTCCCTCCAGAGAAGTTCTTGCTGATGCTTCTCCTGGGCCTCTCTGAGCACCTCCATATCTTTCCATAGGGCCTTGTTCATACTATGACACGCTGACAGATGATCTCTGAGCTTAGAGACTTCCTTCTCCAACTCCTCCATTCTGTGCTCAATTATTCTTCTCAGGACCCTTTCTTGCTCAACTGCCTCTTTTACTGTTTCTTTCAACAGCTCTACCTCCGGTACCCTGGAGCCTTCATCATACTGAGCCATTTCACCCTTTCCAGGCATTGCAGATGTGGATCTACTACAGGTCTGTTCTACCTCCAGCCCTACCTCTGTGCTGGGATTGGTCAGAGATAACGTGGCCTCTTTATCAAGGACAGTAACCTGACCGGTACCTGACCCTGACTCTTCCTCATCATTTCTCTTCTTAGAGGCTGTAGCCTGTCCCGCCTTTCCGCGGCCCTGCGGCGAGAGGAAGATCTACCATTTTTACTTGGCTCCACCTTACTACACTCGCTTTCCCTTGCGGTCGAGTCACAGTCTGCACAGGAGTCACTCCCACTCCCCCTGTCATCCTGGAACAGCACGTCCCCACCTAGACAGGTGTCAGACCCCTGCGCTAGAGCTAAACCGTTTCCCACGGTCACACTTCTCGTCACCTCCAAGTCCCCGAGTTGGTCTGACCCACACTTTCTTCTGGGAGCGTCAGGGAGAGTCAGGTGGATGCCGACGTGCCCCAACGCACGTTTCAGATGCTCGTCCTTCGTTAGCCCCCTGACGAAGGACGAGCATCCGAAACGTGCGTTGGGGCTCGTCGGCATCCACCTGACTCTCCCTGACGCTCCCTGACTGTGCCGTTTATTTTCCACTGAGGTAATACCCTTTGATACACTGACACCTATGATCTGTTGTATGGGCAGCAATAGGTCACTAATGTTTTTTGCAGCAGTATATATTTATCTATGTGGTGGTATCCTATTTGCACTTGCTCTTTAGGTAATTTGTGCCCCACAACAGCTGTTTTATCTTAAAAACTATTACACAGAATGAATATCATACAATATGATGCCCACAGGTCTTTGTCACAGCGGTCAGGGATTTCAGTCACAAGGGTCTTTTTTGGTGTATGTCGAGGTTGACATTCATTCCACTCTATTTGTCACCATCTTTTGTGTATCTGTTTATCCACTCCATTTTATGTCTTAATAAAGAAACTTTTCTACTTCTTGGGTCTGTGGTCGTCTTTTTTGGTTTTTGACCAAAATCCTGTCAGTATTATTGCGATAGATCCTTTATTTTCCTTTTGCAACCTTATTACTAATTATTATGTTGTTCTGGTTCATCTGGTTGCTTTGTCATATAGGCTATATATGCTATAGAAGCTGTCAGCACTGCAATGTATTTTACTCTGACCTGGAGACTTCCTGATCACCACTGCGCATGACAGGAAGTCTCTCAGCTCTGGAGACCCGGATGTGATCATGACGACATCGGGTCTCCATGGCAGCAATCGGGACCCCGTGTCACGCCGCGGGGTCTCCATTCCAAAGGCAGAGGAACTGTCAGCCCCTGTGCTGACTCCGGAATGCTGCAATCGTGTTTGATCGCAGCATTTTGGGGGTTAAAGTGCCGGGAGCAGTCTGTGACCGCTCCTAGCACTAGTGCCCCGTGTCAGCTGTGAGAATCAGTTGACACCCAGCCGCGATCGGCCACACACCACCCGTGTGTGCGGCCGATCACTATGACGTACTATCCCGTCCTTGGGCAGACGGGCCCAGGGCTCATGGACGGAATAGTACGTCAGACGACAGAGATGGGTTAAATACATTACATAAAGCTGCACACACACTATACTAATTGTATTTGTGACTGATATCTATATATCTACCTATTCTATGTGTATTTACAGTATGTAATCCATCTCTTCTGTCCTGTCGGCTCCTGCAGTGATTTTACGCTACCCGGCTGCTGAATTGCCGGCTTTTCTTCTATCTATCTCTCTATCTATGTAATGAAGAATATTTCCCTTGAAAACGATGAGTAAATGAATTAGGCCGGCGTCACACTCACCGTAGAAAAATACGGACCGTATTGTACGAGCGTAATTGTTGCCGGCACAACAATCCATATTTCATCCGTTATCAGGGTGCGGCTGCATATTTTGCGCATGTAAGCATCCGTATGGCATCCGTACAGCGTATTTTTCTCGCCGCCTTGCAAAATGGACATTTAGCGGTTTTTAGGCCTGAAACTCATTCAAATCATCATCATCAAGCCTATTTATTGGCTCTGCATCAGGTGGCAGCCCCCAATCTTGCCATTTTGGTGGTGTGCTTGTGTTGGAGTCCTGCTGCTTGGTTGCCAACATGTCTGACACTCTTCACTTCACCCCAACTGATCGAGTGTTGTACAACTGGGTTTTTTCCCGCCGCTTTGCGCATCCTACCAGAACACCAGGATGCGCAAAGCTACCTCTGCAGAGGAGCGACTTCTCCTTACGCTACGGTAGGTATTCCTCACCTACATACTGTCTGTTGATGATGTGTTTTCCCACTAGTTTCCCTTTACCCTTATGGCTGTTGATGAAATATCCTCATAATATCTCCCATATATCACCTCGAAGTACCTGAACAATGATGTGTATGTCAAAATGACAGAAAACTTTGACTTCTGGTAAATGTAACTTATGATTGTTTGTACATTAACTCATGTAACGGTTATGTATTGTGCGTTTGTTCTACCTTTGTGCATGTGTAATGATTGTTCTCTCTACATTTGGTTACTTGTAGGTTCCTAACTACTGGCATATCCTATGCCGCACTTCATCTGGAGTTCTTGATTGGGAGGTCCACCATATCTGGCATTGTGCGTGATACCTGCTCACAACTCTGGGACAGACTTCATCAACTGGTGATGCCTGAGCCAAAGATGGAAGACTGGAAGAGGATTGCCAGGGGATTTAAGGAGCAATGCCAGTTCCCAAATTGTATAGGAGCCCTTGATGGGAAGCACATCCGTGTGCGTAAGCCGCCAAACTCAGGGTCCCAATTCTATAATTATAAACAATATTTTTCTGTTGTGCTGTTGGCTCTGGTTGACAGTAACTACAGGTTTATAATTGTAGATATTGGGGCCTATGGAAGAACTGGAGACTCAAGAGTCTTCAGTTCTTCCATTATGGGTCGGCGGATGCGCAATAACGAGTTGCACCTACCACCAGCACGGCAACTTCCTGGCTCCAATCTAGAACCGGTCCCATTTGTTGTAGTTGGGGATGAGGCCTTCCAGCTATCAAGGAATGTGATGAGGCCATATCCACGACGACATCTTGACCACCGTCGTCGGATTTTCAACTTGCGCCCATCACGGGCCCGGCGCCTGGTGGAGTGTGCCTTTGGCATTTTGTGTGCAAAATGGCAGGTTCTCCAGTCTGCAATTCAGCTGAGCGAAGCCAACGTCAAAGAGGTCATCAAAGCTTGTGTTGTTCTACATAATTTCACCAGAATGCATGATTGTGGCCCATCTGATGTTGGTGAAAGTGTGGTGACCAATGGGGATATGCCTACACCCCATGTCAACCCTTTACGTCGCCCACTCTCAGGACTGAAAACCCGGGATATCTTCACCCAATATTTTGTGTCACCTGAAGGTACTACAACATGGCAAGATGATGCATTATCTATGGTGTAATGTATTTCTGTGTCTATACATAAATGTTATTTTTCGATGACATAGTCTGTGTCTGCTGTTACAGTTCATAGCAGATATGTTGGTGATGTAGTAGAACTTACTTATGCAACAAGACATCAAAATTTTTAGAAAAATATATTTTTATATGTGCTAACTCGCACTTGAGGTAGTGACAACCATATTTTTTTCATATGGTAAATGTCTTCATAGCACTATACTGTAAGTGCGCATTATTACACAAGCACTAAAATAAGTAAAAAAAAAATAACAAACATTTGCACAAATAATAATAAATAAGCAAAATAACAAACTTTCACTATCACTAGTGAGCACCATATCTGACTCATATGGTTGGGTTGTAAGACTAGACTAATGTAATTATTCATTAGCCAACAAGGTTTAAAATTAAATATAAAAAAATAACAAACATTGTATAAATATAAGATATAAAGAAAATAAAAAGTTTCAGGTAGCCCATTTCCTACCATCTCAGTACCATATGCTGTTTGTAGGCATTCAGATGAGTGCAAATATGCTGTACACAACATGGTGTAAAAATAAATATAAAAAACCCCAAACTTTTGTATAAACAATAAGAGATAATGAAAATAACAGTCGTTGACTATGCCTATTGAAGAGCATATTGGTACCATATGTTGTTTAGAGGCATCTAGATTAGTGCAAATGTCTTTGACACAACAGGAGTTTTAACTAAATATAAAAAATAACAAGCTGCTTTTTAAATCATAATATATAAGTAAAATAAAAAATCACAGCTGGTGGTATGTGGGTGGTGGGGTTGGCGGGTTCCCAGCATCTCTGTGTGGTTGGCTTGGATGACCACCTTGACCATCTCCCTGTTGGGGTGGATTTTCCGGGCCCTGAGCTAACATCTGCCCACGGTCAGGTTGGTGTGTGGGCACATTGCCATACAGAAAAGGGAGATTATATTCCTGTGTAAGATGGTACCCCCGAGAATCATACCCCCCAATATGACCATGTTGTGCACATCCAGGTTGGGACCAGCCTCCAACACTGGATCTGTACAAGTGGCCATATTGGGAAGTGGGATTATAGCCAGCCATTTGACCCTGTTGTTGCCAAGGTTGGTTTGGTGGGGGAATGGGTTGAGGTGTAGGCGCCCGTGCAGGAGGATCATCAGATGCTAACTGAGCATGCACATTTTGGTGGGGGGTAAGGCGCAGAAGGTTACGGGGTGAGAGCTGCCACCTCTCAAGGAATTCAAACACCTCATATGGTGTATTGGGGGGTGTGCATGCATCAATTAGTATGTGCATTGATCCTCGCACACGGAGCCTGAGCTCACAAGGTAGGGGACGAAGGTAGCAGGCAAGGCTACGGGCATTGGCCTCCTCACCCTCATCCACAGCTGCCCTTGAAAGGTAATTGAGTACCTCAGAGTCCACATGCCTACGTGCGTCTGACCCTGTGATGTCTCGCCATCTTCTCCCACGGCGGGATATTGCAGCAGGCTGGGGGGAGGCCCCCAGAGGTACAGTGGGGCTGCAGCTGTTTCCTGCTTCATCACCAATGGCGGATGCTGCTGCAGCTGGTGGCTCTGGTACACGTAGAGGAGGAGGGGGTTGCTGAGGTCCTTGTGCTTGTGAACCTTGGGGGATGCTGATGGGAGGGTCAGACGATGGGCCAGCCACCTCTTCACTCCCCCAACCGAGTCAATAATGGCCTCTGAGTCGGAGCCTGTCTCCCTCTCAGTGAGGTTGGATTGAGTTCTGTTGGGAAATTAAATGGTATTAGAACAT
Source organism: Oophaga sylvatica (assembly GCA_033576555.1). Lineage (NCBI taxonomy): Eukaryota > Metazoa > Chordata > Amphibia > Anura > Dendrobatidae > Oophaga > Oophaga sylvatica. The sequence goes on along the minus strand of JARQOD010000007.1, from coordinate 101,878,793 downwards.
GTTGGAGGGGTGAGCCTAAACTGCATAGGTGTTATGTGGTGTGATGTAGGTACTTACGGTCTCAGATCCAGAATAGAAGCCAGAAAAGCAGGCCGGTCAAAATAAACGTATTTTCGTTTCGTGGGTGCTGCTGACCCGCTATTGGACCTCTGCTGCCGTTCCTGCCAGAATTGGTCGTGAATAACATCATCCACTGCAATGAGACACATAATTTCATAAATTACCTAGCTGCACAATGCCAAATTCTTTTACATACACGTCATATAGTCATGGGGACCTAGTCGGATGTGCCTATCCTAACATTTTGGACCATAGAAACAAAAAATTTAAAAATAACATAAAAAAAAGCATTTTTTAGGGAAAATCTGCACCATAACTACGTTCTGACCGTGAAGAAGTTTGCTAATAAATCAAGTAACTTACAGATTCGCTGCTGCTCCTCGCATGGGCTGTCCCCAAAGTGTGGAAACATCTGCCCACAGATGCGCCTCCATGCTGCCTCTTTCCTTGCGCGGTCTGCGTAATGTGCATCTCGTTGGTCCCAAATTTCAGGCCTCTCCTGCACCAACACAATGAGCATCTCGACATTGATGAGGGTTGACATCATGGCCGACTCCGTGGAGGCGTTCTTCCGGGATATCTGGCGCTCTTTTTGAGCTAATTTGCATGTGTCAGCTTCCTGCTGCATGTGTTGCCCCATTTCCTGTGAGCTGCAGAAGTCTTCCATATTTCTCGCAAGTCACACGTCTGGTCCGTGTGTAATCCGTTGTTTTCTCACACCCATAGACTTTCATTGGCGTACAACGGGAGTAATACGCGTACAATCGCAGCATGCTGCTGGTGTCTCGCACCATAACATACGCCCGAGAAAAATACGCATGATCAGAGCTGCCCCATAGAGAAATATTGGTCCGTGTGTAATGCGTGGTTTTCACGCCTCTCACTCGTCCGTATTCCTCCTTAGTGTGACGCCGGCCTTAGAGAATTTCTCTATGTAAAAGCTCATGTTAAAATCGCATTGCAGTCCGATAGCAATTGCACCGCATTCGGATGTAAATGGGATACTAGGTGTGAAAAATCGGATTGCACTCGCATGAGAAACGCATGACACTCGCATTACACTCGTAGGAAGAGAAATTAATCGAGCTGGAATTGGATCCACAGGAGGACTACCCGCAGGCGGGGGTGTTTACCTGGGTTCAAGAACTTCGCCATTGTCTACAAACACTACACCGACTTGTGCAGACCAAGTTTTGGAAACTTGAGCATCCAGAGACAGCTCCTCAGTGAGGGACAGCTCTTCAAGCCAGGAACCGTGTGTTTGTCCGAGATAAATGCCCATGGACAAGCTGGGGTACCATTGGGAAAAAACTCTGTATCGAGTGAAGCGAAGAATAAACTCCGAAGGTCCTGTCTACGAAGTCCAACCTGAAGGTGAAGAAGATGCCCCAACTCAAGTGGTTCATTGGAATATGCTACGTCCCTGCTTGTCAAGAGATCCTGATAAAGTGGAAGAGATGCAAAGTGCTCCTGAAACACTTCCTTCTGCAGCTGTTGATTGTGAAGACGAAGATCTTCCTGATCTGCCATCTGTAGACCCGGGAGAGGGACAGGTACCTGAAGTTCCTGAAGTGGCTGCTCCATTGAACTTGGGCGCGTCCCCGCCCTCACCTGTTCAACCTGACTCAACTACTCTTTGACTATTTCTTCTGAATTACGGCACACCGAACGAGCAACAGCCGGAATACCCCCTAATCGATACAATCAAGACCAATTTATTTGGCAAAGAATCATCCAAGGCATAGGAGAATGTCAACACTTACTACAAGGACTCTCACCCATGGAATGGCGAGCAAAAGGAGAGGGAGAGTGTAAAAAGAAGAACCAGACCGGGGGTACCTCTCTTACGCCGGGTCCGGAACTATCGGGGCTGTCTCCCTTGTTGACCGGGTGAAAGCTTAGAAGCCCGGACCGACCTTTGCACTGGACAGTAGGGGGTGTCGCTAAGCAAAACAGGCCACAGCACGCGAGCAAGGAGACAGACTTGGCGGGAAGTAGCAGCGCGCGGCAGGGTGAAGTGGCGGCTCTGTCCTTTCTGTACCGTGACAGCGTAGGCCTGCGCTCAGGCTTCCCTGCGGCGACTCACAGAGACTGTGACCAGAAACCTCCTGTGTGCCCGCTAGCCCCTGCAGCTCCAGGTGCCAAACGCTCTGGGCCCGTGAGTATCGCACGCATAGCACTAAAGAAAGACCGGGTGACTCACTGTGAATGGTGCCCTCATTCGCCGATGTACATCTGTCGGGTCACGTTAGGCTCCAACAGTGTTGTGGACTGTACTCCTACCTGCTCAGCAAACTCTGGACCAAGTAACCCGCTACAGACCCCGAGGACCCATCGCTGCTGTCGAAATTCGGCTCCACAATGCCTTCAGTAAGACACCAGATCTATTCCGCGCTGACAGTGTTGGCGCCATCGTTTGTACCGTGGAACTCTACAGTCAGGAGGCCGTCGGACTGATAAGTTAACCCTTGAAAACTGTTTCCACCTCCACTATATCTATCATTCCACCCTGTACATCATTTGTACCCATACCACCTGTTAATCCCCATTACATCCCTTCTCCTCCTGCGTGGAGTATACCCTGTTCAACTAAAATAACGTTAACCCTTGTTCTGCCTCCTGTCCGTTACTGCATCCCGCAACCTGCTCACATGTGCACTCTTTAAATCCAGTTACATTTACTTGTTTAGGATAGCATGTATCAGGCCTTTTAGCAGAACATGTCCACAGTCTTCCCACACTTCCCTACTCTCCCTCCCTCCTTCCTTCCATCACAGTAGTTCCAGGAGAAAATGAAAGTAAAAAAGATTCAGAGCTGGAATCACCCTGGGACTGTGACATGGAGGAGATTGGGGCTTTGTTGCTGTTCGCACTATGTCTCCCCTGTAAGTAATGATTTAGTCTCCGTACATAAAGCTGGAGGTGTCGGAGGACGCTCCTAGATGTATCAGATTTATTCCGACAGCAGTTCCCGATATCTGGCATAGTGACTGCTATTAGAGCTGTCTACTTCTTCTTCTTCTCGGCTTCTGTAAGACACATGGGCCGTGTCTGGTGGCCACCACTGACCTTTGTCTCAGGTGGTGATCGTCCCGCAGCAGGACGAAAAAAAGGTTTTGCTATCGTGTTAGTCAGTTTAGAGAAATTTGATTGTTCTCAGTGAGTAAAACAGAATAATAATCTTGTTAGGATTCCTTTTAACCCCTTAGTGGCCAGGCCAAATTTTTTAACTCTGACCAGTGTCCCTTTATGTAGTAATAACTCTGGCTTCAACAGATCCCAATGATTTTGAGATTGTTTTTTTTTTCACGACATGTTGTACTTTATTTTAATGGTAAATTTATGTCTATATGTTTTGTGTTTATTTCTAAAAAATGTCAGAAATTTGACAAAAATTAAAAAAAATTGCAATTTTATCCCTTTAATCCAGACAGTCATACCACAGAAAACATTCATAAATAACATTTCCCACATGTCGGATTTACATCAGCACCATTTATAAAATGTTATTTATTTTGTTAGCATTTTAGGAGGTTTAAATATGTAGCAGTAATTTTTAATTTTTTCAAGGAAATTTACAAAACTTGTTTTTTTCAAGGACCTATTTAGGTTTGAAGTGACTTTTGGGGTCCTAGATATTGGAAAACCTCCAAAAGTGATACCATTTTAAAAACAGCATCCCTGACATATTGAAAATGGCTGTCAAGTAGTTTATTAACCCTTCAGGTGGTGTTAAGAAATGAATGCAAAGTGACATAACAGGAATGAAAAAATGTATTTTTACCATAGACAATCAGGGTGCAGGAAACATCCACAATGTAATAACACAACGGCTTGTGTCATTGGCTGCTGAAATCAATGTCCTCTCCATATAAATAGCGACATCGGTTTTAGCGCCATTTTCAGTATAACAGCGCAGAGACGCTGGCCTGGTGCTGAGGAAACACCACCCAGCTAATTAGCTAAAATCTAAGTTTAGAAACTAGGCACTGTGTAGCTGTGAAATCGAGCTTCCAGCTTTTTTTTGTGCCATTACTGATGTCCACAGACAAAGCCAGCAGAGCACATTTCCTACAAGCGTGTTGTGCACTGCTTCTATTGTGCTCCATGCCCGAGTATAGCATTCTAACGCCGGGGTCAGACTTGTGAGAAACTCGCACGAGTCTCGCACCTCAATACCCAGCACTGCCGCCGGCACTCGGACCGGAGCATTCGGCTGCATAAAAAAACATGTAGCAGCACACTCCGCTCCCGAATGCCGGTGGTAGTGTCGGTCATTGAGGTGCAACCCTTGTGCAAGTTTCTCGCAAGTCTGACCTGGCCTAAATCTTATTTTTTCAGTTGCTAAATGTGATGCAGCAAGGCATATGTCACCTTGACATTTAGAGGTGTGGTGACATTGTTCTGTGATTTGAGTTGTTGGTCATGAGAAAAAATTTTGGTACTTGTTACCGTGATTCAGCACGCCATATCTCACCCTGTTATTTAGTGGCTGTGAGATTTGTATTTCTGTACAGCTGTTGCACAGTAAAAAATATATTTTATCTGTAGCTAAACGTGATACAGCCCGCCATATCCCACCTTGTAATTTAGCGGCAGTGAAATTTATCTTTCTGCACAGCTGTTGCACAGTAAAAAAAATATCTGTAACTAACGTGATACAGCAGGGGAGATCTGATTTTGAAGTTGGAGCATTTCTTCTTTTTTATATAGGCCTCATCCACTTTGAAACAATTCTTCTGTTACTAACGTTCTACAGTAGGGGAGATCTCAGTGTAGAATAGTTTGGAGCATCTAGTTAATGTTATACAGGCCTCATCTACACCAAAAAAAAATTCTTCTGTTACTAACGTGATACAGTAGGAGAAATCTCAGTTTGAAATTATTTGGAGCATCTAGTCTCATCCACAGCCCCCCAAAAATTCTTCTATACTAACTCTGTACAGTAAGGGAAATCTCAGTTTGAAATTGTTTGGAGCATCTATAAAATGCTATACAGGCCTCACCCACACACACACAAAAATTTATTCTGTTACTAAAGTAATACAGTAGAGGAGATTTCAGTTTTAATTGTTTGGTGCATCTAGTCTATGCTATACAGGCCTCATTCACACACACAAAAAAATTCTCCTGTTACTAACATTCTACAGAAGGGGAGATATCATTTTGAAATTGTTTGGAGCATTTCTTCTATGTCATACAGGCCTCATCCACATTGAAACAATTCTTCTGTTACTATCGTTCTACAGTAGAGGAGAACTCATTATGTGTGATTTGATTGGCCTTAAGGAGCTGAAATCCATGCATGACCACAAGTGTGTGCAGTGCCGGCGTCAGCACCCGGCATACCCAGGCAAGTGACGGGGCCCTGAGCAGGCAGGGGGGCCCCGGCGCCCGTTAGCGGATGAGAGCAGTACCAGCGCCGCCACTGGGCCCCCCCGCTTGCTCAGGGCCCCGGCAACAGCCTGCGCAATACTTACCTCTCCCCGTGCCTCCGCTGCCGCAGCTCCGGGTTCCAGGGGGCACCTGCAGGGCGCCTGCGCTTCCTCTCATAGCAGCGCCACTGAATGACGTCATCATTCAGCGGCCGGCTGTGGCAGAGAGTAAGCGCGGGCGACGGACAGGTGAGATGTGAGGTGTGTGTGTATCAGTGTGTGTGTGTGTCTGTGTGTATCAGTGTGTGTGTATGTAGTGCAGTGCTTTGTGTGTGTGTATATGAGAGTGCTGCGGTGCTGTCTGTGTGTGGTGCTGTATGTGTGATGGTGGTGGGGGGAGGCAGTGATGATGGTGAGGAGGCATGATGATGATGGGGAGGTAATGATGATGATGATGATGGGGAGGCAATGATGATGATGATGGGAAAGCAATGATGTTGATGATGGGGAGGCAATGATGATGATGATTGGCAGGCAATGATGATGCTGGGGAGGCAATGATGATGATGGGGAGGCAATGATGATGATGATGATAGGGAGGCAATGATGATGATTATGGGGAGGCAATGATGATGATAATGATGGGGAGGCAATGATGATGATGATGGGCAGGCAATGATGATGATGGGGAGACAATGATGATGATGGTGATGGGCAGGCAATGATGATGATGGGGAGGCAATGATGATGATGATGGGCAGGCAATGATGATGATGATGAGGGAGGCAATGATAATGATGATGATGGGGAGGCAATGATAATGATGATGATGGGGAGGCAATGATGATGATGATGATGGGCAGGCAATGATGATGATGGGGAGGCAATGATGATGATGATGGGCAGGCAATGATGATGATGATGAGGAGGAGGCAATGATAATGATGATGATGGGGAGGCAATGATATTGATGGGGAGACAATGATGATGATGATGATGGCAGGCAATGATGATGATAGGGAGGCAATGATGATGATGATGGGCAGGCAATGATGATGTTGGGGAGGCAATGATGATGATAATGGGGAGTCTTTCCACAGCGCCTTTCTGAGCCGTAACAGTGCAGAATGCAGCACAGTGCAGAGGAGAGCTCCATATTTTGTATGGAGCATTATATGGGGACCAGTATCCTGTATGGAGCAATTTATGTGGTCCAGTATTCTGTATGGAGCATTATATTGGGTCCAGTATTCTGTATGGAGCATTATATGGGGGATGGGGCGTGACATCCTGCATGGGGTATTATATGGTGATGAGGGGAGACTATGTGGTGCCATAATATTGTATGGAGGACTGTACTGTCAGTCTGTACTGTGCGCTGTGAGGATTTGGCGGTTTTTGAGCTATTGTACAATTTACAATAGATATCACTCATGTAATGGAAGAAGAGAAGTGTTTGGCATTGTACTATACCCATATTTCTCTGCTGTATCTGTGCATCATGAATCGTGGTCTGTGTTAAAGGAGCCCACTGAGACTCTTTCGCCCGGGGTCCATAAAAATCTGGAGCCGCCCTGAGTGTGTGATTTGCTTAAATGAGTCACGTGCTGACTAGACGTGCATGTCCTCGCTCGTATTGAGTAAGGCTGGACACGTCTAGTCGGAATGCGGTAGAAAGTATGTAATTTGCATAATAGTGGTCACATGACCGCTCAGTCCTATCAACGGAGATTAACAAGTCAGCAGACTAAAGCCCAACAATCCCTTTAATTATTGTTTTCCAGCATCCTCAAGGTTTCACACTGATTTTCATGCTTTTTTCCATTTACTTCTCTGAGTTATGTTCACATGTTGATTATCTGCTGCAAATTTTGTTGCAGAAGTTCTTGACCTGTCCCATTCATCTGAAGCAACCACATTCGGGTGAATGGAATTGATACTCAGTAACAGAAATTCCAGCATGTATTAAAATTTGCAGCTTTTTACTATCAACCCTCTGCCCCCCTGCAAAAAAAAATGTAAAAATTGCATGAAAATCGTCCTATAAACCCAAAACGCCAGCTAAAAATACTTGTGAATAAAAAAAAAAAATTCTTGGTATTTTGTTGCAAAGAAAAAATCCCGCAAGACTGTTCAGTATCGCCGTAATCATACTGCCCTGGATAATCACGTTATCCAGTCATTTTTACCATACAAAACACCGCTAAAACTAAACTAAACCCCAAAAATGGAGGACTTGCAGTATTTTTCACCATTTTGAACTATTTGGTGTTTTTTCTGGATTTCTTCAAAGTTCTTTTTATTAGGGGATTTTTACAGTATGGCCGGGATCACACATGCGAGGAAATCGTCCGACACTCGCATGTGAAATCCCAGCTCTGGCGCCGGCACTCGGGAGTGGAGTGCGTGGCTGCATATATATAAATATAAATACATATAAATGCAGCCGCTCGCTTCTCTCCCGAGTTCCGGCGCCAGAGCTGGGATTTCACATGCGAGTGTCGGACGATTTCCTCGCATGTGTGATCCCGGCCTACAGGGAAAAAGGGGTCTGGAAAGGAATGAAGGGAAAGGAAAGGGAACAAAAAATAGGAAAAAGAAAAGGGGGAGGTAGAAAGAGGAGAGAGAAAAGGGGAAAGGAAAAGGAAAGGAAGATCATCTCAGCATAGTTGCACCACAACAATCAACATACCAAGCGTAAAAGCAACATACAAAAAAGTATCAAAGTAACAAAAGTTTTTGACATTCCCCGAATATGTGAAGATTTCCTATCTGACCACAATTCCTCCAGCATAAATCGGATTGATCAGGAAATGCATTTAAAAGTCTAGCGGGAGTCCAGAACCACCTAGAAAAACTGTAAAATAATTTTCACATTTTTCTGGATTTCAATACATCATATGGTAAAATGAATGGTGTCACTCAAAACTCCAACTCTTCCGATAGAAAAAAATAAACCTCATACGGCTATATCGACGGAAAAATAAAAAAGTTCTTTGGAAGAAGGGGACGATATAATAAAGATGCAAAAATAAAAATGGCCGCATCAACTTGTTTTAAAAGTATAGTGGCCATTTAGACATGATGACCTCTGTACGGAGAACCCATCAAATGTTAGATTTGGTCTGTTGATCTGAGTGTTGCTTTAATATATAAGGTACTGTATATGTATCCCAAAATGGAGCAAAATATATACAATGGTATGGAGATGAAAAAAACATCATAAATAGGGATAGTATCTATTTTAGGCCGTGATAATAATGTGTATTTTCGGAGGAGTTCCCGAGAGGTCTGATCTTTTATTGTGGACATTAGTGGCGGCCGGTGTCCTCTTCTCACATGATGTCCGGTATGCCTCCAACAGCTCCATGAACTAACATAGCTGCCATGACTTCCGCACCGATCAAACTGCTCGTTACTGTGATGGGGACCCCTGCTCCAGTGCTTGATGGGGGGTCCCTCACATTACCTGTTTGGTTGATTGGTAATAAATTAGGAAATATTCTGTAACCTCTTTGCGAACATGTAATGTAGATTTATGTCATATGGGAGTAGAGCATGTCTGGAGCAGGCTGAGAAACTGATAGATGTTGGCCGTGTTACACAGCCGGTATCTGCAGCAAATTGTTTAACCATTTAAATGTCACTGTCAATCACTGATAGCGGCATTCAGATGGATGAGATTTTTGTCCCATCTCCTTCCCTCATGATACGATCGTGGTTGTCAATATTTAACATGTCAGCAGGCCCCCATCGCTGTCATATTGGACCCCCAATAAAGCCCAAATCACGGCTCCGCTTGATATGAAAATATTTTAGCTATATACTGCATAATATAATATACGTGATTAAATTATCACAGGTAGAAGTCCCCTATGGGAACTAAAATGTTTTTAAAATATCTAAAAAAAAATCAAAGTTTGAATCACCCACCCCATTTTTTTCCCAGTTAAAAATTGGTACTGTCACATCTGTAAAGGTCAATCAATAAAAATATAAAATGATTTAAATCTTTAAATTAAATGTGAAAAGAAGAAGAAAATGATAAAAATGTCAGTCTGGCTGTTTACGGCAATACATGGCGACCAAGACATTGCATCAATAAAATCTACAGCTCAGTGCACAGAAAACATGTATGGTGGCTCAGTGGTTAGAACTGCAGCCTTGCAGCGCTGGGATCTAGAGTTCAAGTCCCAACAAGGACAACATCTGCAAGGAGTTTATATGTTCTCCATGTTCTCCATGGGTTTCCTCCGGGTTCTTCAGGTTTCTCCCACACTCTAAAGACTGATAGGGAATCTAGATTGTGAGACCCGATGAGGACGTAGATGATGATGTCTGTAAAGTACTGCAGAATGTGGGGGTGACCTGCTCCCTCTGAGTGGGCCTGGTTAGGAAGTAAAAGGAGCCTCTGCAGTCAGTAATGCCTACATAATAATGTCTGTTTTTCAGTCGTTCCTCCTGCTGTATCCGCCTTGAAAGTCTCTGCTCCTCCTTATGTAACGGCGGAGCTGGGAAGTGATGTCACGATACCGTTGCATATTCGAGGTGGACAAACCTCCAATAAACCGCCAGTATCTTGCGATTATGTGGGAGTTTCAGGGATCTAAGATTGTGAACTTCGACAACAAAGGAACACAAAACATCTTGAACAAATATATCGATGGCAGCGTCGCTGCAAACGGAGCTGCTGATTTGTACGTGAAGACGGCATCCGTCAGCGACATTGGGACCTATAGGTGCATAGTGGTCTACACTCCGGACATTGATCACAAGGAAATCAATCTTAAACTTTATGGTAAGTTTCACGACACGGGCTAACAAGTGCGTAAAGTATTTTTCTCATCCCAGAGTGATCTGCCCTTCACTATGAGCTACATCACCTGTACGACCTTTTGCTGGAAGCGTTTCCACCTCTCCATCCATACGACATTTACAAGGTTGTGATCCTGTCACTTGTTTGTTTTCTCCTTGCAGCTCGTCCGTCTATCTCAGCTGTTGAGAAAGTTAACGTGGGCCGTGAGCAGGACCAGATCTTCTGCTCGGTGGCCGGATTTTTCCCTTCACAGATCACCGTGGAATTGGTAAAGGAAGAAAAGGTTGTGAAAGTCTGTGATATGTCCCATTCCCACAAGAATAATGATGGCACTTTCTCCATGAATTGCACCATGATGCTACCGTCCATGGAAAAACCCAAATCCTTGTTATGCAGAGTCCAGCACGAATCCCTCATAGAACCCATAAAACAAGACGTCCGGCTCTTTTATAGCGGTGAGTTCACAATTAATTGCCTACATTTTACATAAACTGTTTCACTGACTGAAGAATTTGCGCACTTTTAGGATCGCTGCTTCCAATAGGTGCGCTGGAGTTCTAGTCCTCCCTGAAGAGAAAATTTGCATATTTAATTTTTCAGAGGAGCCTTCAAGTCTCCTCACTCTGACATGTCAGGCTTGGCATGTCACTCTCCATGTTGCTCCTTAGACCCCACTTTTACAAAAAATTTTAACCATCATGGTACATAGCTTGTACAGTAAAGAAAGTCATGGCCTCTACCTTGTCTCCATTACCTCTGAGTTTAGTGTTCTGTATGAATGATTGGATTGTTATCATGGTCCTACAATAACGACAATGGTGATACCGAAGGTTATGTGTGTAAACTTTCTCTCCTCCCCTCCAGATGATGACGGTAATAACACCGGCCTGGTGGTCGGGGTGATCGCTGGAGTAGCCGTATTGATCGTGTTATTGGTCATTACTGTGATTTTATACAAGAAGAAATCAGGTAAGTTACAGAGACTTCACGGTAAATGTAAAGTTCCACTGAGACGTGGTTACTAGTGGCTGTGCTTTCAACTAATTAAAAGACCAACATTTTTAATAAAACCTAATTGCAAAAATCATTTTTAGCCATAAATATTTGCTTTTAAGCAAAAGGGGAAAAAAGTGTGCTTAAAATTAAGAATTTGGTATGTTACCATTCACATTGCCATAGATGTCAGATATGGTCAACGTCGATCGGTGAGTGTGAGAGGGGGCGTTGAAAGTGACGCAGCCCCCACAGATACGATGTATTCCTACATGTCCAGGAGGAGGACCGCACAATGCAGAGACGGGGATCAAAGAAAAGGTGTCCCGGAATTATCTCAAATATTAATAACTAAGACATTCATGTAAGCAAAAGACGGCTGCTTCAATAACAAATCATCAAATGTGTGGGGGAAAAGTGGATTTGGGAAGGATTGATAATATCATCAGATTTTATTTGGAGGATACTCCAAAAGTCAGAATTAGTCAGAGTCTCAAAGATGTGAACATCCGCGAGTCCATTGGAAGAGTTGGTAGCCTGAGTAGAATGGGCAGTCTATGTCTGGAGGCTAAAAAGTATCAAAAGATTAAACGGGTTATTCCCAGAATTGCAGCTTGTCCCCAATCATAGAGAATCCCAATATTGGAGCTCCAGATCTATGGGAATGGATCTCTGCTACCCCATCTGCAATGGAGCAGACTGTGCAGATTCTCAACCTTCACTTTATTCATTATCTGTTTGATTGCTGGAGAAAGCTGAGTGCATCTCTCGTCTGTTTCCAACAATCCCAAACACAGCGAAAAGAGTAGAGATCGAGTATATGCACCTTAATTCAAGGTTGAATTGACAAGCCGTGAGTCTGGGTAGTCAAGAGGTCCGGGGTCGGATACCAAGAGAGCTCATCCTGGTCATAAACAAAGGGGTAAGACAAAGGCGAGGTCTCAGTCTGAGGTCAAAATTCCGGGAATGTAGCGGATAAAGACAAAAGGGAAAGGCAAACGGACAGTCAAAGGTCAAGGTCCAAGGTTGGCAACAAAGATTAAATACAGAAACACCGATAACAGAGCAGGCACAGACCACTAGAGCTAATCTACAACTGGAGGCTAAGAGACAGCTAAACAGCCACGTAATCACTCGAATAGCAGACACATGGAGGAAGCCTCCGCACGCCCCGGTCCTGATTGGACGGCTGAATTGTCACTCAATATACTGACAGCTCAACACACCTCAGCCTCCGATTGGGCGTCTGACTGTCCATTACCATATTCACAGCTCAGCGCCCCCCTGTCCTAGATTGGGCGACTGAACTGTCACTCACTGCATCCAGACACACCGATAGGTAAAATGTACAGACGTATATACTTTATGGAGCCACACAGTCCAGTGTTGGATATCTGATGAATCGAGCATGTGAATGCCATTGGTCTGGCGATATAGTTCAGGGCTGATGTAAGTCAATGTCCACATGTAAACATCCTGTACAATAATTTCTATGTTCTAAACAGGAAACTTGGAAGTTTTGTTTATCTAAAATTCATGGCACCAAAATGATGGAGGGTGAGACCATCACCTTGTACTGTACGGCCTGTAACTGTTCTCAGGAGACCGAGGTGAGATGGATCATTAAAAATAAAGACGGAACCTCATGTGAGATCACAGAGATGAAATGGGAAAACAATGAGGATCAGCAGCCTCTAATGTCCGCGGAGTATAAGATGTCAACAGAGAAGACGACCAGCCAAAAGAGCATTCTCTTCATGACATCACCACCAAACTGACCTTCATTCCTTCAGTATCCAGACACCTGGGGTCATCTGTGATCTGCAGATTTATTGATAAGGGATCGGAGGAGACAACCTATGAAATCAATGACATTTATGGTGAGATTTCACTAATGAAGTATCGCATGGCTTCCTAGGGCGGATATTACACTTATTAAAGGAGTAGTCCAGGACTTAGATATTGATGGGGCAGGGTGGGCTGCTAACAGTGGTTGGATTAGTGTAACATGTGAAGGTGAATGACTTCAATAGATGGATTTGTTTTCTGCAGCTAAACCTCAGTTCATGGAGCCGGTACTGTTCACCATCACCGACCATGGAGATGTCCAGCTGGCAGCCAGCTTCAGCAGATCTACCCCAGTACCACTGACGATCAGCTGGTCTTCTGTAAAGGGTCAATCACATCAGAAACTTCTATCAGAAGAGGAAGAAATTAAGAATCCTGACCCCACACTTAATCTCACAAGTAAATGTACGATTTCTGGAGACGTCTTCAAGGACCCAACATATAAAGTCATCCGTTACCTGGAATCATAGGTCCATGGATAAGCCCCAATCCAGGGAGCTGTCTGCAAAAGGTAAAGGATTATCATAGCTGAGTCCATTTCTATCTCTTACATTTTGTAAATTAAATATTATTTGAGGGCAAAGCACCTGGCACTGGAAATATATTTTAGTTTTACAAATTTCCCTGTGCCTCTTCCTCATGGCTTATAAGCCTCCTCAATCTGACATGCCAGGCTTGATATATCACTCTCCACAAGGAGAAACAATACCCCTTATACCCCAGTCCAGAGCCTCTCACCTAGACAAATCAGATCTCATACTTTGTACTAATGAAAGACAACACTGTATCTGCAAATTGAGATTCTGGTTTGGATTTTATCCTAAGTCATATTGCAAGGCTCGGTAAAAAGTCAATATTGACTTTTAGTATCACTGCTTCCAATTGGTGGCAGTGGAGTTTTAGTCCTCTCCCTCTCCGAAGAGACAATTTACATATTTAATTTCGCAGAGGATTATGCATGGCTTATAAGTCTCCTCACTCTGATATGCCAGGCTTGGCTTGTCACTCTCCACAAGGAGAAACGTTACCCCTTAAACCCCTGTGACAGTGAAAATGTTTAATGGAAATTCATAATGCATTTAAATCAGTAAATCTAAACATGTGCTGAGTTATTTTTTAGGGGATTTCCATTCTGATATGTCATCAGTTTATAGTTACTTTTTTTGTGTGTATTTGTCATCTCCGAGATTATCTGCAACAAATGCCTGTATTCCTGATGTCAGTCACTAGCACCAAGAGGAGAGCCCAGGCTCGTTCACACGGACTAATTAAATGGGGACATTCTGTCGTCACTTATGCAAGTTCTCAGCCACATATCTCTGTACAAGGCGCAATCTGCTGCCGACAATAGTCATTTATTGCCTCATATTAATGATCCAATCAGTTAACATATCAGCACTTTGCCAATTTGTCCCCCGATCCACAGCATGGTTACATGAGACGATGATCGAACGGTCTTTTCACCAACTATTATTTCATGTAAATTGCCTTTTTTGGGATATAGTTCAGCAAAAAGATGCACATGATCCTGGTCTAGTGGCCTTAATGATAGTCAGTGGCCATCAGACCAGAGCCCTGCGAACCTCATACTACCTACCGGCATCCCCTACGCTTCTGCTTCTTCTCATTAGTAGGCTCTGTGACATCGTCATACTGTGGTCTACTAACCAGAAGTGGCTCCAGAGATGACAGTAGAGCCCTGCTCCGGAGGCTGCAGACTGCTGTTATGGCTGCTGGACCAGGGTCCTCTATCTTTTTGCTCCACTTTTTTGGTGACGTTCCTACTTATGGAATAGTAGAAGTAGTCTTATATATGGAGTAATATAAGATAGTTTGTAGATACATCTCACCTCATCCAATAAATGTACGTTTTTCAGCCGGGCTTCCTTGGGCAATCCACTGCACCGTTAACTGATAAAGCTTGTGAGATATCAAGCAGCTTTGTTCAAAGTGGCGAGAAGAGGTTTTTCAATCCAGCAAAATGAGTTGAAAGCAAAAATACTTTATTGTGACTTCATTAATATAGTAGCATGGGCATAAAAAACATATCTGACACGTTTAGAGTCTAGCTGTCTCTTATTCATAGATATATCTACAATTAGATATATGAGTAGTGTAACATTTCCAGGGGTATTTAGCTCTAGGATCGCTGTCTGGGTAGACAGAATGGCACGGAAACAGTTCATTCAGACAGCAGTTTGGTGAAAACTGGCCGCAACCAGTTTTATTAAAGTCCACAGCACACAGATAAAAACAAAGCATAAACAAAAGACCTAGGCTTGTCTAGCCTCTAATTACACTTAGATAGATGGCCCTCTCTATCCGGGACCCAGACTCTACCAGTCTGTGCCCAAAACAACACATATGATATATGTTACCAGTATGGAGTTTCACAGACACTCCTCTTTATGTCTGAAGGCAACTCCAACATCCAGACTTGAGAGAGGTCACCTCCTATTCAGTAGTCACCAGCATGGAGTGTCGCAGAGTCTCCTCTTTGTGTCCGGGGTACCTCGAGCACCCAGACAGAGAGAGCCCACCTCCCGGAGTCTCCTTCCGTGCCTGAACTCCTGTCCAGACTGAATGAGCTCCCTGACTGTGCTCCCAAGCACCTACTTCTGGCTTCCTAATCAACACCTGAGTGGATTCAGGTCTGAGCTGCAAGCGTGTACTGAATGGCAGGTGTAGTGACCTTTCTTTACCACCAGGTTTACAAAGCCACACATTTCGCTCATACCAGTCAGCAAGGTACTTAGGTGAAATATACACCTCATTCACCACATATTCCTTCACTGTCTCACATATCCCCTCCCTCTTCTCCAGCCCGGAGGGCTGGTCATCCAGACCGGAGGGCTGGTCAACAATCCAACAGAGACAGTGAACTCTGGACCAGTCATGGCCCTCATCAGCTTCATCCTCACCACTGTCATAGCCAACATCAGTTTTCTCTTCATCTGAAGCATCCGCACTACCCTGTACCCTCCCAGGCCTATACTCTCTGCGGGCCTCGGGTATCCTGCACGGTTTCATCTTGACTTTAGTGCCAGCCTCAGTCTCGGTATAGTGGCTCACCAGATAAGTACGACCAGGCACGTCAGAACAGCTCTGCTGATTCTTCCTCAGAAACTTTCGTACCTCCTGTTTTTGGGGCACTGACCCTGTGTCACCAACTGTCACAGGAGGTATAGGGGTTTTCTCTAATTCCCCCTGAACTTTCTTTAGCACATCTACTTTCTTAAATATCAGTTGATTCATAAATTCTACCTCACAGAACCCAAGCGCCTCTGTCATGGTCTCTGACCATTCCGAGACACACTGTTCAAACGATTGGCACTGTAGAGGGAGCTGATCGTTTTTCTTGGTCGGTACACATAATTTATCCTCTTCTGGTACAGGCTCACTTTGCATAAGACTCAGAGCTCTTACTTCTTTCTCCAGGAGATCCTCATGGCTACGCATCTTCTCCTGTAGTTGTTGGACGTCCTTTACGTCTTCGGCCCTTTCTTCAGGCTCTTCTGGTAGGACATGCTCAGAAGCCCTACCATCAGTCTTCTTTTCCACCACGTTCTGCATCCCATCTGAGCTCCCGTGTATCTGCAGCGGCAACGGAGCGACACATCGCCCCTCCCACTCACTGGGACGTGGTTCAAGTGTAGACTCCATGAAAATGCGCCTGAGCTCACCAAGGCCAACCCGAGGTCTCAAAATCTCATCTTGGGATTTATCCAGATCCTTTGGGTCGCTCGGGAACTCCGATGGCGCACCGGGCGCCGAACTTCCGGCCCGAGCTTCGCGAGTCGCAGCCACGGATCCGGACAGTACACCGTCCACGCCGCTGTCTCCGGCAGAAACATATTCCGGGGCAGAGTCATTCCCCACATCTTCAGTCTTGTTCCTCACAGCTTCACTTGAGACATCAGCCTCTGGTGAGGCACCTGGCCTGGTGTCCACCACTTCCATGGCTTTCTCCACCTCTGCAGCATCACCTTCCGAGTCCTTGGCCTGATGCAGATCCACACCATACATTGATAACTTCTCATTTTCAACAGCATCCACTTGTGCTGTGTTCAGTTTCAGAGTCCTGTCTTTCACCTTAGTCTTCGCCAGGGAACCGGCCAACGGTACAACATCTTCAGATGCCATCCTCCGTCCGACTGCAAGGTCAGCCTCAGCCTTCCTCTCAGGACTCTTAATCTCCTCTGCTACCATGCCTTCCTCACTTGCACTGGTTGCTTTATTGTCATCAGATGACTCACTATCACCACCACTATCCCTGTCTGACCCCCTTTTCTCAGCCACATCTGGCTCACTTCCAGGGTTAGACACTTCATTTTCATTCACATCCGGCTCACTGTCAGGGTTATACAATTCATTCTCATTCACATCTTGATCTGGAACCTTAGTTAACATGTCATCCACAACATTAACTTCACCATCTGGTCCCTGGTTTCCCTCAGCTGGTCCCTCAAGTATGTGACTATGTGATAACCCCAGCACTATACTTCCATATAGCTCAGATACCAGGAGCTGACTTACGACCTCTCCCTGGACTTCAGTGTCCCTATACAATAGGTTATTGTTCATGGCAGCATGAGGAAACCTCTCCTCAGAGCCAGGCTCTTGGGGAACCTCATTCAGAACAATTACATTTTCCTGTGCCGTTTTAAGAGTGGGGTCTCGCACCGGCTCACTCCCAAAATTGTCACAGGAGCCAGGCAGGTCAGGGACACTCGGTTCCCGAGAACCACCATCCTCGTCTCCCAACATCACCTGCAAAGAAATGTCATCTTTATCACGGTCATCATCAGTATCATCACTATTATGATTAGCATTATCATCATTATCAATATCAGCATCCTCATCATGGTCATCATCATTATCATGATCATCATTATCATTATCAATATTATCATGGTCATCATCATTATCACATAAGTTTAACGGCCCACTAGCATTGTGTTCCGCCCCTCGGGACTGCGCACCCTCAGTAGGAGCTTCATCACACTGTCCATCAGAAACATTTTTCCCCCAGAGATCCTTAGACCGGGGAAAGTCATTACCCAATATAACGGGGTGCACCAGGATCTTCACTACCCCCACTTCATATGAAACCTCCCCGAGTTTGGGGACCAAGTCCACGGCAGTCTCTGGGTAGACTTTGGTGTCTTCATGGATGTACACCACACTCAGGTGCTTATCAGGGATGAAGTCCCTATCACTCAGGCTGTCACATACGGAAGTCACTGGACTCTCTGAGTCCAAGAGGGCCTGTGCTGGGCAGTCACTTACAACCACCGGGGACCCCTGTGGTCCAGTCTCTTCGGCTGAGGTGGACACACACACAGGCTCTGCGCAGGGAGAGGGATCTGCCAACATCACAACACATAGGCTCCCCCTCTATTGGACAGTTGGCTGCAATTTCACGCCAGCTCCAACACTGTCCATCACACTCTCCCACCCACATGTCCCCTCGGGCCTGAACCCGCTTATCAGCATACCCCATGTCCCCAACAGCTGGAACGCTCTTACCGCGAGAGTTCAGCGTCCGGGAACTCCGAAGTGACGACCTCTCAGACGGCTGTACCTCAGGAGGACGTGCTTGGGTGTAGCGGTCCACTATCACCTTTTCAACTCCATAATCAGGCCTGCTGACTGCAGACTCCCAACTGTATCTCCAGTCACGAACTCCCCTGGCACGGGCTGTCACCGTAACACCCAGCCGGGTAAGAATCGCCGCTTTCAACTTGGCATAGTCTTCGCTGTCCTGCTTGCTCAGATCAGCCCAGACTTTTTGGGGTTCCCCAATCAGATAGGGTACGACCGCCATGGCCCATTCAGATAGTGGCAGATTCTCCTTCTCTGCCAGTCTCTCAAACCTAGTAAGATATACCTCCACATCATCACGAGGTGTCATTTTTCTCAAGGACCATCTTACCGCCTTCTTTATAGCGGACAACGCCGGTGCCTTCACAACATTACTTCGGGACGCGGCACCGAAATCCTTTTTTGGTGCTGTCATCTGCTCAACAAATAACCGGTTATTCTCCTGCTGCTGCTGCAGGAATTGCTGCTGGGCCTGCTGCATGTGCTGCTGGTGCTGCAGGCGCTGCTGCTCCATGCTCTGCTGCATGCTTCGCTGGGCCTGCACCAGGTACTCAACGAGCTCCTCCATACTGCCGGACTCATCTGTCTCAATCACAGCAGTCTTATGTTGCATATTAACTTGCGCCATTTGTTCAAACAGCGCCTCCATGCTGTCAGATATCTCTGTCTTCACAATGGCAGACTTCAGTCAAGGCATACACACTACACAGCTTTTTTCCACAGAAAATTCAGCCTTGCTGTGCAAACACCCTTTTTTTTTTTTTTTTGCAAAGTCTATTAGGGCTACTGTCTCTTTAAGACTGCTCCACAGACGTTTCTCTTGCTGCTGCACATTCCACAGTCATTTTCACAACAAGTTCAGCTTTGCTGTGCATACATTTTTCTCTCTGCAGACCCTATCAGGGCCACTGTCTCTCCAAGACTGCTCCAAACAGACGTTTCTGCTGACACACTTCTTTTTTTTTTTTTTTTTTCTGCTGCTATTTCAATAGACTTCACCTTTAATGCTGTCTCTCGCCACTGTGCTGCATGCACACTCCAGCACTAACTGTATCAGGCACTGCGCTGCCCGCATTCTCCACCAATTGTAACATTTCCAGGGGTATTTAGCTCTAGGATCGCTGTCTGGGTAGACAGAATGGCACGGAAACAGTTCATTCAGACAGCAGTTTGGTGAAAACTGGCCGCAACCAGTTTTATTAAAGTCCACAGCACACAGATAAAAACAAAGCATAAACAAAAGACCTAGGCTTGTCTAGCCTCTAATTACACTTAGATAGATGGCCCTCTCTATCCGGGACCCAGACTCTACCAGTCTGTGCCCAAAACAACACATATGATATATGTTACCAGTATGGAGTTTCACAGACACTCCTCTTTATGTCTGAAGGCAACTCCAACATCCAGACTTGAGAGAGGTCACCTCCTATTCAGTAGTCACCAGCATGGAGTGTCGCAGAGTCTCCTCTTTGTGTCCGGGGTACCTCGAGCACCCAGACAGAGAGAGCCCACCTCCCGGAGTCTCCTTCCGTGCCTGGACTCCTGTCCAGACTGAATGAGCTCCCTGACTGTGCTCCCAAGCACCTACTTCTGGCTTCCTAATCAACACCTGAGTGGATTCAGGTCTGAGCTGCAAGCGTGTACTGAATGGCAGGTGTAGTGACCTTTCTTTACCACCAGGTTTACAAAGCCACACATTTCGCTCATACCAGTCAACAAGGTACTTAGGTGAAATATACACCTCTTAACATTTAATGAACCTAATGTTAAAAAGGGGACACACAGACAATTACCATCCTCCAAACAAACAGTGAGGATACATGATATAATCAGAGAGTAAAGTCCAATAGGGACTACAAAATATAGGAGATATAAATATAAACCAGACAACTTATAGTTTGCTCTGCACCGCAAGAGCAAAAAATTGACTACCTAAATGCAAGTGTATGCATCGCTCATTTGTAAGTCATTTGTCTGGAACGCAATCAAACGTGTGTGAGAACAAAATATCTAATAAAAATGGAAGAGTGATAACTCCACACACATTTGATTACAATGCATAGCTCTCATATTGATTATAGATGTCTCTAGTCGCCATATCCCCTGATGAATCCTGAAAGGAGGAAACGCGTTGGGAAAGGGCCTTATCTACTCTGGAAATGACCAGATGCATATTTTATTAGGAGATGAATTTTGGAGCGCATATCTCCATTCAAATGGGTGAGATCATTCCTTTTATACATACTGTCTCACACACGTTTGATTGCGTTCCAGACAAATGACTTACAAATGAGCGATGCATACACTTGCATTTAGGTAGTCAATTTTTTGCTCTTGCGGTGCAGAGCAAACTATAAGTTGTCTGGTTTATATTTATATCTCCTATATTTTGTAGTCCCTATTGGACTTTACTCTCTGATTATATCATGTATCCTCACTGTTTGTTTGGAGGATGGTAATTGTCTGTGTGTCCCCTTTTAACATTAGGTTCATTAAATGTTAAGTTTTACATCCCCAATTCTTTTGCTGCTATACATTGAAACACATTTTGGGGTATACCTCTATTATATTGCTTTATTGGAAATATACACCTCATTCACCACATATTCCTTCACTGTCTCACAGTAGATATAAGTATAGGAGTAGATATATCTACGAAAAATATAACTGACGCGTTTTCAGTCTGACTCTTAATTGTAGATATAGCTATGATTAAATATATGAGTAGATTTACAATTATGATAAATATATCTATGAATAATATCTGATGCGTTTTGAGTCTAACTGACTGTTAATTGTAGATATATCTATGATTAGATCTGAGTAGATATGACATGAGTAGATATAGCTACAAAAAAAATATCTATGAAAAAATATACTGCCGCGTTTCGAGTCTAGCTGACTTAATCACAGATATATATTTCAGTAGAATATTTGTGGATTTTATTGTCTTTCTCTGCTTTTTCCCGCAGATCTTCCCTGGCATCCTCAGGTCGGAGACAGCATAGACCGTGTTATCCGTGATGATGAGATCCTGTTCAGGTGCTCAGTGTCAAATTATTTCCCTGACGCGTTGACTGTGAAGTGGTTTGAGAAGAGGAAAGATCGTCTGGATTTAATAGAAGTGTCAGAATCTGAGAAATATACAATTCCAAAGATTATATCAGACCGGACGGACAAGAGAACTTTCACGGCTACGTCTTGTCTGTCTCTGAAGAAATCGCTGTGCACAGATCAAGATGTCGGGTTCATCTGTAGAGTGGATCACCCCAGCTTAGATAAACCTATAGAGGCCAAGACAGCGGAGACCCGAGATACCGGTAAATATTCTGTATGGCAGGTCAGACCTCAACATATTTTACTTGTAAGGATATGTTCACAAGATTTTTCCATCTGTTTTCCTCTTCTGCATTTTTTGGTGTAAAAAAACACAGAATTTTATAGTGCCAAAAACGTTCACTTTTTTTATTTTTCCTTATGGGCTTGAAACCTCCAAGACAATTATTTTCATATAATTTCTGGTCAGATATTGTGGAAGCCTACAAAGCCAAGGACAAATCTTCACACTTTTGGTCACAGCTCTTTTTGGAACATCCCATGATTCTGTGTCCCCCAATCATAAAAAAAAGGTTTTTTTACTTAGAGTAAAATCCCTTTCTTTTTTAATTCTACATACGGTGGGAGCTGCGTCCCTCAATCTTGGTACTTTTGTCATGATAAGTCATGTTGATTTTGGACTATGCATTTTTATCCCTGAATTCAGGTCATGTTGGTTCCTGGTTGTTTTTCATTAGCAAGTTTTTTCCTACTATCCTATTGAGATGCTTTGTGTCTGAGGAGAGTGTACAGCTCAACATATGAAGCAAACACTTTTTTTATTCACTTAGTAGCACAGCGTACACCCACCATGATGTGTCCCTCAATGTATTCAACAAGAAAGGGATTTTATGGTACGTAGAAATGTCCATTTTCTGTGGTTTTGACTTCTTAAAGGGATCAATAGTACAAGCACTGCAGCACGTTGCTGAGGTTTTCCATTTCAAAGCCGCCTATATCAAAACGGAATGTAAAAGAGCTTCTGACTTAGAGGAGGTGATTCCGGGACTCTCCTCTGGCAGCATCGGGCGCATGGTTATTAATTTAGATGTCACAGGGTTACTGCAACAGAGAGGAGCCAGAAGACTGCAGTGTCTGAGTTCTCCTACTCCTGCACTAAAAAGAAGCACTTCACCTTCATTTTAAACTGTGTAAATTTCTTTTGGAAGTATAGGGGTTAATCGGCCATGTTGGGAACTCTGAGAGCTAGAGCACGGTTAGCCACTCCTATCCCCTATATAATCTGGGTCCTGACTGACACATATTGTCAGAGATAGCTTTTGCTGCATGGCTGGGAGAATACAAGTTAGTGGTTATACGAGATGGCGTTTGGTGGGTTTATCTGTGACTGTTGCTTGCTTTAGTAAGTGTGATAATTCCCTTTCTTCTCCTACTTTGGTTTTTCCCCATCCTCCACTCCCCGGTGCATTTCTCTGTTATATTTGAGTGAATATTTGTATGCCTGGTATTTTCTGTTTCTCTGTTCGTGCTACCTTGCTTGCCTGGTTGTTGTACTACGGTGCACTGCTACTCCTCTCTTCGCTGAGTGGGGGAAGGGAACAGACTGAGGCTGGATACAGAAGATAAGGCAAGGTTTGTGGCCCAGGCATCTTCACCTTCAGAAGTAACCCGAGTAATAGGGCAAGCTAGGGCACCCCTAGTGTTAGGGACAGGGAAAGAGCCCCTGGTCCCGGATCACACGATAGCAGAGTCATGACATTATCATAATTCATTTTCTTTTTTCACAGAGGTCCAAGCCTTTTTGGTTAACAACATCCAGGGACCCCAGAAGTGGTATGATGGGGAGAATGTGGTCTTGTACTGTGCAGCATTATACTGTACACAGAACACCCAGGTAACCTGGATAGTGGCCAAAAAAGATGGGAGAGAACATGAGGTACGTGAGGATTCGGGAGGCGCGATCATGAGGAAAGATGATGGCTGGTATACGGAGTTCATGGCTCATAGAGAGAGGACAGACATGTCCGATGTACAAGGGCTCCTTGATATCACCAGTTGTCTTAGTTTCACACCTTCTGTATCTAAGCACAAATCTATCATGATATCCTGCAGAATCTCCTGTGAGGAGCAAATCCGGCAGAAGACGTTCCACCGGAAACAGCTCTATGGTGAGAAATATTATAATTATATGCCGATAACAGAAAATAATTGCTATATCCAAACAAAACATATATTAGGTCCATTGTAAAGGAGCAATATGTTTTATGCTTACAGTGGGTTCGGAAAGTATTCAGACTCCTTTAAATTTTTCACTCTTTGTTTCATTGCAGCCATTTGGTAAATGCAAAAAAGCTAATTTTTTTCTCAATAATGTACACTCTGCACCCCATCTTTACTGAAAAAAAGCCAGAAATGTAGAAATTTTTGCAAATTTATTAAAAAAGAAAAACTGAAATATCACATGGTCATAAGTATTCAGACCCTTTGCTCAGTATTGAGTAGAAGCACATTTTGAGCTTCTACAGCCATGGAGATCCTCTGCCATTCTTCCTTGCAGATCCTCTCCGGTTCCGTCAGGTTGGATGGCGAACGTTGGTGGACAGACATTTTCAGGTCTCTCCAGAGATGCTCAGTTGGGTTTAGGTCAGGGCTCTGGCTGGGTCAGTCAGGAATGGTCACAAAGTTGTTCTGAAGCCACTCCTTTGTTATTTTAGCTGTGTGCTTGGGGTCATAGTCTTGTTGGAAGGTGAACCTTCAGTCAAGTCTGAGGTCCAGAGCACTCTGGAAGAGGTTTTCACCTCTCTCACCAAGGCTCTTCTCACACGATTGCTCAGATTGGCTTGACGGCCAGATCTAGGAAGACTTCTGGTGGTCCCAAACTTCTTCCATTTAAGGATTATGGATCCCACTGTGCTCTTAGGAACCTTGAATACTGAAGAAATTATTTTGTAACCTTGGCCAGATGTGTGCCTTGCCACAATTCTGCCTCTGAGCTCTTTGGCCAGTTCCTTTGACCTCATGATTCTCATTTGGTCTAAAGGTACTGCCACACTAAACAATCCCGCTAGCAATCACGATAACGACGCATACTAATGCGATCGCTAGCGGGATTGTTTCTATATTGCTAAGTGCGGCCACATTTAGCGATATAGTTAACGACGCTATCGCCGTTAGTGATCTTCTTAACGACTTTAGCGGTACAAAAGTACCGCTAAATCGCTAAGAAAATGTGCCACACTAGCGATATATACTTACCCAGCGGGAGCGCCGACGAGAAAATAGGGTCCGGAACGATTCCAGCGACGAGCGAGATCACAGCAGGAAGCTCGTCGCTGGAAGCTGCCTCACTGAACAACATCGCTAACAGGATCGCTAAATAGTGACGTTTTTTAGCGATCCCGTTAGCGATATTGTTCAGTGTGGCATACCCTTAACACTCACTGTGAGCTGTGAGGTCTTATATAGACAGGTGTGCGCCTTTACAAATCAAGTCCTATCAGTTTAATTAAACACAGCTGGACTCCAATGAAGGAGTAGAACCATCTCAAGGAGGATCACAAGGAAATGGACAGCATGTGACGTAAATATGAATGTCTGAGCAAAGGGTCTGAATACTTATGACCATGGGAGATTTCAGTTTTTCTTTTATTTCTTAATAAATTTGCAAAAATTTCTACATTTCTAGTCTTTATCAGTCAAGATGGGATGCAGAGTGTACATTAATGAGAAAATAATGAACTTTTTTGCATTTACCAAATGGCTGCAATGAAACAAAGAGTGAAAAATTTAAAGGGGTCTGAATACTTTCCTACCCACTGTAGATAGTTTAACATATGGACAATAACTTTCATTCTTAATTTGCATTAATTTACGATTTGTTTTACAAGAGCCTGAGATTTTTTTTAAAAAAAGCAAGGGATGAATGAAAATATTACAATTAGTTATAGTTACCTGGTACGTTATAATGTGTAGGTGGGCCTCCCGAACTCTCCCCCGAAAGAAAATGTTCAGGGAGATAAAGATCTTTTTGCTTGGCACAAAGGTTAGCCACTTCCAGAGGTGTCTAGAGGGAAGACTCAGGGGTCTGAGAGAGAAGACGGTGAAGGGTCTGGTAGAAAAGACCGGGTGCAGGATCGGAGAGAAGATGGGAGGGGCTCTGGGAGAAGACGGGGAGGGGTCTTGGAGGGAAGACAGTGAGTTGACTAGGAGAAAAGAACGGTAGGGGAAACGGAGGGGTCTGGGAGCAGGGGCGTACATAGAAATCATGGGGCCCCATAGCAAAAGTCTGAATGGGGTCCCCCCCCAAAAAAAAAAACAGGTGCTCTTAACTCCACACACACACACACCTGCAGTGCATGCAGGGCCCCCTACACCCTCCACAGTGCGTGCAGCCGGGCCCCCCTCCCTAAGGTGCAAAGTGCAGTCAGAGCCATTGTAAATGTAAAGTGCCAGCACAGTGAGGGGACACATTTAACAAAAAAAATCCACCCCCAGCCAGGCTCACCATCTTGTGTGTGCAGTGGCGTAGCAACTGTTTGTGGGGCCCAGGGCGGCTGAAAAATTTGCCGCCCCTTTGGTCATTGATAATCCTGAAGCATTCACCATTACAACCAAAAAAAGGCTCAAAGTAAATACCTTTCACCTGTAAAATCAGCATGGCAAAAATACACACTGCAAAGCAGCAACACACAGTATGGACTTGTGTTTATGATGTGCTTTATCCTCCTTGGACAAAAAGGACTTCTTTAGGCTTGGCTCACATTTATACAGTGCAGTCTGCTGGACAAATATGTCTGAATTGCAAAAAAAAATGGTATTCAGACGTATATGGAGGCATACACAAACCATAATGGGCAACACTAGTGTAAAAAAAATGTTCTTCTGATATGTTTTGCCCTGATCACGTTGTATTGTGGGAAAAAAACATAATTGACCAAAGGTACCGTTTTTAATGTGGGGTGAAAAAAAGTTTATTCCTCTGGACACCTCCTCACAGAACTGATGCCAAAATGGAGTGGGATGGGACTGTTGACACCAGTAAAACTGGATGGAAAAAAAAACTATTAGAGACAAAGATGGAAGTACGATATGTATCAAATGTACTTGTTTAAATTTGTAGGTTGATGCATGGCATACGTTTTAATGTATACGTCCAACGCATTAAGTCTGCAGGCGTATAAATGTGAACCTAGCCTGACAGGAACATGCTGCATAGTGTGCTCCGATGTAAGAAGTGTGGTACCTAATCTGACAGCAGGTACAAGCAATGCCCATCATTCATGGCATCATATAAGACAGGTAGACGGATGTCATATCTTTGTATATGAAATGATTGGAATATGTAAGCTATGCAAAGTTCCAACATGTGTACAAACTACAAGACACATTTTATCACAGGTAAGGGGACACAGAAATGCCGCACACAATATCTTCCATAACATCTGCAGAACTTCCACTCTCAGGCACCTCATGATGCTCAGCACGCCCCATGTAATTGCTGTCTCCCAGGTGCATGCCTCTGGGGTGAAGGAGCAGAATAAATTAGTAACATTTATTGGCTGCACCATGATTTCCAGGGCATTGCACATTTTTAGTATTGCATGACATGCATTGTTGCACACCTTGACAGTGAAGTTGGTGGTGGGACATAGACTGGACATGGTCTTACCTACAGCTAGGAAGCATCATCCTGCCTGGTGGTGGTACAGGGGTTAAATCACATGAAACCAGCTCTAATGGAGAAGCATTGTGAGGAGTACAGAAGGTGGCTGCAGTGCATGCAGGGCCCCCCTCCTCCACAGTGCATGCAGTCAGGCCCCCCTCCCTCCACAGTGCATGCAGAGCCCCCCTCCTCCACAGTGCATGCAGGGCCCCCCTCCTCCACCCTCCACAGTGCCTGCAATCAGGACCCCCTCACTCCCTAAGGTGCAAAGTGCAGCCAGAGGCTAGCCATTGTAAATATAAAGTGCCAGCACAGTGAGGGGACACATTCAACAAAAAAAATCCACCCCATACCTCAGCCAGCAGGACTCACCGTCTTGTGTATCTCTCCCTAAGTGAAACTTATGAATGTTTTCTGCTTCCTGTGATGCACGTGTCTCTGGCTGCAGGCTGGCTTTCTTATGCAAATGCAGCCAGAGACTTAAGCCAACTGCTGACCAGGAGACAACAAGGAAAGGGGACCTTCAAGGGGGTTTACAGTGTCCGGCCGTCGCTTATATTTAATTAAAGGAGATAGTACTGTGTCAGCACAGCACAGCTGCCAAACGACAGCGGCCGTCGTGGGCCCCCTCACCTGTCTGGGCCCCATAGCAGCTGCTTAGTCTGCTCTATTCACGGAACGCCACTGTCTGGGAGGGAAGAATATGAAGGGTCTGGAAGGGAAGACGGGGAGTGGTCTGGGAGAGAAGACAGAGGATGGGTCTAGGAGGGAAGATGGTAAGAGATCTGAAAGGGAAGGCGGGAAGCGGTCTGGAGGAGAAGATGGGGAGGGGTCTGGGAGGGAAGACGGAGATGGGTCTAAGTGGGAAGACAGGGATGGGTCTGGGAGATAAGATGGTAAGGGTTCTTAGAAGGAAGAAGGAGAGGAGTCTGGCATAAAACACGATGAGGGTCCGGGAGAAAAGACATTGAGGGGTCTGGGAGGGAAGATGGTGAGGGATCTGAGAGGAAATATGGGGAGGAGTCAGAGAGGGAAGATGGTGAGGGGTCTGAGAGGGATTACAGTGAGGGGTCTGGGAGAGAAGATGGTGAGGGTTCTTGAAAGGAAGAAGGAGAGGAGTCTAGGAGAAACGACGTTGAGGGGTCTGGGAGAGAAGATGAGGGTGGTCTGGGAGAGAAAACTGAGTGGTCTGATAGGGAAGACAAGGAGAAGTCTGGGAGCGAAGATGGAGAATTCTGAGAGGAAAGACGGGGAGGGATCTGGGAGTGAAGACAGGCAGGGATCTAGGAGGGATAATGGGGTGGGGTCTGGGAGGGTAACGGAGGGTGTAGGAGGTAAGATGGGGAGAAGTCTGGGAAGGAAGATGGGAAGGGTCTGGGGAAAAGGCAGAGGACCCAGGCTGAGCATTCCTGTGTATGGTGGCATTGGGAGAAGTAGCTGTCAGCTGAATAATCGATTGGCTGACAGTTATCTAATGTGTATGAGGGACTTAAAGGGGTTTTCCCATGAACAAAGTACATTTTAATCAATAGATCTTGGAATAATAGTAAGTTCCACAATTTTATGTGTTAAAGAAAAAAAATGTTCATGAGATAATCTAATAAATGCACCCCCCGCTATGTGCTGTGTAATGGCTGTCTCTGACTGTGCAGGTAGAGGAAGCGATAGAGGGTATACAGACATCACAGCACGGGATCGCACATGCTTCTTTCTGTGAGGTAAAACAAGCTTTTAAACAGGCAAATAAATGTTTTACCTCACAAAAAGAATATCTACTTCCTGAAATTTATATTTCACTAAATAATTTTCAATTGTTTCACAGCAAAACCCAAAGTACTGAATCCTATAAAACTTTCCCTGACTGATTCGGGTGATGTTCTCTGCTCTTTGCCCATTGAGGAGTTTTATCCTTCTGATATCCAGATAAAATGGAATAATAAAGAGAATCTGAGCTGCGGTAAAACTGTGAAAAATGCAGACGGCACTTACACTATAGAGAGTGAATGCAAAGTTCCCGTAAGCTTCTTCAGAGACCCACAGTCCACGGTGAAGGTCTCCTGGAAGCATGAGTCCATGGATGGCTGGGAGTGGAAGGAGATGTCACTTGTAGATAAAGGTACGAACTGTAACGCGCCTCGTCTGTACTGATCAGAGATGTTGAGGATCCGATCAATCTACATCACATGATTTTGCTACCGATTTGTCCTTATTTACGCTGTTATCATTGTATATTGGTCCTTTTTGTTGATGTGTGTCCTGTATATTTATCTCATAGATTTTCCATGGAAGCCAGAATTACGGGAGATCCCTGTTCCCAACCTTCTTCCTGGTATCACAGCCACACTGAAATGTGAGGTGTCCAATGTGTACCCCAATGTGCTGAGTGTGAGGTGGCTGAAGAAGGAGAAGGACAGTCCAGAGTTATTCCCTCTGGTTCATAGTGATAGATATATGATTTCTGACATCACACCAGAGCGGCAGAAGGATGGCACATTCACATACAGAGCGTGCGTAAAGTTCACTCCATCAGTCAGCGACGACCAAGGAACAGAGATTATCTTCAGAGTGGAGCATCCAAGTTTAGGAAAACCGGTGGAAATGAGCACCGGACCCCTCTCTATACAAGGTGATATGATGATCTGATGTGTATTCATGAAATACCATACATATCTAAAATTCAGGAGACTCACTTAAGATATGTGACAAAAAAAAATCTTTAATATCATGGAATCTCTAAATGACCGTACAGTGTTACAGGTGATTAATTTCACAGCCTTTACAGAAACATTATCAATATTGCCCAAACTAATATCATTATGGTTTATGAACCCCTAAAGTTTTATTGTCCATACTATACTGGCTAATTCTTGGCTCCAACTGACCAAATACTGACCGTGTGAATGTGGCCTTAGACTTCTCTGATTTATCAGATGCTATACTTGGACTTCTTAGACCCAGATCCTCTCCGACCAAAAAATTGTCAGTCTTTGAAAATTAATTGAGCTCCCAGAGTCTGCTGAGAAGAGAAAGTGAGACCTGGGGGGACCATCATGGGGTCATGTTTCCCAGGTACTATCACTTGGTGTCGGTGGTGGTTTAGTGTGTAGTGTGGAGTGGAGCCAACATTTATTGAAGAATCAAGTTGCACCCACCTCTGACATACGGTGCGTGCAATGTGACACTGAGCGTGTGACCAGGTCCGTGTTGTGAGATATGTTTGATGTGTTTTACAGACGTCCAGAGCTCGACTGCATCTCCAGAAAACAGTGAAATGGACTCTGCTCCTCTGGACGGCATCAAAGACCGGCCAGCCACAAGACCACAGAAAAGTGAGTTGTTTTTTTTTTTGTTCTTTGTATTTTTGAGAGATGACCCAACAGTAAACTTTCAATGTGTCCCCTGCTGAGACCACCATAGATCAGCAGTAATCTATTGGGGATGCTCAGCTCTTTCGCAGTGTAATCACAGGTGGACGCTCCTCATCTTGCCGTGTCCTCCATAAAGAGATGTTCTCCAACAGTTCTCTGATGATCTTCCAAAATAGGAACTAAAACTCCCACAATCTTGGGAGCTACTGATTGCTCTTTACCTGCGGGTTCACTAAGAGCTCAGGACAGTAGTATATAACGAGAAGTGTGCACAGAATACAGTATTACATCCATTTCTGTCTTGTTCCATCAGGTCACCAGCATCTGATTGTTGGGGACATTAAAGGACGTGATCAGTGGACACATGGGAGAAAGGTGACTCTTCAGTGTCCGGTCTCTTACTGCCCGGAGGATGTTACAGTCATATGGACGGTGACTGAGAAAGATGGAAAAGTCCAGGAAGTCTCCAGTGCTACAAACCAGCCGTCCAAGGAAAGAGAGGTCCTGAAGACGTCTGGATATTCCCTTACTAAAGACACAGATGAATCTGATGTAGAAGGACTATTCAATGTCACCAGTATATTGTCATTTATACCAACATTGGGGAGACATTACGGAGCACTTATTACCTGCACAGTCACCGCCGACGGAGAAACCAAGAGCAAGAAATTCCAGCCGAAATCTGTTCATGGTAAATTTATACTTATAATTCTGTAAAATATATATTCATACTGATTGTTTGTTACATTATGTCTTATAGACCAATCACTCATTAATATGTGATATATATTATCTTCTAGCAAAACCACAAGTGTTGTTTCCTGTGACGGCTTCTCTCACCGAGTCCGGGGACGTGACGTGCGCTCTGACTCTGCAGAACTTCTATCCGAAACATATCACTGTCACATGGACAACGGAGCAAAATCCACTGGGATCCAAAGAGGATCTTCAGGAAAACCCTGATCACACATATAATGTCTGCAGCCGGTGCACCATCCAGGAAAGTGTGTTTAAGGATCCGAACTTCAAGCTGCGCGTCACCTGGAGTCACAAAACAATGAAGGAAAAAGGAACAAAGGTCCTGACAAGGAGCGAGCTAATCAAGAGTAAGAACCGCGCTTTACTGTCCGTATATTTACACACCTGATCGTTGTTGTTCTCAGTCTATGGCTTGCATTCATCGAAAAGGTTTTCAAGTTTATAAAAATCTATCCCCAGCCACAAACACGGATAAAAATAAGTAGAAGCTGTGTAGTTGCCCATTAAATCCCTCCTGTTCTCGTTGTTTCTGTTCTTTTGGACTTCACTGGTGATATCCCTTAGCCTAGCAAGACTGCTGCAGCCGTGGATTCACCCTGGAGTCAGTGATTGTTTCACTGAATATCAGCTGAACCCAAAATGTGAAAAAAGAAGCTAAAACTATACTGATGTAGAAGTGACTGAATGACACCGCCGCGCAGAACTCAAATATGGTGCAGTAGACGAGGAGGCAGAAACAAAAGTTATTGTAATGATAACAGCAATAATAGATGCCAAGAGAGACAGTTGCGTTCCAGCTATGGCAATGCAAGGTTCAATACAAAGAGTATAAACAATTTCTACTAACTACTCTCTTCTAACTTCCTACCTGGCTTCCGATACTCGGGCCGCGATGTTACGGCGCTCTAACTAAAGAAGCCTGCCCTACACCCTAACACATTTGAACACCGGTGTCTCATTCACAATTTTGTAACACTTAGAAGAAAGTCTGATAGCTTCTGCTTTGTCCTGATGTAGTAGAGCTGAGTTTGTTGTGTTGAGCTCTAACTTCAGGTTAACTGATTTGTCTTCTTCCGGATCCAAGCCAGTCTCGTTCCCACTTTCAATGTTGAGAAATTACTAGTACCACAGCGTTGTTTTTTCTCTCAGGTTACAGGTGCTCGGGGAGAACTATCCTGGCTGTGTGAGGTGACTCTTTCTTTCTGACACGGTCCTTATGATCGATCCTGCGGTAACCGGGCACTATCTTCTCCCTTGTAACCATTAGTTCATTTACCAGTCTTTGTTATTAGGACACACTCATTGTCCTGCCTGTCTGTCACAGGCACGAGGCTCCCTTTTCACTTCCTGAACGACACACTTCTTGCGTCTTTTTCAAAACCAACACACCTCAAGCTGCAAGGGTGGAAATTCCAAGTGCACACAAATCTGAGGGAAGCATTGTCTCTTAAAGTCGCAGTGTAATTCAGTTCTTGGCAGGGGCTGATGTTATGTTTCGGTAACTGAGGAGAAATAGCAAAAAATAGCAAAAGTGGTAATACACCAGAGAGGCTGGAACCTATTGGATTGCAGTAACCTGAACTAACCACACAACTAGAAGTAGCCGTGGAGCGTTCCTACGGTGATCCTAGACGCCTCTGTTCAGGCAGGTCCCAGGGAGGCTGATGGGGTTGATGGAGGATGGTTTTGAGGCAACGGCTGAGCAAGTTAGGGGCCTCCTTGACTTTCCAATCAGGGTGAGTCCAACCAGCATAAAGCGTAGTTCACTCTCTTAAACTCCAGCTATTTCAACGCTGTACTGCCGGTCAGTATAGTGGTCGAAGCCTTCCAATGATGGAACTAGGTTCTTTCTTTTGCTGATCAGGCTCAAAGTTCCTATTCCAACTGACCTCTGTTACGTACTGACACTCCAAGGGCTGCTTGCTGCCACCTAAGGTCCAGTAAGCCTCTGGTTCTTTTATCACTATGCCTGGAGCTATAGTGACACGTCGGTCCCCAGTGACCGGTGACAATGTGCAGGACTTCTCCAATCCTAAAGCACTTCTCAATTCCTTCCACTGTGCCCTTCGACTTGCTCACACTCTCAATAGCTGTCTCAGTCCGTCTGCCAGTGGGGCACAGCTCTGACCAGGCTGAGGTAATCTGGCTCACCTTTACTGGCCTCCACTTACTGAACTGCACAACGGTGGGATGACTCAGTCCTGAGCCACCCGAGCTAGACTCTGCTCTTCCTCCCTCCAAGTCCAGGCTAGACTC
The DNA here is from genome assembly GCA_033576555.1 of Oophaga sylvatica. Classification (NCBI taxonomy): domain Eukaryota; kingdom Metazoa; phylum Chordata; class Amphibia; order Anura; family Dendrobatidae; genus Oophaga; species Oophaga sylvatica. Next base: position 101,844,995 of record JARQOD010000007.1, on the reverse strand, counting down.
ACTGACTGACTCTGAACACTCCCTGTGGGTGTGTCTAAGTGTATGTGATGTCATGTAGAGCCCTTAACCGTTACCTCTCCACTCATCCTCCTGGTATTGTGTACCTTAAATACCAGGGCTACACATTCCCCCATGGTAAAAGACAGCACTCCCGGGCTGTGAAATACAAAAAGACATTTTGTTTATGCATCAACAACAAACATTAACTCGTCCCATCCGGGAGGTAAGGATTTCTTGAACGTTGCGATTAAAACATTAAATATAGAAAAATACAAAAGGTATTAAGGCATCAAAACATTCAATAAATACACAGTATTCTTGTGAAGGACCCGCACCAAACCTTCAACGTGGGTCCTGGGTGGGCTGCAGGACATATGAATGCAGACCTCACTCAGTGCCACACCACACGGGTTTTGTATTCAGAGGTAGTTAAGGTGGTTTCATGTAAACCAAGATTATGCACCGAAGCGCAACTATTTACAGGATACAGTTTTTGGGCTGGCTCAGTCCTCAGCCTCTGAGTCCATTATAAGACACAATAAGGAAAAGACACATATATATATATATACACATTTTACAATATTCACATTAGTTTGTTATAATTACGGCTGGTATCGAATGGGTATCTTCCCTTTTGTGGTTCGCTCTGATCTACGTAGAGTAGCTTCAGGTATATTAAGTTGCGATCTGTCTGCACTGCGTAACGGCAAACTATAGAACTGCCTCAATCTTTCTATGGATCTGGCAAGCGTACTGACGGTGGGCGGTGTGAGTCAGCTTCACCAGGGGATCCATAGCATGGGGCGCTGCTTCTGATGGTCCTTCTTGAGATTCTGTAGGTTGAGGTGTTGCTGGAATTGGTAACTCTTGAACTGGCTCAACTGGCACCATGGGCACAACTGGAGGTAGAACTTCCTCTTGTGGCTGATAAAACTGCAACACCGGAATTATTACAGCATCTCCCAGTCTGGGCCAATCCGCAGGGAAATCTCCCAGATCCGTGTGTATGACCTCTTCTTTTCTTTCTTCTTGATTGATGACAAGGTTCTTTTCACAAAGCTTTAAGGGTTCTGGACACAATTTCAAATGGTCTCTGGACACAGTGGATATTGTTCTTCCTCCGTCCTTACTGATGATACAAACTTTTCTGTTGTCATATTTGGAATCTAGTACGACGTAGGGTTCTTGCTCCCACTGGTTATCCAGTTTGTGCATCTTCCTTTTCCTTTTCAACACCACTTCTCCAGGCATCAAAGGCTTGGCAGGAGCATTCCTGTTGTAAATATCTTCCTGTTTTTCCCGTGCCTTGTTGAGACTTTCTTCTACGCAGACTTGCACTCTTCTGTATTGTTCTTGCCGATTGATGTCCCAGTTTTCAATGGCGTCGGTGTACAACAGGAACGGTTGGCTGTAATCAGGATAGGTTAAGATCTCATCACTAGAGTTGAGCGATACTTTCCGATATCCTAAAGTATCGGAATCGGAATGGTATCGCCGATATCACTAAAATATCGGCGATACCCGATACCGATACCGGAAGTCCCATGTAAGTCTATGGGAACAAAATATCGAAATTAAAAAAAAACCCATTCTTGCCTTGTTGGTTAATTGTACATGAAGGAAAACAAGAAAGAGTAATGTAGAATGTATTGGGGAAGGTTGAGGAGACATTAAAGGCATAGATGTTTAACCCAATCAAATGGAATAGCATAAATATTTTTTTTTTTAAAGATGTTCGGATTGACGAAGAAATTGACAATGTTAACGTTTTTTATATTTTGGCAAATATGTATATTACACAACTTCCATGCTCTTCATCTTCACCTTTTTAACTTTTCACACACTTTCTCCTTCATAATCTTCTGCAGCATCATCTTTTTCATCAAATTATTCTTCATCTTCACCTTCTTTATCTTCTTCTTAAACTTCTTGCTATTCATCTTTGTTAACATTACTCATATTCTTCTTATTAAACTATTATTCTTATTCATATTCTGCTTCATCTTCTTCATCATATTCTTATTTGTGACAGAGAATCCTGTACTTGTAATCTGTCAAAGTATGAATTTTTCATCCTTCCGTTCTTGCTGTCACAAAAGATTTAAATTACAACAGTATTTGTCCGTGTTCAGTTTAGCCTGCAGCAGCAGGCATTTTCCAGGGGCACCACGAGGAGGAACGGACTCACCCCCATACACTGCTTAGTCTTCTTCTGCTTAGAATTTAGAGCATATATTTTGCTCTTCATTTTGGTCTTATACTTCATGTTCTTCTGCTTTTAGATCTTCTGCTTATTGTTCTTGTGTCTCTTGTTCCGTATCTTGTATTTGTAGCACAATCTTGTACCAGCTGATGTTACTGGGACACGGTTACTAAGCAGGAGGTACCTGTGCTCCAAAGCACTACCAAGGACCAGCAGACGTTGCTGGAACTCGGATACCGAGATGGAGGCACCTAGGCCAAAGGCACTGCGGAGAACCAGTTGACGGTACTGGAACCCGGACGGGTAGCAGAAGGTACAAGAGCCAATGCAAGTAACGAGGACCAGCTGACTGTGCTGGAACCCGGAGGGGCAGCAGAAGGAAAAGAGCCAATGGCACAACCGAGGACCAGCTGACGTTACTGGGACACGGTTACTAAGCAGGAGGTACCTGTGCTCCAAAGCACTACCAAGGACCAGCAGACGTTGCTGGAACTCGGATACCGAGATGGAGGCACCTAGGCCAAAGGCACTGCGGAGAACCAGTTGACGGTACTGGAACCCGGACGGGTAGCAGAAGGTACAAGAGCCAATGCAAGTAACGAGGACCAGCTGACTGTGCTGGAACCCGGAGGGGCAGCAGAAGGAAAAGAGCCAATGGCACAACCGAGGACCAGCTGACGTTACTGAACCCCAGTAACACAGGACAAGTGTTGACTGTGCTAACAGCACTTCCGAGCAACAATGGCGGTGTTGGAGCCCAGGTCAAGGAGGATGTTTAAATACTAGATCAAGTAATTTCCTTGTTACCTGTCAATTTTAAATGTCTATACTTCAAACAAGAGAAAGATAACCTTTACTACCATAAGATGATGATTTCATTTAAACTAATATCTAGATAAATAAAGAATTGACAAACATAAACACATACATTAACATGTTGAACAGCAATGCAAACCACAAAAAAATTAGTTAAGGAATCTGCTATACGGTTGTACATAAAAGCATACAAGTACATATCTGAATCCATTAATGATGGATAAGTAACAGTATGTACACCATTTTTATTGTATAGACAATGAATGTCTGACTTCAAAACATCATCAGCATTACAAGTTATCTGTGATATTACTAAAATGTTCCATTTGCTGAATAATGTCCCTAAATATTTTATACAAAATTATACAATTTCCATCATGTAATACTCATAATATGTGGCAATAATCATTTTTATTAACAAACATAACCTTTAAAAAGTGCATAGTGCATAGTGAAAATTGCTATTTATGGCTGACTGTCGACTTGGAAGCATGACAACAGATAGATAAGGTATATATAGATGACACTGCATAGCCACAGATGGTGAATGGCGATGTAATACTGTACCTCAATAAAGTGTGCGTCACTACTACATATTTTTTTTTATATAGCTGTATAAACAGGGTACATGGATGTATGCTTGTGCCTTTGTTTTGACGCACAGACTGCCTTCCTGCTGAGACGCATTGGGTAGTGAACAGTTGTGTGCAGTGTTCACTGCAGTCTCTGCGGAATAACCACACTTAGACCTTATAACTTTTCAGACTTTCTTTATCAATCTACCAAGATGAAGAAGGCAGGGAGTAAGGCACGTGGTCGTGGAGTTTCTTCAGGGAGAGGACGTGGGGATTCTGTGGCTGCTGCGGCCCCCAGTGACACAGCATCCACCAGTTTTCCCCGGGCCGTGAGCGTTCCTTTATGCGCACTTTTGTAGGAGCTCGGAGTACCCCCCTGCTGCGGGAAGAACAAATTGAAGCCGTTGTTGTTTGGATCTCAGCCAATGCATCGACTTCAATTGCTTCCACCTCCTCTCAGGACCACAGCACTGTTGGGCAACCATCTGTCTCTTCACCGCCTGGCAAATTGCCCAGGCAGTCAGAGAGTTCTGTACAGGAGCCAGCTGAGTGTCTGCTTCTGTTCTCAGAATCTATTGGCTTGCAAACAGGGGCCCAGCCAAGCAGCATTCTGTAATGTGAAGAAGAGGGAGTATGCAGTGATGCGCAACAGCTGTGTCTCTCTGAATCTGAAGAGGCGGGTGAGACAGTGCCGATGGTCAGCACACCGCAGAACGCATCTGATGATGATGATGAGACCCAGGTGCCAGTTTCTGTTGAGCATGGTGCTGGCCAGACCACCCAACAGCAGGTGTTGGAAGAGGGTAGTGGAGATGATGAGGTCCAAGACCCAACATGGCATGAAGAACAGGAAGGTGGTGGGAGCAGCTCAGAGGAATAATAATAATATTTATTTATATAGCGCCATCATATTCCGCAGCACTTTACAGTTTAGCAGTTTCAGAACACAAGTCATAAGTAACAACGTTAACAATACAATAATTTAAGCTAAATAAGTCGCCCCTGCTCGTGACAGCTTACAATGTACAATGAGATGGGGGAGATACAAAGTATAGGTGTTTATAGGTGCATTTACAATGATGTTCCAGCCATCTTAAGGGACTGAGGGATGGAGATAGTGAATGGGCTAGAGACACACACACACTTACACAGAATACATAGAATGACTTTGATTAGGAATGTGATAGGCCGCTCTGAACAAATGTGTTTTGAGGGAGCGCCTGAAACCATGCAAATTGTGGATAGTCCTAATTTCTTGGGGTACAGCATTCCAGAGGATTGGCGTAGAGCAGGAGAAGTCTTGGAGTCGGGAGTGGGAGGTACGTATTAGTGCAGAGGTTAGTCGAAAGTCGTTTGCAGAGCGCAGCAGTCGGTTAGGCCGATAGATAGAAATGAGGGAGGAGATGTAGGAGGGGTGCTGCACTGTGGAGAGCTTTGTGGTGAGAACCAGTACTTTGGTTGAAAGCTGGGAGAGGCCTAGAGAAATGGTTAGTGATAGAAGGAAGATAGAGGAAGACATTGCCCCAACGGTACAAACAGGAGGGAGAGTTAGGCTGCAGACTCGGTTGCCTGTAGCCTCCAGTTTGGCACCTGTTCGGAGCAGTTGTCTTCCAAAAGTCAAAACGTGCGCTCCCAGGACTTGCACTGCGTGGTCCTTTTTTCACACACTTGCACATGATATTTGCTATGTGAAATGCAAGCTGTGTAATTAAAAATTAAAAATAGCTAAAAGTGTCAGTCACCTCAATACCACAAATATGTGGAAACATGTGCGGACAAAGCACATAGTTGAGTTACAAAGACACACTAGAGATGTAGGCCAACCTACAGCAGCACCTACATCTTCAGGTTGTGTTGAAGCCTCTTCATCGAGCTCACACACAGCTGGTTATGCTTCCTCACAGGATCGCCATGGAAGAACCTCGGCCACTGTTGTCCAGAGACAAACTGTTATTCCACACACAGCAGCAAGTTCCCTGTCATCCTCACACTCCCAGGCCACAAAACAGCCATCGGTAGCACAGGCATGGGATAAAAGACGGCCATACTCCGCAAACCATGCACGAGCACAGGCTCTGAATGCTGGCATTGCAAAACTCCTGTCCCTTGAAATGCTGTGATTCAGGCTGGTGGAGACAGACAGTTTCCGTAACTGAATATCATTGTCAATCCCACAATACAATGTGCCAAGCCGATTTCATTTCAGCAGGCAAGCCGTCCCTGGTCTGCAAAAGCATGTTGAGGGAAAAATTAAACATGCGCTACTAAAAGCCCTCAGTAGCAAGGTCCACCTGACCACCGATGCGTGGACCAGTACCCATTGTTATGATCTGCTACAACCAGTAAGGAAAGAAGGGAATTCTGTCCCTACAATACAACTAAGCTGAATCCCTACGATGTAACGGGGAACCTGATCCTGCGACCAGACACGCTAAAGTCCTCATCTAGTGTGAACGAAGACCTATAGTTGCGAGGGAGTAATCCCTACAAGATCTAGGGACTGTGAGAAAAGGTGGACACCTCCTAACATAAATTGTAGCATGGATAATTAAACAGAAAAATAAATACTTTGTGATCCTAACATCAAGCAAAACTGACAGATTAAGGCACCTAAGCACCCGGCTAGCTTAACAGTAGATAATACAATGAAGTCAAGCAAAGCCAGAAGGGCGGAGCCAGACTAAATAGGGAAAAAAGGTCATGTGACCAGCAAACTGAAACAAAACCTAACAAGAGGGTTCTAACACCCATGGCCAGGGACAATACCTTTCCCTCACTGCCCATTGGGTCAATGTTGTGCAGCCGGGTACTGATCTTGCGAGTGGCGCTGTACGTGTTCTGCCAACTCCAAGGATTGCAGGAATCAAGTCTGTACACATTGATTCCTCCTCCTATTCCAGTTCCTCAGAATCATCGCTGCAGGAGCCGTCACGGTCTACCTCCACATGGACCCGTGAACGTTTACCTGTTGCGACCGATATGAGCACAGCCGTGTCCAAATGTCAACAGGCCATCCTGAAATTAATTTCCATGGGGAATCTTAGCCACACAGCGCAGGAGCTCTGTAATGCCATAAAGCAGGAGAGCGACGTGTGGTTTTTGGAAGAGAATCTATAGGCAGGCTTGGTAGTGTGTGACAATGGCCGAAATCTGGTGTCAGCTCTGGGCCTTGGCAACCTCACTCACATACCATGTCTGTCATATGTGCTCAACTTGGTCGTGCAGAGTTTTTTGAGGGACTATCCGGATCTTGATGCACTGCTGCACAAGGTCCGCCTAGAGTGCGCTCACTTGCGACGTTCCAGCATGGCCAGATCGCTGATTGCAGCTCTGCAACGCAGATTTCACCTTCATGAACATCGCATCATATGTGACGTACCCACCAGGTGGAATTCCTCGTTACATATGTTGGAGCGGTTGTGTGAGCAGCAGCCAACAGTAATGGAGTATCAGCTGCATCAGGCGCAGTCAACTCGCAATTTGCGGCGTTCACACTTCACCACTACTGAGTGGGCCTCTATAATAAGAATAATAATATTATTTATTTATATAGCGCCATAATATTCCGCAGTGCTTTACAGTTTAACAGTTTCAAAACACGAGTCATAAGTAACAACGTTAACAATACAATAATTAAAGCAAAATCAGCCGCCCCTGCTGGTGAAAGCTTACAATCTACAATGAGGTGTGGGAGATACAAAGTACAGGTGTTTATATACAATGGTGTTTTTACAATGATGGTCCAGCCATTTTAAGGAAGTGAGGGATGCATGGAGATAGTGAATGGGCTACACACACAGAATTACACATAGAATGACTTTGATTAGTGAATGTGATAGGCCACTGTGAACAAATGTGTTTTGAGGGAGCGCCTGAAACCATCCAAATTGCGGATAGTCCTAATTTCTTGGGGTAGAGCATTCCAGAGGATTGGCGCAGCGCGGGTGAAGTCTTGGAGTTGGGAGTGGGAGGTACGGATTAGTGCAGAGGTTAGTCGAAGGTCGTTTGCAGAGTGCAGCAGTCGGTTAGGCCGATAAATATAAATGAGGGAGGAGATGTAGGGGGGTGCTGCACTGTGGAGAGCTTTGTTGGTGAGAACCAGTAATTAGAATTGGATCCTATAATGAATGGGCAGCCAGTGTAATGAGTGGCGAATAACTCTATGAAGGATATCTGCCACGTTTTGCGTGCGTTTGATGAGTCAACGCGGATGGCGAGTGCAGATGATGCACTAGTCAGCCTGACTGTCCCCCTTATCTGCCTGCTTCAAAAAACACTGCAAGCACTAAGGCATGAGGTTTTGGAAGAGGTGGAGGATGAGGAGTCACAAATTCCATCACCTTCTGGACAGTCAGCGCAACGTGGTTCCTCACAAAGGGCTGGAGGACTTTCAAAGTACCATGCTGTATCAACAATTGAACCTCCAGAGTCGCTGTCTATATTTTCATAACCATTACAAACTTTTAATGTATTTACAAAGCACATAATGTACATTTTTTGTCTATCCTTTTGTAATGCTATTGTGTTTCCATAAACTGATGTTACAGAATTATGATACAAAGTTTTTAAATTTTGAGTTTTAAATTTTGTAAATTTATATGTATTTGAAGGACTTTGTGAGGAGGATGAGGAGGAGTCAATGGAGGAGGAAGACATCGCTCCAGAGGGAGGTAGACAATGCTCTAGTCAGTATGTAGACCAAGGGTGGGGTGATGCACAGCAGGCGGAGATGACGCCTCTTGCAGGGGACAACGTTTCTTGGCCAGTTGGGAGTCTGCAGCACATGGTTGATTTCATGCTGCAGTGGCTGAGAAACGACCGCCGCATCGAACACATTCACACCACGTCTGATTATTGGGTGTACACCCTCCTAGACCCTCGCTACCGGGACAACTTACAAAGCCTCATCACACCGTTGAACCGGGAGCGTAAAATGCGGAAGTACCAAGACACACTGGTGCAATCCATAATGTTCTCCATTCCAGCCGAGAGCACTGCTGCTGCTACTGATTTACAAAGCAGCTCTGTGCGTCGAGGCAGTGGAGACAGCTCTGCAACAAGAGGGAGCACAAGCAGCGCCTCTGCACAGGGCAAGAACAGTATGTTCCAAATGTGTCGAAGTTTTGTGGCAGCGCCACAAATGTCTACACCATCCGAGACGGCTCCAGTCAGCAGGAGGCAACGTTTCCGTAAGATGGTGACAGACTACATGTCTTTCCTTCTCAGTGTACTCCCAGATGGCTCTTCCCCATTCAAGTTTTGTGTCTCTAAGCTGGATACATGGCCAGAGCTTAGCCAGTATGCATTGGAGGTGCTGGCTTGATCTGCTGCCAGTGTATTATCGGAGCGCGTCTTTACTGCTGCAGGTGGTGTACTAACAGACCGTTGCATGCGACTATCCTACGATAATGTAGAACGGCTTACTTTTCTGAAAATGAACTAGGCATGGATCTCGCCTGAATTTGCCTGTCCGGTTTCAGATTAACTAACTGGTTGGCAACGTTTTCCATGTCTCCTGTTATGTTCATCTTTCTACCACCTGAGCTATACTCCCTGGGCTACAACACTGCCAGTTGCTGCTCAGAAGTGTCGTGTCCACAGACCAATACACAAGCTATAGTGATAGTGGGGTTCAGTAACGCCTGCTGTTCCCCTGCTGTGTGTCCGGCAAAAATTACTGCTACCTAGCTACACATGTTTAAAAAAACATGACATGTTAAAGTGGCTAGTGCTACACATAGATATCAGGCTACACCCTTATTTCTAAGCTGTAAACAAGTGAAACGTCAAATTTAAAACCATTCAATGATTAGTGTTGGTAACAAATCTGTAACTAAATAATTGTGACATATTATGGCAGATATCCACATGTCTAACACAAATGCTAACACAAAAGCATACTTATGCTATAGGGTACTGATGGTGAACCTTCTCACTCCATAACTTTGACCAATCCAACTCACATCATGCCTCAAATGCTGCAATGTTGGAAGTGCATAATGTGGGTTGAACTTTGACAACAGCTGCAGTGCGAAGGTTATCCTTCTGTGTTCTTGGCTTTTAAATAAAAGCATACAAGTAAATATAATAATACATTGTTGATTAAGGGACATGATGTACACCTGTAATATTGTGCAAACAATGGATGTAGGACTATTCCTCTTCAACATTACTTATATTTGTGTCATTTGAAAAAATACATATTTTAGTTAAAAATTAAAAACCCATGTTCAGTAGCTGTGAAAGGCCCGTTTGTGTACTTCTATATTGTTTGCAACCAATGTATTGTATACGGATGGAAGCGCGTCACACTAATAGATTAGATTTATTTTAAATGGAATGTAGCAGAACCAATTGGAGATAAATGAAAAGGATGAGCCACTGAGACACGCTCAGCAGAGTACAAGCAGCAGTGCTTGAACATGTAACTGGAGCGTGATCTGCACTCAAAAAAGTAAAAAACACAGACTGAAGTGAACACTGAAACACAACTGTCCACAATCTGTGAAATGCTCCTTTCTGTACTTCTATAGTGTTTGCAACCAATGTATTGTATACGGATGGAAGCGCGTCACACTAATAGATTAGATTTATTTTAAATGGAATGTAGCAGAACCAATTGGAGATAAATGAAAAGGATGAGCCACTGAGACACGCTCAGCAGAGTACAAGCAGCAGTGCTTGAACATGTAACTGGAGCGTGATCTGCACTCAAAAAAGTAAAAAACACAGACTGAAGTGAACACTGAAACACAACTGTCCACAATCTGTGAAAAGCTCCTTTCTGTACTTCTATAGTGTTTGCAACCAATGTATTGTATACGGATGGAAGCACGTCACACTAATAGATTTGATTTTTTTCTAATATAATGGAGCTGCACCAATTCCACTAAATAAATAAAAAAAAAAAAAAAAAAAAAAGTGACACGTGCAGATGCCTACAAACAGCGGTGGATGCAGAGCAAACTGCAGCGTCACCTGCACTGTCACACACACACCTTGCACAGAGCTGTTAAAACAACACTGGCAAAATGAAGCTTTACACAGCGGTTGGTAAACTAGCCTGCCTCAAGCACAGTAGTACACAAAATCGCAATCTCTAACTGTCCCTCAGAGTCAGCACAGCAGCGTTCTGTCCCTAACTGAGTTCACAGCACAGTGACGCTAAAATGGCTGCGGCGCCTTTTATAGTGCATTCTGACATCATTTCAGCAGCCAATCACAGCCATGCCATTAGTTAAGATGACCGCATCATTACAGGATGTGCCCACACTTCGTAGGATTCCTCATTGGCTGACTAAAATCACATTGCCTCTCAAAGAATTATGGGAACTTCCGATTCCGGTATACGATATGGAAAAAGTATCGGAATTAAGTATCGGAATTCCGATAACGCGAATATCGGCCGATACCCGATACTTGCGGTATCGGAATGCTCAACACTACTCATCACCTGTAAGGATCTCTTTCATCTTTTGGAATGCTTCAGCCTGTTCTTTACCCCAATTAAAGGGAGGGTTTCTGCTCTTTAGGGATTGTCCTACTAGGAGGTCCTGTAAAGGGGCTGCCTTCTTGGTGTAATCTTTCACGAACCTTCTGTAGTAACCCGTTAGTCCCAGGAACTGTCGCACTTCCTTAAGGTTCTTCGGCTCCGGCCACTTCTGAATGGCGGTGACTTTCTCTGGGTCCGGCGCTACTCCTTCCGAACTGACGATGTGTCCCAAGTATTGTACCTTCTGTTTGAGTAGATGGCATTTTGAGGGTTTCAACTTCATCCCGTACCTGGACAGGGACTCAAATACTTCTGCCAGGTGCTTCAGATGGTCCTCATATGTCTTGGAATACACGATAACATTGTCTAGGTATAGCAGCACGGTTTCAAAATTGAGATGTCCCAGGCAGTTCTCCATCACTCTCTGGAATGTTCCTGGGGCACTGCTGAGCCCAAACGGCATTCTGTCGAACTCACAGAGCCCCATTGGGGTGGTGAAAGCCGTTTTCTCACGATCCTCCTCAGCCACAGCCACTTGCCAGTAACCTCTAGTCAGATCGAGGGTAGAAAAGTAGTTAGCCGTTTTCAGAGCAGCTAATGATTCCTCTATACGTGGTAACGGGTATGCATCCTTGTGTGTTATGCGGTTCACCTGCCTGTAATCCACACACATTCTCATACTACCATCTTTCTTTTTAACCAGAACTAGAGGGGCTGCCCAGGGGCTACAACTATCCCTTATCACCCAGCTTTCTTCATATCATGCAACATTTCTTTAGCCTTCTGATAATGGGCTGGAGGTATGGGCCTATATCGCTCTTTGATGGGAGGATGACTGCCTGTAGGGATATGATGTTGTACTCCCTTAATTGTCCCAAAATCAAGTGGATTCTTACTAAACACTTGGGCGTACTCTTGCACCACCCGTAATACCCCTTGCTTCTGGTGAGCGGGAGTGGTGTCCGTCCCAACATGGAGCTGCTGACACCACTCCGCCACCTGAGTTGCTGGGTCATTGTCCTCCGCTATTTGACAGGAGTCTAAGGACTCAGCCGGGAGAATAGAATTATTGTCAACAGCATGTAATTTAGCAATGGTTGCATAACGGGGTAAGTTCACCTCATCATCTCCCCAATTGAGAAGCCGTACCGGTACTCTTCCATTCACCACTTCCACTACTCCTCTAGCAGTCATAAGTGTAGGTCTATGTTCTGAATGGTGGGGTTCTACTACAGCTTGGTAATTCTGTCCTCTCAGACCTATGGCTGCCCTGCACCAGATGATCATTTCACTCATTGGGGGTATCACAATAGGATCCGAGTCAGTGACCCGTACATTACCAATTTCGCCGTCTGTAAGCTTCGCTTGCTGCTGACACACCAGGGCCCGGATCTCTCTTTGGATTACTCCTTTCTGCCTTGGTCGGGCAATCTCAGCGAGCTGTTGGAGCAAGAACACAACTTCTCCCAAACAATTACCGATAATGTTAGTGCCCAAAATTATATTTAAACCGTTCTCCTCATTTACAGTCTTTACTACCAGAAGCCCCTGGTCTTTCAACTCCTCTCTGCCCACTTTCACATCCACACATTTTGTCCCGAGTACTTCTACAGGAAGACCATTAGAAGCATATACGGTAAAGTCAGGGCTCGGGGGTTTAAGACTGTCCATCGACCAGTACTTAGTATATAGGGCATCAGGTATTAGGGTCACCTGGGACCCAGTGTCTAACAATGCCGGAACTGCAATACCATCTAGGATGATAGACAGGTAGGGTCGTCCGCCCACATACCTGCGGTTCCAGTCTAGGGGGCCTGACGGGTATTCTCCTGGGTGTTGGCCCTTGGACCCAGGTTCTGCCCGTTTAAAGGACACTGTGGAGACATATGACCTTTCCGGTTGCAACGGTAACAGGTGATCTCTCGACGAGGAGGGTGTTGATCAGAGGTCGCTCCTGGGGGTGGCGTTGTCCTCCTCCGGGGGGGCGACGTCTTCCTTCTTCTCCGGTGCATCCACGGGACGTCTTCCGGGCAGTCAGCTAACAAGATTTTCCCTTCTTCCTCTTTCCGCAGTTGCAGGGCACTCATCACAGCAGCCAGATTTTTAGTCAGCTGGCGCACCTCTGAGCGCAGACAATCCAATTCACTGGGAGGTGTCACCTGCGCTTTGGCTTCGGCCACTAGCGGGGAAAAGGGGGTTACTGCCGGTTCCAGAGTGACTTCAGCCTGATGATGTTGGGTTGCCACCTCGGGTTTGCCCAGGGGCCGCAGCCCTTTTATTGCCATGTCCTTTAGGGCATCAAAGGTAGCATCCGGATGGTCTAAGGACCACCAGTTTACAGTTCTGCGTTCCTCTTGGGATCTCAATCCCTGTATAAATTGCTCTTTCAGCATCTTATTCTCGTCGATAGCATTTAAATTGTTAATCTGCTTGAGGGCTCTCAGGGCTCCCTGTAGTCGGCAAGCGTAGTCCCGGATGCTGTCACCTGGCTGTTGTGAACAGTGATAGAAGGCCATCCGGAGATCCGTTTCTGTGCGGTCCTCAAATATGGCATGCAGCTTAAGGAAGATCGCAGGTACCGACTCCTGATCAACGGTATCCCAAGTCTCCACTTCCCTCTCAGCAGCGCCAGTTAGCTGCCCTACCAGCACAGCAGCTTTTTGCCTCTCCGGCATGGAGTACATTTCTAGGATGCTGCATAACTTCCGCTTGAAGCCTGCTAATGTGCCTGGCTCACCGCTGTACTGGGGAAGCCATTTCGCCCCTGGCATATAGGGGAGTGTTAGTGGCATGATCGGGACTACCGGACTGGGTGCTGGACCTGCGCCCTCATCTGGCGCTACAATGCCAGGCGGTGCGGGATTGGGGCCTCCGGCTGGGGCTGCACTGTCGGCTGGTTGCTGTGACATCTTAGCGCCCCCTTGGTTAAACGGAGCCTACCGGTTTCAGACGCTGCTATTTCACAGGCACCGCAGTGGGAACAGGACCTTCGTCGCAGGCGCTCTGATGTCAGAGCGTTCACTTCCTGTCGCAGGACCTGCCGATGAGTCAGAACCGGGGGCGTGTCCAAGACTCTGCGCGCTCTTTCAGGTACGCCCACCTTCTTCTCCAGCGCCTCAGGGCGCGAATATGGTGACAAATATGGCGGTATTTGGCGCCAAAAGCACAGACAGTCCTTTTTCACAAAAACGATTCCACAGGCACACAGGGCTCGCAATTTTGCGAGTTTCGCATCCTGTTCGTGACGCCAAGTTGTTCAGGCAGGTCCCAGGGAGGCTGATGGGGTTGATGGAGGATGAGTTTTGAGGCAACGGCTGAGCAAGTTAGGGGCCTCCTTGACTTTCCAATCAGGGTGAGTCCAACCAGCATAAAGCGTAGTTCACTCCTTAAACTCCAGCTATTTCAACGCTGTACTGCCCGGTCAGTATAGTGGTCGAAGCTTTCCAATGATGGAACTAGGTTCTTTCTTTTGCTGATCAGGCTCAAAGTTCCTATTCCAACTGACCTCTGTTACGTACTGACACTCCAAGGGCTGCTTGCTGCCACCTAAGGTCCAGTAAGCCTCTGGTTCTTTTATCACTATGCCTGGAGCTATAGTGACACGTCGGTCCCCAGTGACCGGTGACAATGTGCAGGACTTCTCCAATCCTAAAGCACTTCTCAATTCCTTCCACTGTGCCCTTCGACTTGCTCACACTCTCAATAGCTGTCTCAGTCCGTCTGCCAGTGGGGCACAGCTCTGACCAGGCTGAGGTAATCTGGCTCACCTTTACTGGCCTCCACTTACTGAACTGCACAACGGTGGGATGACTCAGTCCTGAGCCACCCGAGCTAGACTCTGCTCTTCCTCCCTCCAAGTCCAGGCTAGACTCACTGACTGACTCTGAACACTCCCTGTGGGTGTGTCTAAGTGTATGTGATGTCATGTAGAGCCCTTAACCGTTACCTCTCCACTCATCCTCCTGGTATTGTGTACCTTAAATACCAGGGCTACACACCTCGTCACAGCCTGAGAGATAACTACCCCTAAAGGCAGAAAGATGAAAGCTATCTGCCCCGGAGCAGATCCCCAAAGAAAATAGGAAGCCCCCAAACATGTAATGGCGGTTAGACAAGAAGAAAGCACGGACACAGACAGAAAATAGAATGAGCAAACGCTGGGGCCCAATCTGTCTAGACAGAAAAGTACAGGAAAGAATTCTGACTGCAATCCAACAAAAACCCTAACAAAAATACCAACACTTCTGATTGCCAAAAAACCTGAGATCACATGATCTCATCCACCTAAATCAGATCTCTGGTGTAACAAAATGCTATTCAGCAAATAAAAAGTAACAAAGGAGCAAAGCAAAAGTGCAGACACAAACGGAGCACAATTGCAGCGCCAGACCCCCAAAAGGGGACAGGCTGCAGTCCACTGCAAGCAGCAAACCAGCAGAGAAAAGCAAACAGAGAAAAAAAAAAACAGCAAACACTTATCTAAGGGAGAGCAGGAAACTAGCAGTGCTCCAAGCAAAACCAGAAGAAACAATTGATAACCGGCAAGGCTGCTGGGAACTCAGGCCACTTATATCCTACCATTCAGCGCCAGCTGAAGGCCATTCATTATTCAGCTCATTACCCTCAGCATCCACCGGAGGGAGCCCCAGCTCAGAAGCCGCCTCCAGCATATTCACAACAGACTGACCTCCTATACTGATGCTACCCAAAGAGATAAAGTCACATTTACAGGATCTGGATCATACCGCTACGACACAATATTACAGCAAGAATTGAATGTAAATAAATACTGTCATAGTAATATAGTATAAGCTGAACTGTGTAACAAGCACAATACCAGGGCTGTGGACACACCCACGTTTCTCTGCTGTGTCCTAAAAACTTCGTCAACTTGCCCTTATAAAAACTGTCTGATTCTTTGGTGCTTTATGATTAATGTAAAGTGTGATGTTAATGCAATGATTGCCACACAAATCCTCTATCCTGGGTCCTTCCCTGGTATAATGTCCCCCATCCAGTAGTAATTTCGCCATTCCCCATCTAGAGCCCATCCTGTAATATATGTCACCAATCCTGTAAAATATAACACCCATCCAGGACCCATCCTGTAATAATGTCCTCCATTCAGGTCCCATCCTGTAATAATCTCTCCCATCCAGGACCCATCCTGTAATATATATTCCCCATCCTGGGTTCATCCTGTAATATATTTCCCCCATCCAGGGCCATCCTGTAATATATGTCCAAGATCCAGGACCCATCTGCTGTTCGGGAACACATTAGAATAAACATTCTGGTCACCTTCCTCCACTCCCACGACGCGCAGTGACCTCTTCTGTAGCCGGCGCAGGAGCCGGCTGCTGACTTCGGCGTACCTGTTATAGCGACATATGATGTCACTGCTATACGTCACCATGTGACTGGCACGCTGAAGTCAGCTGCCGGCCACTGACGGTACAACATATAGTGTTTGCGATCCAATGACTATGTGCAGTCACAGCCATATAACCCCACAATGTGATGCCACACTGACGCCTCTTTATGAGGCCGTGTTTTATGCTGACGATATTGTATTATTGTTTGTTTTTACTGTTTGTGTTTCAGGGCACATATAAATCACTTTTGTCAATTCTATACATTTTTTATGCTTCTGTATGGTAAACAGTAAATTTATAATTACATTTACATGGTGTTACTACACCTAATCCCTTTTTTTTGCATTTGTGAAGGTTTTCTCTGTCGTCCTGTAATGCAGGAGGTGCCGGTACCTCATGTACTGATAGGACGGCCCAATACTTTCCAGTACAACATCTCCCAGTATTTTCCCGATACCGTGTCTGTGAAATGGTATAAGAAGGAGAAGGGACAGATGGAATCTCTACACGGCAGTGATAAGTATAAGACGTCAGTCACTGAGTCCCAGGTACAGCCCGACTCCACATTCTCCTGTATAGCCCGACTGCTGTTCACCCCAACAGTGAGAGACCAGGAATCAGAGATCATCTGCAGCGTGGAGCATCCCAGCCTGGAGAGACCTCTAGAGAGGAGCAGCGGACCCTTACATGTGCAGGGTGAGTACATCACTCATTTTATGGGAACCTTATTGAGGACCTTTCACCAATTTGAATATGTCATAAATAGTGGCTGCAGAGCTGAAAAAAAACTTTTTACTTTTTAATTTCTCATCTGTTGCACAGATATTAACTGGTAAAGTTTAGGTTATAATTTATGCTAAACCCAAGAAGGCATCATGTGAGGCCGTGTACTTTTTCACCTGCATGACATTGACCAGTCATAAGCTGAAGGCATCATGTGGAGGGAGGAAGAACACGCCCCATACAAGTTTAGAGCAGGCTTTCTCCTCCTATGAGATGTAATGACAGACAGCTCTGATCTCCTGTATTATTATTTATTATGCTTTGCTTTTATAGCGCTATCATATTCCGCAGCGCTTTACATACATTATCATCGCTGTCCCCATTGGGGCTCACAATCTAGATTCCCTATCAGTATGTCTTTGGAGTGTGGGAGGAAACCAGAGTGCCTGGAAGAAACCCACGCAAACACGGGGAGAACATACAAACTCCTTGTTGGGATCATTACAAACACCACCAGCTTTCATCCCACAGCAGTCAGTGTGGGGTGAGTATTGCAGTACATACTGTGAGATGAAAGCCGGAGAAGTTTGTGATGACACAGCTTTACTGTACTGAACACAGTATAATCTTCTTTCTCTAACATGAATATTAATACCAAATATATTCTTGTTTCCACCTTATGTATTGTAGCTTATCAGTGTCAGATGGCCAAAAGTTGATTATTTAGCTGTTAAGGACAGATCTGCGATGCTGGAGGAAGGAAAAATAGTGGTGACTGATTACTTGTGTGTAGGGTAATATATTTTGCATGATATAAACACATTTCCACAAGATTTACTTCCCCTGTGATGTGCATCCATATCACATGAGATGCTTCTGATGTTACAGGAACGTTGGGGAAATGTCATTTTTTTCCCATTTGGAGGAATGGGGTATTTATTATCTTCTTTTATTCACCAGGACGTCAAGATGTTTTTGCTCCCAGCCTGTTTCCATACAATCTGCTGGGAGGACAGAGATCATGAGCAGATGGTCCTACACTCGGCACCATCCACCCTGAGGCTGCCCATGATTATTATCTGCACAGGGTGTTTGCCCATCATGGCGTCCACAGTGGATATTCAGTATATTGTATATTCCTCCTCAATATTTTCATTATTTTCCAGGTATACCAAGTAGCAGAAAACCCTTTAGACTCATGACGGGCAAAGAGGAGGTGAAATATTCTCTGCTTCTAGAGAATTTCTATCCTAAAGATATCCAGATTCAGTGGTTTTATGTATCGGAACAAGAGACACAGCCTCGTCCATCAGAAGAAAAATATAACACTAATATTGATAAAACATTTACTGTCGCCAGTGAGTGTAAGATTTCTGAGAAGGATTTAAAGGAACCAAACTGCAAAATCTGTGTGATGTGGAGTCACGAGTCCATGGATGATCCTGGGAGCAAAGAGAAGTATGTAGGAGCGAGGAGTCACGAGTCCATGGATGATCCTGGGAGCAGAGAGCTGTCTATAAGAGCGAGGAGTCACGAGTCCATGGATTATGCTGAGTATAGAGAGATGTCTATAGGAGCGAGGAGTCACGAGTCCATGGATGATCCTGGGAGCAGAGAGATGTCTACAGTTATGAAATGTCACATTTCCATGGATGATCCTGGGAGCAGAGAGATGAATATAGGAGCGAGGAGTCACGAGTCCATGGATGATCCTGGGAGCAGAGAGATGTCTGTAGGAGCAAGGAGTCACGAGTCCATGGATGATCCTGGGAGCAGACAGATAAATATAGATAAAGGTGAGGAGCTTGTAATGGGGCGCTAGGTGGAAGCAGTGTTAATGAACAAGCCTTTACCAGTGAAGAAAAGACACTGAAAATGTAGCATTAGATTTCGGGAAGCTGGCAGCATGGTGTCTCATCCTTACCTCATGGCTGTCGTATGTGGTCCAGCAGGGGAAATTGTGCTAGTGTATAACAAAGTCTAGACCATGAAAAATTTTGAGAAACGAGAGTGTATCATGATGCATCCTTCTTTAAAGTGACCCTGTCAGCAGGATTGTGCTCAGTAACCTACAGACAGTGTCAGGTCGGCACCGTTATGCTGATTACACTGACACCTGTCAGCAGGATTGTGATCAGTGACTACAGACAGTGTCAGGTCGGCACCGTTATGCTGATTACACTGACACCTGTCAGCAGGATTGTGATCAGTGACTACAGACAGTGTCAGGTCGGCACCGTTATACTGATTACACTGACACCTGTCAGCAGGATTGTGATCAGTGACTACAGACAGTGTCAGGTCGGTGCCGTTATACTGATTACACTGACACCTGTCAGCAGGATTGTGATCAGTGACTACAGACAGTGTCAGGTCGGTGCCGTTATACTGATTACACTGATACCTGTCAGCAGGATTGTGCTCAGTAACTACAGGCAGTGTCAGGTCGGCACCGTTATACTGATTACACTGATACCTGTCAGCAGGATTGTGATCAGTGACTACAGACAGTGTCAGGTCGGCTCCGTTATACTGATTACACTGATACCTGTCAGCAGGATTGTGATCAGTGACTACAGACAGTGTCAGGTCGGTGCCGTTATACTGATTACACTGATACCTGTCAGCAGGATTGTGATCAGTGACTACAGACAGTGTCAGGTCGGTGCCGTTATACTGATTACACTGATACCTGTCAGCAGGATTGTGATCAGTGACTACAGACAGTGTCAGGTCAGCACCGTTATACTGATTACACTGACACCTGTCAGCAGGATTGTGATCAGTGACTACAGACAGTGTCAGGTCGGCACCGTTATACTGATTATACTGACACCTGTCAGCAGGATTGTGATCAGTGACTACAGACAGTGTCAGGTCGGCACCGTTATACTGATTACACTGATACCTGTCAGCAGGATTGTGCTCAGTGACTACAGACAGTGTCAGGTCGGCACCGTTATACTGATTACACCGATACCTGTCAGCAGGAATGTGCACAGTGACTACAGACAGTGTCAGGTCGGCACCGTTATACTGATTACACTGACACCTGTCAGCAGGATTGTGATCAGTGACTACAGACAGTGTCAGGTCGGTGCCGTTATACTGATTACACTGACACCTGGTGATGAAATCCGTCTTGTGGTTGTTGTTTAGTCTTTATTTTCAGGTAATGAGGTTCTCGTGCTCGGGGGTGGCCTGTGGGCGGGGCTGTTGTCAGAGCTGTGGGCGGGGCTTTATGTGGTGCTCTGCTTACATAGCATGTTTATGGGCTCATGACAGGTCACTGACTCCTCACTGACCTGCCCGCTATTTTACATACTGCATAGAATATTGTGTGGAAAAAAAATTAACATTTATCACGCAAGCGCCGACGCCGGCATTGTAGCATGATACAATGGATAATATGCCTATATGCATTTATTATTTAATAGTCAAATAATATTGTGGGGAGAAAAATATATATTTTTCATCAAAATGGTGCCGGCTGTGGCGCCTAAGAATTAGCATTTATCATGTTCCTATAGATGCCACTGCGCATGCCCCGCCGATGCCATCTTGATGGAACCAAATTGTTTTTTTTTCCTCTAGCAAAATGGCGCTGGCGCCTGTGCAATAGCATTTATCAGAACGCGATAGACGCTGATGAGCAGGTGCGGCCGCCGGCACCATTTTGATGGTAATATATTATATTTTTCTCCCCACAATCCTACATGAGTAAATAATAAATGCATATAGGCATACAGTTATATGAAAAAGTTTGGGCACCCCTATTAATCTTAAGCTTAATGTTTTATAAAAATTGGTGTTTTTGCAACAGCTATTTCAGTTGGATATATCTAATAACTATTGGACACAGTAATGTTTCTGCCTTGAAATTAGGTTTATTGTACTAGCAGAACATGTGCAATCTGCATCCAAACAAAATTTGACAGGTGCATAAGTATGGGCACCCTTATCATTTTCTTGTTTTAAATACTTTTTACTGACTTACTAAAGCACTTTTTTTTGGTTTTGTAACCTCATTGAGCTTTGATCTTCATAGCCAGGTGTATGCAATCATGAGAAAAGCTACTTAAAGTGGCCACTTGCAAGTTGTTCTCCTGTTTGAATCTCCTCTGAAGAGTGGCATCATGGGCTCCTCAAAACAACTGTCAAATGATCTGAAAACAAAGATTATTCAACATAGTTGTTCAGGGAAGGATACAAAAAGCTGTCTGAGATATTTAACCTGTCAGTTTCCACTGTGAGGAACATAGTAAGGAAATGGAAGAACACAGGGACAGTTCTTGTTAAGGCCAGAAGTGGCAGGCCAAGAAAAACATCAGAAAGGCAGAGAAGAAGAATGGTGAGATCAGTCAAGGACAATCCTCAGACCACCTCCAGAGAGCTGCAGCATCAACTTGCTGCAGATGGTGTCACTGTGCATCGGTCAACTATACAACGCACTTTGCACAAGGAGAAGCTTTATGGGAGAGTGATGCGAAAGAAGCAGTTTCTGCAAGCACGCCACAAACAGAGTCGGCTGAGGGATGCAAAAGCACATTAGTAGAAGCCAATTTCTTTTTGGAAGAAGGTCCTGTGGACTGATGAAACCAAGATTGAATTGTTTGGTCATACAAAAAGGCGTTATGCATGGCGTCAAAAAAACACAGCATTCCAAGAAAAACACTTGCTACCCACAGTAAAATTTGGTGGAGGTTCCATCATGCTTTGGGGCTGTGTGGCCAATGCCGGCCCCGGGAATCTTGTTAAAGTTGAGGGACGCATGGATTCCACTCAGTATCAGCAGATTCTTGACAATAATGTTCAAGAATCAGTGACAAAGTTGAAGTTACGCAGGGGATGGATCTTTCAGCAAGACAATGATCCAAAACACCGCTCCAAATCTACTCAGGCATTCATGCAGAGGAACAATTACAATGTTCTGGAATGGCCATCCCAGTCCCCAGACCTGAAGATCAGTGAACATCTGTGGGATCATTGAAGAGGGCTGTCCATGCTCAGCGACCATCAAACTTTACTGAACTGGAGTTGTTTTGTAAAGAGAAATGGTCAAAAATACCTTCATCCAGGATCCAGGAACTCATTAAAAGCTACAGGAAGCGACTAGAGGCTGTTATTTTTGCAAAAGGAGGATCTACTAATTATTAATGTCACTTTTCTGGTGAGGTGGCCATACTTATGCACCTGTCAAATTTTGTTTGGATGCAGATTGCACATTTTCTGTTAGTACAATAAACCTCATTGCAAGGCAGAAACATTACTGTGTCCAATAGTTATTAGATATATCAAACTGAAATAGCTGCTGCAAAAACACCAATTTTTATAAAACATTAAGCTTAAGATTAATAGGGGTGCCCAAACGTTTTCATATAACTGTATTATCCATTTTATCATGCTATAATGCTGGCGCATGCGTGATTGATGTTCATTTTTTTCCACTCAATATTCTATGCAGTATGTAAAATAGGGGGCAGGTCGGTGAGGGATCAGTCACCTGTCATAAGCCCATAAACATGACTATGTAAGCAGAGCACTACATAAAGCCCCGCCTCGGAGCACGAGCATATCATTAACTCAAAACTGGATGAAAAGCAGAGAATTATTTTTTTTTTACAAGTTGGGTGGTGGCCATCATTCTTAACTATCAGCCTGGTGATCAGTTATATTTGGGTCACATAAACAATATGGAATGTAGTAATGAGATGTTGTGTGATTGCTAAGGGTCTCACGGATCGTCATGGATGTTCATTAGGTAAAAACATCAGGAACCATTCACTTACTCCTGTATAAAGGTTTTTTTATTACCTGTGGCTGTGCTGAGGGATAACTGTGTGATCACTAAGGCCCCCACCATCTTTAATGGAGGGTTCCATTCCCTCTCCTTGTACGACTGCAGTGAAAATCTGAGTGTTGTGACTTTTGAGCTTATGCATTTCCTCTTCTTTATGTGACTGATTAGGATAGCAGAGCACAAATCAGACTCGCTTAGTTTACTGGGTGCAATTTGACACAATCAATGTTTATAGATTTAGCAATGCAGCAGAGCTGAGAAAGCTAACCCCGCCCACACCACAGCTGACTTTGCCCACACCAGGCTCTCAGTGTATATTGTCTATAGACAGTGAGCTGCTTATCACAGGAGGGGAAGGACTAACGGCTGACGCAATCAAAGTTTATAGATTAGCAATGCAGCATAGCTGAGAAAGCTAACCCGCCTACACCTCAGCTGACTCCACCCACGCAGGCTCTCAGTGTATATTGTCCATAGACAGTGAGCTGCTTATCACAGGAGGGGGTGGAGTAATGGCTGACACAAAGTTTATAGATTTAGCAATGCAGCAGAGCTGAGAAAGCTAACCCCGCCCACACCACAGCTGACTGTGCCCACGCCAGGCCCCCTATGTACATTATCTATAGACAGCGAGCTGCTTATCACAGGATGGGGTGGAGTCGGACTAGTATGCAGATGCTGCTGTAGTTAGGACAATGCTGATCACCAGGTGATAAAAGTTTCAGACTAAGCAAACTACAGCACACAGCTGGACATGCGACACATCGCTGAAATCTGTATTTCAGCCGCTACCACATGCTGTTCTTTCCTTTAAGGTAACATCCACATTAAATGTGAATTACAGAGGAAAAGTCCTTTGCAGATTTTCAGATGATATTGTTACATTTCCCCATTAATTCACTAGTTTCACGTTACATTGTAAATTATGAAATCTGCAATAAAAGTCAGCATGCCGCGGAAATAAAATCCCAGCAATTGTTATTCTTCAGACTTTGGGTGACATTTGGTAAAGGTGTTTGCTGTAATCTGCTGTGGATTTTCCATCTGATGGTGACTCCTCAGTGTGTGAACAGGCCCTGCGGGGAGGTGAATGTACATGTGACGTATTTGCTGAGGATATTATTAGTGTGAGTTTGCATATGATAAATACGCTGTAGATTGTCATCTTCTATCAGTTCTACACATCTGTATCTGTAGTTATGTGCAGACCCCAATTCAGATGAGTGGGACTGTGGCAGAGGTGCACATACTTTAAGGGTTCATTCACACAAATTGACCGTCGTCAATAAACAACCTCCGATCTGTGAATATTGACCAGTCAAGTTGTCATTTAATAGCCGGATTATACAGACTGCGACTAACAATGTGCACTGAATGATCAGTATCTACCATTGTTCTCGACAGCGCGAGTCCTATTTACAATGACAATGTGCTGCCGAGGACAATAATCTTTTGAGCGGCACAAAAGATCATACAGTATTATTGGAGGAATCGTATACATTGTGGATGGAGTCACATATAAAATGGTTTAACACAAAGTTATTTCTTTTATTTCCAGGTTCTGGTGACAATGAAATAGATGAGCTCAGTGATCTGCTCGGCAAAACAGTTATTAACTGATGTAATTCTGAAAATGTGACGTCCAAACTCAGTATTATCCATGGAGAACATCTCTGTCCGTATGCGCAGCTGAGCAGAAAACTGCCATAGGCCATAACTCCACATGTACATTATCTGTGATGTGTCCGGTGAGGCCATGACAAGCAGCTACCCCGGGAGCCATTGCTGTGCCATTAGCCATAACACCACATGTACAGGCTGGGCCATTTATATGGATACACCTAAATATAATGGGAATAGTTGGTGATATTAACTTCCTGTTTGTGGCACATTAGTATATGGGAGGGGAAAACTTTTCAAGATGGGTTGTGATCATTGCGGCCATTTTTAAGTCAGCCATTTTGATCCAACTTTATTTTTTTCAATAGGAAGAGGGTCATGTGACACATCAAACTTATTGAGAATTTCACAAGAAAAACAAGGGCGTGCTTGGTTTTAACATATCTTTATTCTTTCATGAGTTATTTACAAGTTTATGGCCACTTATAAAATGTGTTCAAAGTGCTGCCCATTGTGTTGGATTGTCAATGCAACCCTCTTCTCCCACTCTTGACACACTGATGGCAGCACCGCTGAAGAAATGCTAGCACAGGCTTCCAGTATCCGTTGTTTCAGATGCTGCACATCTTGTATCTTCACAGCATAGACAATTGCCTTCAGATGACCCCAAAGATAAAAGTCTTATGGGGTCAGATCGGGAGACCTTGGTGGCCATTCAACTGGCCCACGACGACAAATCCACTTTCCAGGAAACTGAAGATGGCACATTCCCTCAGTTTTTCCAGCAAGATGGTGCACCACCACATTATGAGTGTCAGGTCCGAGCATTCCTACATGAACAGTTTCCTGGAAAGTGGATTGGTCATCGTGGGCCAGTTGAATGGCCACCAAGGTCTCCCGATCTGACCCCATTAGACTTTTATCTTTGGGGTCATCTGAAGGCAATTGTCTATGCTGTGAAGATATAAGATGTGCAGCATCTAAATCAACAGATACTGGAAGCCTGTGCTAGCGTTTCTTCTGCGGTGTTGCCATCAGTGTGTTAAGAGTGGGAGAAGAAGGTTGCATTGACAATCCAACACAATGGGCAGCACTTTGAACACATTTTATAAGTGGTCATAAACTTGTAAATAACTCATGAAAGAATAAAGATACGTTAAAATACGTTATTTAGGTGTATCCATATAAATGGTCCACCCCGTATATTATCTGTGATGTCTCCGGTGAGGCCATGACGAGTGGCTACCCCGGGAGCCATCAGCCCTATGTGTGTAGTGTCATTTCCCTTCACCTTATCTACAGTAAGACAGATATAATACAACTTCAGTGCAATGATTGTAAGGTTGGTCTAACTAAACATCCATCCTCCAGAGCTGTAGTTCCTACTGTGACCCTTCATTTTTGTAAAATGCCGTCCTTGCCGTAACGTCTTCTTATCACATTCTAGCCTCGTATGTTCACTGCCGGCAACTTTTCTGTGTCTAATGGCTGCACAATAAAGTGTTTTTGTCTACATTACTCATTTTAGTTGCGCTCTTCTGACAAGTTCAGACTAAATGTTGGCCGTTCACCTGCGGCACCATAACTATTACGACGTGACATTTTTATCGGAATTTTTTTCGGCACGTTGCCGGCTCATTCAGAAGACAGGATCCTAGAATGGTAGAGTTGAATGGGACCTCCGGGGTCATCGTGTCCAACCCCCTTGCTCAATGCAGGATTCACTAAATCATCCCAGACAGACGTCTGTTCAGCCTCTGTGTCGACCCGCCACCACAATTGTGGATTACCAGGGCAATGGGGTACTCAGAGCCGAGCCCATGGAAGTCTATGGGGTTTGTCACAGGTAGCGGTGGCTCGGTCTGTGGCCCTGGCGGTCTGGCGTATGTTGGGGGAATATTTACAGGGGATAGATTTATATACAGTTCGTGACGCCACCTGTAGTCTCTGGTAATTTGTACCAGCGCTGCTGTAGATCTCTGAGGGGATGGTGAGGCAGCTAGATGTCGGGTCCCCTACAGGTGGGACTCTTCCCTCAGGTCGATGGTTATGGTGGGGTTGTGCAGGCATGCAATTAAATAACTCAGTCTCACACCGTCAGCGTCTTTCCATACCTTTTACTTGTAAGATGGTAAGGCAGGTCCCAGGGAGGCTGATGGGGTTGATGGAGGATGAGTTTTGAGGCAACGGCTGAGCAAGGCAGGGGCCTCCTTTACTTTCCAATGATGATGAGTCCAACCAGCATAAAGCGTAGTTCACTCCTGAAACTTCAGCTATTTCAAAGCTGTACTGCCCAGTCAGTTTTGTCGTGGAGCCTACCAGTGATGAAACTAGGTTCTTCTATGCTTGGCCTAGCTCAAAGTTCCTATTCCACCTGACCCTGTTACGTACTGACACTTCAAGGGCTGCTTTCTGTTACCTAAGGTCCAGTAAGCCTCTGGTTCTTTTACCACTATGCGTGAAGCTATAGTGATGCTTCGGTCTCCAGTGACCGGTGACAATGTGCAGGATACTTCAATCCTAAAGCACTTCTGATTTCCTTCCACTGTGCCTTTCGACTTGCTCAAACTCTATATCTCAGCACTGACTAGGCTAAGGTGAACTGGCTCACCTGTACTAGCCTCCACTACTGTACTGTCTCTCTGAATCGACAGGAATCTTGGTGCTCCAGACAGGCACTCCTTCTCTCTCCCTTTTCCTCAGGAGACACTACCAGACTCTCTTGTGCTAAAAACCACACCCCTCTACACCCCTCTGGGTGTGTCCGAAGTGTATGTGATGTCATGTAGAGCCCTTAACCTTTACCTCTCCACTCATCCTCCTGGTATTGTGTACCTTAAATACCAGGGCTACACACCTCTGTTTACAAGACTTCCATTGATGGAGAACTCACCACTAGAGTTGAGCGATACTTTCCGATATCCAAAAGTATCGGAATCGGAATGGTATCGGCGATACCCGATACCGATACCGGAAATCCAATGTAAGTCTATGGGAACAAAATATCGGAATTAAAAAAAACCCATTCTTGCCTTGTTGGTTAATTGTACATGAAGGAAAACAACAAAGAGTAATGTAGAATGTATTGGGGAAGGTTGAGGAGACATTAAAGGCATAGATGTTTAACCCAATCAAATGGAATAGCATAAATATTTTTTTTTTTAAAGATGTTCGGATTGACGAAGAAATTGACAATGTTGTTAACGTTTTTTCTATTTTGGCAAATATGTATATTTCACAACTTCCATGCTCTTCACCTTTTTAACTTTTGACACACTTTCTCCTTCATAATCTTCAGCAGCATCATCTTTTTCATCAAATTATTCTTCATCTTCACCTTCTTTATCTTCTTCTTAAACTTCTTGCTATTCATCTTTTTGTTAACATTACTCATATTCTTCTTATTCAACTATTATTCTTCTTCATATTGTACTTCATGTTCTTCATCATATTCTTATTTGTGACAGAGATTCCTGTACTTGTAATCTGTAAAAGTATGAATTTTTCATCCTTCCGTTCTTGCTGTCACAAAAGATTTAAATTACAACAGTATTTGTCCGTGTTCAGTTTAGCCTGCAGCAGCAGGCATTTTCCAGGGGCACCACGAGGAGGAACGGACTCACCCCCATACACTGCTTAGTCTTCTTCTGCTTATAATTTAGAGCATATATTTTGCTCTTCATTTTGGTCTTATACTTCATGTTCTTCTGCTTTTTGATCTTCTGCTTATTGTTCTTAAGTCTCTTGTTCTGTATCTTGTAGTTTGTCTTAACCTTCTTAGTCCTGTTGGGTAATCTTTTATTTCTTCTTTGTGATGGTGTTTAGGCTGGTTGGCTTGATGCTCGTCGTCCTTGTGGTCGTCATCTTCTTCGGGGTGGTCATCAGGGTCGTCGTCTTCATTGTTGGAGATCCAGAGTGATTACCCAAAAAAACATTTAAAAAATCTTCAATTTGTAAATGTAGCAGAAGGTACAAGAGCCAATGCAAGTAACGAGGACCAGCTGACTGTGCTGGAACCCGGAGAGGCAGCAGAAGGAAAAGAGCCAATGGCACAACCGAGGACCAGCTGACGTTACTGGGACACGGTTACTAAGCAGGAGGTACCTGTGCTCCAAAGCACTACCAAGGACCAGCAGACGTTGCTGGAACTCGGATACCGAGATGGAGGCACCTAGGCCAAAGGCACTGCGGAGAACCAGTTGACGGTACTGGAACCCGGACGGGTAGCAGAAGGTACAAGAGCCAATGCAAGTAACGAGGACCAGCTGACTGTGCTGGAACCCGGAGGGGCAGCAGAAGGAAAAGAGCCAATGGCACAACCGAGGACCAGCTGACGTTACTGGGACACGGTTACTAAGCAGGAGGTACCTGTGCTCCAAAGCACTACCAAGGACCAGCAGACGTTGCTGGAACTCGGATACCGAGATGGAGGCACCTAGGCCAAAGGCACTGCGGAGAACCAGTTGACGGTACTGGAACCCGGACTGGTAGCAGAAGGTACAAGAGCCAATGCAAGTAACGAGGACCAGCTGACTGTGCTGGAACCCGGAGGGGCAGCAGAAGGAAAAGAGCCAATGGCACAACCGAGGACCAGCTGACGTTACTGGGACACGGTTACTAAGCAGGAGGTACCTGTGCTCCAAAGCACTACCAAGGACCAGCAGACGTTGCTAGAACTCGGATACCGAGATGGAGGCACCTAGGCCAAAGGCACTGCGGAGAACCAGCTGACGGTACTGGAACCCGGACGGGTAGCAGAAGGTACCCATGGAAATTTAAGTTGACAGGCCGCGAGCCGGCCGCAGTTACCGAATCCACAGTACTACAGTGGGTGATTGTCCTATTGTCACAACGGAAACAGCCTTTATTTGCATATCCCGCAGCACACATAGGAAGCACCTAAACTCCAGGCACCATAGAGTCGGCTAACCTGACCGCAACACGACAAGACAACTTATTGGAGGCTAAGTGACCTTTACACTGACAGGAAACAGATGGCGTGCTGTAACCAGTCTGGGCAGGAGTGAGTACCCGTGCCAATGACACTTCCGAGCAACAACTGTCGGTGTTGGAGCCCAGGGATGAGAAGAGAACCGGTTGGAGGCAGCAGGACTTTTTGCCGTTCACACAGCAGGGGAACAGCTGACATTACTGAACCCCAGTAACACAGGAGCAAGTGTTGACTGTGCTAACACCACTTCCGAGCAACAACTGGTGGTGTTGGAGCCCAGGGATGAGAAGAGAACAGGGTGGAGGCAGCAGGACTGTTTGCCGTACACACAGCAGGGGAACAGCTGACATTACTGAACCTCAGTAACACAGGAGCAAGTGTTGACTGTGCTAACAGCACTTCCGAGCAACAACTGGTGGTGTTGAAGCCCAGGGATGAGAAGAGAGCAGGGTGGAGGCAGCAGGACTTTTTGCCGTTCACACAGCAGGGGAACAGCTGACATTACTGAACCCTAGTAACACAGGAGCATGTGTTGACTGTGCTAACAGCACTTCCGAGCAACAACTGGCGGTGTTGGAGCCCAGGGATGAGAAGAGAACAGGGTGGAGGCAGCAGGACTGTTTGCCGTACACACAGCAGGGGAACAGCTGACATTACTGAACCCCAGTAACACAGGAGCAAGTGTTGACTGTGCTAACAGCACTTCCGAGCAACAACTGGCGGTGTTGAAGCCAGGGATGAGAAGAGAGCAGGGTGGAGGCAGCAGGACTTTTTGCCGTTCACACAGCAGGGGAACAGCTGACATTACTGAACCCCAGTAACACAGGAGCAAGTGTTGACTGTGCTAACAGCACTTCCGAGCAACAACTGGCGGTGTTGAAGCCCAGGGATGAGAAGAGAGCAGGGTGGAGGCAGCAGGACTGTTTGCCGTACACACAGCAGGGGAACAGCTGACATTACTGAACCCCAGTAACACAGGAGCAAGTGTTGACTGTGCTAACAGCACTTCCGAGCAACAACTGGCGGTGTTGAAGCCCAGGGATGAGAAGAGAGCAGGTTGGAGGCAGCAGGACTTTTTGCCGTTCACACAGCAGGGGAACAGCTGACATTACTGAACCCCAGTAACACAGGAGCAAGTGTTGACTGTGCTAACAGCACTTCCGAGCAACAACTGGCGGTGTTGAAGCCCAGGGATGAGAAGAGAACAGGGTGGAGGCAGCAGGACTTTTTGCCATTCACACAGCAGGGGAACAGCTGACATTACTGAACCCCAGTAACACAGGAGCAAGTGTTGACTGTGCTAACAGCACTTCCGAGCAACAACTGGCGGTGTTGAAGCCCAGGGATGAGAAGAGAGCAGGGTGGAGGCAGCAGGACTTTTTGCCATTCACACAGCAGGGGAACAGCTGACATTACTGAACCCCAGTAACACAGGAGCAAGTGTTGACTGTGCTAACAGCACTTCCGAGCAACAACTGGCGGTGTTGGAGCCCAGGGATGAGAAGAGAACAGGGTGGAGGCAGCAGGACTGTTTGCCGTACATACAGCAGGGGAACAGCTGACATTACTGAACCCCAGTAACACAGGAGAAAGTGTTGACTGTGCTAACAGCACTTCCGAGCAACAACTGGCGGTGTTGGAGCCCAGGGTCAAGGAGGATGTTTAAATACTAGATCAAGTATTTTCCTTGTTACGTGTCAATTAAAAATGTCTATACTCCAAACAAGAGAAATATAACCTTTAGTACCATAAGATGATGATTTTACTTTAAAAAATATATGTAAATTAATAATTTACAAACATAAACGCATACATTAACATGTTGAAAAGCAATGCAAACCACAATAAAAATAGGTTAAATAATCTGCTATACGGTTTTAAATAAAAGCATACAAGTACATATCAGAATCCATTAATGATGGATAAGTAACAGTATGTACACCATTTTTATTGTATAGACAATGAATGGCTGACTTAAAAACATAATCAGCATTACAAGTTATCTGTGACATTCATAAAACTTTACATTTGCTGAATAATATCACTAAAAAGTTTTTAAAAATATCTAAAATTTCCATCATGTAATACTGATAATATGTGCCAATCATTTATATTAACAAACAAAACCTTTAAAAAGTGCATAGTGCATAGTGAAAACAGCTATTTATGCCTGACTGTGGACTTGCAAGCATGACAACGGATAGATAAGGTATATATAGATGAGACTGCATAGCCACAGATGGTGAATGGCGATGTAATACTGTACCTCAATAAAGTGTGCGTTACTACTACATCCTTTTTTTTATATAGCTTTATAAAAGGTTACGTGCATGTATGGTTGCGCCTTTGTTTGGACGCACAGACTGGCTTCCTGCTGTGACGCGTTGGGTATTGGAGCGTCTGTGCGTCTTATGACGCAGACTAACATTCATGGTGCGCATCGTTCATCATCGCAAGCGTACCGACAACACAAAGGCGTTGTCATGACTGCTTTACTCAGTAAACATGCACCTATGATGAAACATACACGCATGTGCCCTATTACATAACAAGCTACAAGAAAAACGCGTGAGGTGTGACACAGTTGTTTTGTTAAGGTACAGTATTATATCGACATTGTACAGGTGTCGCTATTCAGTCTGATAAATAGATATCATTCACCTATTCTATCAGTTGTCATTCTTTCAGCACCACTTACAGGTATATATTTTGCTATTGTGACTATGCACTATTGACTTTAACAAGGTAATGCATGATTTTTGTTACCGATTATCATGTTTACATGAAGGACCTTTATGATATGGGCTGTTAAATTTCTAATTAAATATGTATTTTTTAAAATGACACAAATATAAGTAATGTTGAAGAGGACTACTCCTACATGCATTGTTTGCACAATATTACAGGTGTACATCACGTCCCTTAATCAACATTGGATTATTATATTTACTTGTATGCTTTTATTTAAAAGCCAGGAACACTGAAGTCTAACCTTCGCACTGCAGCTGTTGTCAAAGTTCAACCCACATTATGCACTTCCAACATTGCAGCATTTGAGTCATGATGTGAGTTGGATTTGTCTAAGCTATGGAGTGACAAGGTTGACCATCAGTATCCTATAGCATAAGTAGGCTTTTGTGTTAGCATTTGTTTTCGACATGTGCATATCTGAAATAATATGTCACAATTATTTTGTTACAGATTTGTGACAAAGACTAATCATTTTATGGTTTTAAAGCTGACGTTTCAATTGTTTACAGCTTACAAATCAGGGTGTAGCCTCATATCTGTGTAGCACTAGACACTTTGACATGTCATGTTTTTTTCACCATGTGTAGGTAGCTAGCAGTAATTTTTGCCGGACACACAGCAGGGGAACAGCAGGCATTACTGAACCCCACAAACACATCAGCGATTGTTTTCATCTGTGCATCTAACACTTCTGAGCAGCAACTGGCGGTGTTGAAGCCCAGGGTCAAGGAGGGTGTAGGCAGAGGCCTAGTATGAGATGTTTGAAGTTGAATTTGTAGTTAGCAGCATGGAACCATCTTTTACATGTCTGCTACAGCATAAGGAGTAAAGTCCAAGGGCAATTTGAAACTCTGAGGAAAACACTTACAGAAAGCACAGAGCAAAAATTACAACAATACTATAACAAACTACGGACCTTTCTGATTCATAACAAGGAAAAGAAACTACACAGATTGCGCCTCCATTCCGGACTCTATACAAACAGATACAAAACAAAACCTGACAATTCTGACAACCACTGCATTCCAGACACAAAAGCATCTAACTGTGTCATCAATCTCTCAGATTACAAACCCAACAAAGTGGAGCTTGCCGTGCTTTCTAGAGGACTCTCATTTTGTCCTACTAAGGCCCTGGATAAAACCGAACTCTGCAGTGATATGGAACATTTTTTCAGGAGACTGCGCCTGAGGGAATACTTCAATGATACAGAAGATCCAGAAAACACTCGGACTGAAGGAAAAGGGATCCCAACAACCAAGAAGAGGTCAGACTGGACACCTCCACCTGGACGTAACCCCCATTTGGATAAATATATAGACTCATTCAGACATTTGATAAAATCCACCATCATAGCCAACAACAAGAGACAAGCATCCAACATCAGTGCCCAGGAGAGAAAGGCCATACAGTCTCTGAAAACCAACAAAGAAATCATCATTAAACCTGCTGACAAGGGAGGTGCAATAGTCATGATGAACACATCAGACTATATTAAGGAAGCAAACAGACAACTTACGGACACACGCTACTACAGAAAACTGGAGTCGGACCCTACACAGGACTATTACAAGGAACTAAGCAAGTTGGTATCTTGTCTGTCTGACAAATCCATAAGAGCTGATGACCTGATACCAGAAAGTCCAAGAACAGGGACATTTTACATGCTTCCCAAAATCCACAAAGCTGGGAATCCAGGGAGGCCGATTATTTCATGTGTGGACACCCTTACTGAGCAGGTATCTGGATGGGTAGAGGGCATTCTTAAACCCTGGTAAAGGATACACCCAGCTACATTCAGGACACAACTGACCTACTGAATAAACTAGCAGCAATAGGTCCCCTACCAGAAGGAACCATCCTGGCCACCATGGACGTGGAATCTTTGTACTCTAATATCCCACACCAGGATGGATTAAATGCCTGCAAAGTCTTCATGGGAAACACCGGGAATGATGCTGATTCTGTGGTGAAACTCACAAAATTTATCCTCACCCACAATTACTTTGAATTTGACAACAAGATCTATCTTCAGGAGACTGGCACAGCTATGGGAAGTAAAATGGCTCCACAGTATGCAAATCTTTTCATGGCCAAGCTTGAAAGCGACTTTTTGTCCTCATGTCCCATCAGGCCTCGGGCCTACTACCGCTACATTGATGACATTTTAATCATCTGGACGGAGTCTGAACAACAGCTAAAGACGTTCCATGAACAGTTCAACCAATTTCATCCAACCATCAACTTAACACTCAACTACTCCAGCACTGAAATTAACTTTTTAGACACCACCATTAAGCTAAAGAACAATGAAATAGAGACATCCCTGTATCAGAAGCCAATCGACCGTCCAACATACCTTAAATGGGACAGTTTCCATCCAAAACACATAAAAAACTCTATAGTCTACAGCCAAGCCATCAGATACAACCGTATATGTTCCAACCCCATGGATAGAGATGAACACCTTGGTCGCCTCAGAAAGACTTTTTTGAACCAGGGCTACCATCCAAGAACAATTGAAAACCAAATTACAAGAGCCACCAGAATATCAAGGAATCACCTGCTACATTACAAAACTAAAGAAGAAAATAACCGGGTGCCTCTAGTGGTCACCTACAATCCAAATCTGGAGATGCTAAGGGGAGCTGCACGGAAACTACAACCTTTACTACAAAAAGATGCCCGATTACAATCCATATTTCCAGACCCCCCACTACTATGTTTTAGGCAGCCCCCAAATCTAAGAAGCATCATTGTCAGAAGCTCCCTGTCCTCCCCAACAGCTGCAGGAACCTTTCCTTGCAAACAGAAGAAGTGTAAAACATGTGCATCTATAATGACCACGGACAAGATGAAGATACCCAACTCCCATCAGGACTACAAGATCCCAGGTACTTTCAGCTGCATCACATCTAATGTGGTGTACCTAATTATATGTACTAAATGTCCAACTGGGGGTCTGTATGTGGGGGAGACCGGGCAAAAACTGAGAACAAGGATGAATTCTCATCGCCACACGATAAGAGAAAAAAGAATGGATTTACCTGTGGCAAAACACTTTTGTATGCCCGGTCATAGCATAATGGATATGGAATTACTGGTATTAAAATCTAACTTCAAATCTGAGAAAGATAGAAAGGTTTGGGAATACAAACTTATGATGACCTTTGACACTCTTAGTGCTGGAATGAACGTGTCACATGGATTCATGTCATTCTATATCAATTAAGGAATCTGCGTCTCTGACCTTCTAGGGGCATCAAAACACAACACCAGACCCCAATCAGAGGGTAATAAAACTCTCTCCTTATCTATGATCTGTTCCAATATTTATGTTCATTCCTCTGCCATAATGACAGTTCTGCTTCACGTCACTTGTCTTACCTATTGCACTATTCCTGTGTCCTCTTGTGTATATATATATATATATGTGATTCTTCAGTTTTTGTTTTAGTCTTTGCCTGATGAAGAGACCGGAGTAGTCTCGAAAGCTTGCAATTTGTTACCATCTTTTCAGTTAGCCATTAAAAGGTATCAACCACTGAGGACTCTCAAGTCTAAATATTTTTCTAGTTAGCAGCAGTAATTTTTGCCAGACACACAGCAGGGGAACAGCAGGCGTTACTGAACCCCACAACACATCAGCGATTGTTTTCATCTGTGCATCTAACACTTCTGAGCAGCAACTGGCGGTGTTGAAGCCCAGGGTCAAGGAGGGTGTAGGCAGAGGCCTAGTATGAGATGTTTGAAGTTGAATTTGTAGTTAGCAGCAGTAATTTTTGCCAGACACACAGCAGGGGAACAGCAGGCGTTACTGAACCCCACAAACACATCAGCGATTGTTTTCATCTGTGCATCTAACACTTCTGAGCAGCAACTGGCGGTGTTGAAGCCCAGGGTCAAGGAGGGTTTTGAAATAAAATATTGAGTTATTGCCTTGTTACGTGGCCATTGCAAATGTATGTACTTCAAACAAGAATAAATGAAGTTTTACTAGGACAATAAAATGATGAATTTCAATTCCAAGAATAGAAAAATATTTATACTTGAGAGTCCTCAGTGGTTGATACCGTTTAATGGCTAACTGAAAAGATGGTAACAAATTCAAAGCTTTCGAGACTACTCAGGTCTCTTCATCAGGCTAAGAGTAAAACAAAAAATGAAGAATCACATATTTCTAAACACAACAGGACACAGGAATAGTGCAATAGGTAAGACAAGTGACGTGAAGCAGAACTGTCATTATGGCAGAGGGATGATCATAAATATTGGAACAGTTCATAGATAAGGAGAGAAAGTTTTATTGCCCTCTGATTGGGGTCTGGTGTTCTGTTTTGATGCCCCTAGAAGGTCAGAGACGCAGATTCCTTAATTGATATAGAATGACATGAATCCGTGTGATCTATTCATTACAGCACTAACAGTGTCAAAGGTCATCATGAGATTATATTCCCAAACCTTTCTATCTTTCTCAGATTTGAAGTTATATTTTAATACCAGTAGTTCCATATCCATCATGCTATGACCGGGCATACAAAAGTGTTTTGCCACAGGTAAATCCATTATTTTTTCTCTTATTGTGTGGCGATGATAATTCATCCTTGTTCTCAGTTTTTGGCCGGTCTCCCCCACATACAGACCCCCAGTTGGACATTTTGTACATATAATTAGGTACACCACATTAGATGTGATGCAGCTGAAAGTACCTTTGATCTTGTAGTCCTGATGGGAGTAGGGGATCTTTATCTTGTCCGTGGTCATTATAGATGCACAGGTTTTACATTTCTTATGGTTACAAGGAAAGGTTCCTGCAGCTGTTGGGGAGGACAGGGAGCTTCTGACAATGATGCTTCTTACATTTGGGGGCTGCCTAAAACACAGTAGTGGGGGGTCGCCTCAGAAAGACTTTTTTGAACCAGGGATACCATCCAAGAACAATTGAAAACCAAATTTCAAGAGCCAACAGAATATCAAGGAATCACCTGCTACATTACAAAGGTAAAGAAGAAAATAACCGGGTGCCTCTAGTGGTCACCTACAATCTAAATCTGGAGGTGCTAAGGGGAGCTACACGGAAACTACAACCTTTACTACAAAAAGATGCCCGATATTACAATCCATATTTCCAGACCCCCCACTACTGTGTTTTAGGCAGCCACCAAATGTAAGAAGCATCATTGTCAGAAGCTCCCTGTCCTCCCCAACAGCTGCAGGAACCTTTCCTTGCAACCATAAGAAATGTAAAACCTGTGCATCTATAATGACCACGGACAAGATAAAGATCCCCCAACTCCCATCACGACTACAAGATCCCAGCTACTTTCAGCTGCATCACATCTAATGTGGTGAACCTAATTATATGTACTAAATGTCCAAATGGGGGTCTGTATGTGGGGGATACCGGCAAAAACTGAGAACAAGGATGAATTATCATCGCCACACAATAAGAGAAAAAATAATGGATTTACCTGTGGCAAAAAACTTTGGTATGCCCGGTCATAGCATGATGGATATGGAATTACTGGTATTAAAATCTAACTTCAAATCTGAGAAAGATAGAAAGGTTTCGGAATATAAGCTCATCATGACCTTTGACACTCTTAGTGCTTGAATGAATAGATCACACGGATTCATGTCATTCTATATCGATTAAGGAATCTGCGTCTCTGCCCTTCCAGGGGCATGAAAACACAAAACCAAACCCCCAATCAGAGGGCAATAAAACTTTCTCTCCTTATCTAGGAACTGTTTCCAATATTTATGTTCATCCCTCTGGCATAATGACAGTTCTGCTGCACGTCACTTGTCTTACCTATTGCACTTTTCCCTGTGTCTGTTGTGTAAGAAATATGTGATTCTTCATTTTTTGTTTTAGTCTTTGCTGATGAAGAGACGTGAGTAGCCTCGAAAGCTTGCAATTTGTTACCATCTTTTCAGTTATCCATTAAAAGGTATCAACCACTGGGGACTCTCAAGTCTAAATATTTTTCTATCTACTGGCTAACACGGTACGAAGATACACATCTTTCCTAATTTCAAGAATAAAAATAAAGACCCTGCAAATATAAACGCATATATGCACATGGCAACAAGAAATGGAACAACACACCACCCAAAAATTAGTTTACAAAATATAGTGTTGTAAATTTAAGAATAAAAGTCTATTTTTGTATTTATGAATAATGCTTAAGGAACGCTATGTTTAAACCATAACATAGTGAAGACAATGGATTTTGTAATAGTCACTCATCATCATCATTGCAATTTATATGTGACAGTCACAGACATTTCAATTATTTAAGTTAATAAAATCGTTACTTTGTACAGCATGTATGACATGTCCAGCATGGACTCATCAATGTGATGACGCAATAATGTACGATAAAAAATAACCATTTAA
Organism: Oophaga sylvatica; assembly: GCA_033576555.1. Classification (NCBI taxonomy): domain Eukaryota; kingdom Metazoa; phylum Chordata; class Amphibia; order Anura; family Dendrobatidae; genus Oophaga; species Oophaga sylvatica. The sequence continues at coordinate 101,806,286 of JARQOD010000007.1, read as the reverse complement.
AAAAACATTATGCATTGTCACAATTTAAGTGTGTGCCTACAAGTGTAGGTGAAACAAAGTCTACGGATAGCAAAGGTATATTCTATTCTGTATCAGACAGTGGACAGCCTCTGATGGGTAATGGCGATGTTATACTGTACGTCAATAAGTCTGCGGCTGCAATCATGCATTTTTTGCTTGTACAGTGTTGAAGAGGGTAAAAGCATGTCTGGTTGCGCAAGGCTTTATCCGTCAACACTACCTTCCTACTGTCACGCGTAGGGTAGGGTAGCGTGTGTCTATTAGATGACTCTCTATAAAATGTGACCTTACGCAGCGTTATTCTGCCCTAGGGACGCCAAAAATACGACAGCAGTAATCATTTACTGTCTAATACTCCACCTATGACCAACAAAAAAAGCACGTTCCCTCTTTAACAATCTACAAGACTAACAAGCATAATGGTTGACGCTGACTTTATTGAGGTACACTATTACATCGACATTGTCCATGAGTAACTATGCACTGTGATACCTATATACCATTATTAATTTATATCTGTTGTGGTTGTTTCAACAGCACTTGCAGTATAACTACCTATTGTCAGTATGCATGATGCACTTTCTAGATGTAATAATTTATTATTGCACATTATTACCAGGTTAGATGCTGGCCATTTCATATATGGTGTGTGAAGTTACAGTTGGCATCAGTATGTGTATTTTATAATGTCTGTCATAAATATAACTCGTGATGATGATGATGAGGATGTTTATGATTCGTACATCCATTGACTGCATTATCTTACAGGTACAGATAAAGTTCCTTAAAAGCATTAATTGATAAGTATGAAATGTACTTTTATGCATTAATTTCAAAAAGTGAACACTATGTTTTAGTTTTTGTTACCATTTCTAATAGACATGTGCAGATATGCGCTGTGATGACAAATTATTATTTGTCCATATTTGTTATAAAAATTTATCATTCTAGGCCTGAAAACTTCACAATTTCCTGTTTTAAGCATAACAATCAGGGTGACGGCTCTTCCCTATTTGGAGCATGTTCGACATGGTTTTTCTGTGCATGTGTAGGGAACAGGAGACTTCTTGCCGGACACACAGCAGGGGAACAGCTGGCGTTACTGAACCCCACTAACACTATAGCTTGTGTATTGGTCTGTGGACACGACACTTCTGAGCAGCAACTGGCAGTGTTGTAGCCCAGGAGTAGAGTTCAGGTGGTAGAAGATGAACATAACAGGAGACATGGATAACGTTGCGAACCAGTTATTTAATCTGAAAACGGACAGACAAATTCAGGCGAGATCCATGCCTTGTTCATTTTCAGAAAAGTAAGCCGGTCTACATTATCGGAGGATAGTCGCATGCGACGGTCTGTTAGTACACCACCTGCAGCACTAAAGACGCGCTCCGATAATACACTGGCAGCAGGGCAAGCCAGCACCTCCAATGCATACTGGCTAAGCTCTGGCCATGTATCCAGCTTAGAGACCCAAAACTTGAATGGGAAGAGCCATCTGGGAGTACACTGAGAGGGAAAGACATGTAGTCTGTCACCATCTTACGGAAACGTTGCCTCCTGCTGACTGGAGCCGTCTCGGATGGTGTAGACATTTGTGGCGCTGCCACAAAACTTCGCCACATTTGGAACATACTGGTCTTGCCTGTGCAGAGGCGCTGCTTGTGCTCCCTCTTGTTGCAGAGCTGTCTCCACTGCCTCGACGCACAGAGCTGCTTTGTAAAGCAGTAGTAGCAGCAGTGCTCTCGGCTGGAATGGAGAACATTATGGATTGCACCAGTGTGTCTTGGTACTCCCGCATTTACGCTCCCGGTTCAACGGTGTGATGAGGCTTTGTAAGTTGTCCCGGTAGCGAGGGTCTAGGAGGGGTACACCCAATAATCAGACGTGGTGAGAATGTGGGCGATGCGGCGGTCGTTTCTCAGGCACTGCAGCATGAAATCAACCATGTGCTGCAGACCTCCAACTGGCCAAGAAACGCTGTCCCCTGCAAGAGGCGTCATCTCTGCCTGCTCTGCATCACCCCACCCTCGCTCTACATACTGACTAGAGCGTTGTGTACCTCCCTCTGGAGCGATGTCTTCCTCCTCCATTGACTCCTCCTCATCCTCCTCACAAAGTGAGCCCTGCCCAGCCCTTTGTGAGGAACCACGTTGCGCTGACTGTCCAGAAGGTGATGGAATTTGTGACTCCTCATCCTCCACCTCTTCCAAAACCTCATCCCTTAGTGCTTGCAGTGTTTTTTGAAGCAGGCAGATAAGGGGGACAGTCAGGCTGACTAGTGCATCATCTGCACTCGCCATCCCGTTGACTCATCAAACGCACGCAAAACGTGGCAGATGTCCTTCATAGAGGCCCACTCAGTAGTGGTGAAGTGTGAACGGCGCAAATTGCGAGTTGATTGCGCCTGATGCAGCTGATACTCCATTACTGCGGCTGCTGCTCACACAACCGCTCCAACATATGTAACGTGGAATTCCACCTGGTGGGTACGTCACATATGATGCGATGTTCAGGAAGGCGAAATCTGCGTTGCAGAGCTGCAATGCGCGATCTGGCCATGCTGGAACGTCGCAAATGAGCGCACTCTAGGCGGACCTTGTGCAGCAGTGCATCAAGATCCGGATAGTCCCTCAAAAAAGACGGATTTTGGTAAGAACTTACCTGTAAAATCCTTTTCAGCGAAGGAAGGAAAGGAGACACACTAGTAATGACTAGTGGGTAGGCGGAGCCCAGATAGGATTGACACCTCAGATTAAAAAGAGTTTGACCGGCCCCTCCAGCTCGGGCTCCTCCTACTCCTGCTTCTTCAGTCGTACAAAAGCTTAGGGAAGAGCAAATATCACCAGCGGAGCAACATAACCCCTTCTGAAGGACTTCAGAGAAAAAGCAAGAATACAGGTTATGCATGCATGTAGGCAAAAAACCACACAGTTCCAGGTACTACTCACTGGACCTGACCACCGCGATGAGCTGGCAATGCTGGAAAGGAGCCGTAGCGCGTCAACCTCAGTCCAGATAATCGCTATCAGAAGAGGGTCACGCCGCATCTGAAAACACATCAACACACTTCTGCCATGGGCGGGTGCTGTGTCTCCTTTCCTTCCTTCGCTGAAAAGGATTTTACAGGTAAGTTCTTACCAAAATCCGTCTTTCAGCAGCAGAATGGAAGGAAAGGAGACACACTAGTAATGACTAGTGGGACGTCCCAAAGCAGTCCAAAAATTAAGGGTGGGAATATAACCAAGAAAAAACAGGCAGAATCCCAACAACCTTGGTAAATGCGCAACAGGCGCCAAATACAAGTTAACTAGAACTTTACACTACAGCCGCCTGTAGGACCCTGCGTCCTAAGGCCGCATCAGCGGAAGCACTGACGTCCACCTTATGAAACTTTGTAAACGTGTGGACGGAGCGCCAAGTCGCCGCTCGGCAGAGCTGAGCTGCCGAAGCCCCTTGATGAAAGGCCCACGATGAGGCCACAGCCCTCGTGGAATGAGCACGAATCTTAATCGGGCAAGGTTCGCCTTTAAGTCGGTAAGCCTCCAAAATGGCTGACCGAATCCAACGAGCTATAGAGTCCTTGGAAGCTCGTTGACCACGTCGACGACCTGCTGGAATCACAAACAAGGAGTTTGACTTCCTAAAACCTTGAGTAACAGACAAATAGAACTTCAAGGCCCGCACTAAATCCAATGTGTGCAAAACCCGTTCCTTTGCATTCCTCGGGCCCGGGCAAAGTGAAGGCAAAACAATATCCTGGTTAACATGGAATTGCGACACTACCTTAGGTAGAAAGTCGCCCCGTGTGCGAAGCACTACTCGATCCGGGTAAAATTCCAGGAAAGGAGGCGAGCAAGAAAGAGCCGCCAACTCAGAAACCCTTCTCAAAGAAGTGACTGCGACTAGGAAGGCAACCTTCCAAGAAAGCAAAGAAAAGTTAGCAGAATCCATTGGCTCAAAAGGCCCATGCTGAAGAGCCTCCAGGACAAGGTTGAGTCGCCAAGGAGACACAGGTGCCTTCCGCGGCGGAAACTGACGGGTTACCCCGCGAAAAAAGGAGCGCACGTCCCTACGCGAGGCGATAACTTTCCGGAACAACAGGGACAGGGCAGAAACCTGACCCCTCAGGGTGCTAACTGCCAAACCCTTGTCCAGCCCGTACTGTAGAAAAGCCAACAGATTGGGAATGGAAAAAATCCTCGGGTTCCTTGAAGAACCCAAACACCACGAGAAGAAGGCTTCCCAGGTCTTGTGGTAAATTCTAGTAGAAGCCGGACCTCTGGCAGCTCGCAGAGTGGCAATGACTTCGGCTGAAAAACCTCTACGGGTCAGTATTTCGGTCTCAAGAGCCACGCCGTCAAACGCAGAGACCTCAGGTCCGGATGACGGACAGGACCCTGGGTTAACAGGTCCGGGCGAAGAGGAAGTGGAAATGGCGGTGCTGCCAAAAGCGACACCAGTGTCGAGAACCACGTCCTCCTTGGCCAATCTGGGGCTATCAACATAGCCGGGATTCTCTCCAGTCTGATCCGACGCAGCACCAGAGGAAGTAAAGATATCGGTGGAAACACATAGATTAGCTCGAATCGGTCCCACGGGGCCACCAGAGCATCCACCGCCACAGCCTTCGGGTCCTTGTACCTGGACATGAAGGTCGGCAACTTGGCATTGGACCTGGATGCCATCAAATCCACTTGGGAACTCCCCAAAGGGAGCACAGCAGTGCAAAGATCTCCGGATGAAGACTCCATTCTCCGGGATCCATCTTCTCTCGACTGAGGAAGTCCGCCGTGGTATTCTGAACTCCTGGAATGTGAATCGCAGAGATGGCTGGTACTCTGTCCTCGGCCCAATTCAGGATCCGAGACACTTCCACCATGAGCCTGGAACTCCTCGTCCCACCTTGGTGGTTGATATACGCGACCGCCGTTGCGTTGTCTGTCTGCACTCGGACTGGTAGACCGCTCAAAGGGACCGTCCAGTGTTGGAGGCAAAGGAAAATTGCCCTCAATTCCAAGATGTTGATCGGTAGAACAGACTCTTCCGATGACCATACTCCCTGAACCCAGAGATCGTTCCAGACACCCCCCCAGACCGTCAGGCTGGCATCGGTGGTTATGACCGACCACCTCGGAGGAAGGAAAGACTTCCCCAGTGATAACGTTCCTGGACGTGACCACCAACTTAGGGACTCTCGCACCCTGCGAGAGATGAGGATACTGCGATCCAGTGCAATCTGCGATCGATCCCAATGACTCAGAATGAGCCTTTGGAGGGCTCTGGAATGAAACTGGGCAAACGGAAGTGCTTCCATGGAAGCCACCATCAGACCTAAAAGGCGCATACACTTCCGAAGGGACATTGCTGTCAAAGACTTCATAGTCTGTACATGTCGAAGGAGACATGCCCGCTTGTCTGGAGGTAGGGACACCACTGCCCGTACCGTGTCGAAATGCATCCCCAAAAACAGGATTGACTGCGACGGTTCCAGAGACGACTTCTCCCAATTGACCAGCCACCCGAAGTCCTCCAGGAGCTGAAGGGATAAATTGCGAGCCGTCACCGCCTCCTCCTTTGAGGACGCCACAATCAAAAGGTCGTCCAGATAGGGAATAATCGTGACTCCCTGTCTTCGAAGAATTGCCATGAGAGGCGCTAGAATTTTTGTAAAAACTCTGGGCGCTGAAGCCAAGCCGAATGGCAGGGCCACAAATTGGTAATGGTCCTGACCTATGGCAAAACGAAGGAAGCGCTGGTGAGCCCTTCCGACGGGAACATGCAAATAAGCGTCGCGAATGTCGATTGACACCAGAAAGTCTTCCGTGACAGGGTGGCCACAACGGAGCGAAGTGACTCCATGCGGAATTTTTGGCTGTGGACATGCTGATTCAATCTTTTGAGATCCAGAATAGGACGAAATTTGTCCTCTTTTTTGGGGACCACAAAGAGATTTGAATAAAAACCTTTTCCCCGGTCCTCTGTTGGAACCGGTATTACTACACCCTTCTGCAGAAGGAATTCCACCTCTCGAAGCAGAGCGGCAAATAGCTCGGGCTCTGACGGAATGCGAGACTGGCAAAAACTGTCCGGGGGTCGAGAAGAAAACTCTATGAAATAGCCTGCCGACACAACTCGCGTTACCCAGGAATCCGGAACGCGGGAAATCCAATTCGCCTTGAATTGGAGCAGGCGACCCCCCACTCGAGAGCCCTCGAGTGAGGACCTGGCGTCAGTCTGCCTTGGTGGGCTTCTTGTCAGTTTCCCGCTTGTCTTGACGGAAACTTTGTTTCCAAGGGGTGCGGGATTTCTGAGAAGACTTTTTTCCCGAAAAAGAGGGACGACCCGATCCCCAAGAAGACTGACCGGATCGTCCCCTAGACCGAAAATACCGCCGACCATTACCGGCACTAGGTCTGCCAGACGTAGAAGCCATAGCCCTTCGCTGTGGTAAAGCCGCTTCTTTAGCCTTTGCCTTGGCAATCAGCTCTGTGAGATCAGATCCAAATAGCTGACCACCCTTGTAGGCTAAAGACAGTAAACCCTGCTTGGAAACCGCGTCCCCAGTCCACTGTCTAAGCCACAGTGCTCTTCTGACTGTGACCGCTGAGGATTGCGTCCTGGATAATAATGACGCAGTATCCAGACCTGCAACACAGCTATATCGGGCTGCAGTCTCCAATAAATCGAGAAGTCCATCTATCTCGGATAATGGAGATCTATTTTGCAACGCCTTCCGTAAATGGACCAACCAGCACAGGGAAGCCTTAGAAGCACACATGGATCCTAGTACTGCTCTGAATCCATGACCTGCAGCTTCATAGATGGATTTCGCCGCCATCTCCGTTTTTCTGTCCAGCGGCTCTTGCAGACTCGCTTTCCCTTTAACCGGAAGCAATGAGGATTTACTAAGCTGGGATAAAGGAACATCCACTTCAGGAGAAGGAATCCAATTATCCGTCAATTGCGTTGAACACGGATATAATGCTTCAAAGAACAGTGTCCCTTGAAAACGTTTATCTGGACACAGACGTTCCTTCTCCACTACCGTATTAAGCTCTTCCAGAGCCGGTAATGTTGACCGCGACTTATGGTACTCCTGGTACATGCGGCCCGACTTACCAGGCCGTGTAGTTACCTCCTCCGGTAACTGTAACGCCTCTCTCATAGCTTCAATTAAAGCCTCTGTTTGGCTCACAAGAGAGAAAGAATGTCCCTGCCGATCCTCCTTATCCGAATCGGATAACTCCCCTTCTGAGTTTGAAGGAGAACCCTGTCCGCATTCCATATCAGATACCTCTGATTCGCTACGCGGAAAATATGGCACCGGCCTGCGCCGCTTCCTGTCATGAGAGGATCTAGCTGACACCCACTGACCTAAAAGGTCAGACAAGCCATTAATTGACTGAGCGATGGCATCTAATTTGGTATCGCTGTAAATCGCAGCGCTTGATGCCGTTGAAGTCTGCGTATCAGATACTTGCGACTGATCCTGTAGCGGATCTGGCAGATGGTCCGCACCTTCCGGACCCTGAACCGACATGTCAGCAGTAAATGGCAGGTCAAAACCCTGTTAGTAACTGGAAACAGTGTGGTTACTAAGCAGACTGAGCAAGTACGCTGAAGGGTTAAAGCTCTTAAAGAAGAGTTACCCCAGCTATCTCTCATATATAAATAACCTCCTGCGTTCTGATCCCTACCGGGTAGAACCTGCGGCGGTTATTGCTGAAAGGGTTAACCCTTCATAGGGGTTAATGCCGCCAACTCCCCACAACTCCCTATATAAAATAAAAGGAGTGTGCGAGTCCCAGGTCTCTATAAGAGAACGCGGCTGCAGATAAACGCTATCTGTCACTTGGAACACAGATAGGTTCTGCGCTGTGGGGTGATGATATTCACTCACCCAGCTGGCCTCGGTGAAAGTATACCTTAAACAGGAGGAGCGGAGCATGAGGAGCCCGGAGCCTCTGTAATGGCCGCCGCGCTGAGAGAAGCCGGAAGAGAAGGACAGTGAAGCTGCAGTCTCCTCAGAGCGATTCCTGTCACAAAAAGAGCGGGAAGCGTGAAGCCACGTCCCCCTCCGGCTTCAAAAAAGAGCGCGAACTCCTCGCTCTCTGCTCTCCTCTGTCCTGCAGGCATCTGCCTGCGGACATAAAATACAGTCACCAAACAGGTCATCTAATACATGTACCAGCAGCTGCCGCAGCAGCCACTGAGAGCACACACACATTCACATAAAAATGCCGTACTCACCAGCCGAGCGCCACAGGGACCCCCAGGGGTTTGTGGCGCTGTGCCCATCGCTTCCCCCCCCGGGCGGGGAACGCAGTGACCCCCGATGTGCGGTTTGCGTCCCCGCCAGGGAAGCCATCCTCATCCCCCAGGGCCGGCGTGAAACTGCAGGGACCACCATACAGGGTATTACAGATCGCCAAGGGAGAGGTGGGGGTCCAGCAGCGCTGGGACCCCTGAGACCTCTAGACCACTTCTGGTGATCCAAGTCTCTTGTCCGATAAAAATAATAAAGTTTTCTGAGGAGCTGCTTCCAGCAGCGACCTATCCTCTGGACCTCAAATTTTAGACTGAAGAAGCAGGAGTAGGAGGAGCCCGAGCTGGAGGGGCCGGTCAACACTCTTTTTAATCTGAGGTGTCAATCCTATCTGGGCTCCGCCTACCCACTAGTCATTACTAGTGTGTCTCCTTTCCTTCCATTCTGCTGCTGAAACTCTGCACGACCAAGTTGAGCACATGTGCCAGACATGGTATGTGAGTGAGGTTGCCAAGGCCCAGAGCTGCCACCAGATTTCGGCCATTGTCACACACTACCAAGCCTGGCTGGAGATTCGCTGGCAAAAACCACACGTCGCTCTCCTGCTTGATGGCATTCCAGAGCTCATGCGCTGTGTGGCTTCGATTCCCCATGGAAATTAATTTCAGGACGGCCTGTTGACGTTTGGACACGGCTGTGCTCATATCGGTCGCAACAGGTAAGCGTTCACGGGTCCATGTGGAGGTAGACCGTGACGGCTCCTGCAGCGATGATTCTGAGGAACTGGAGTAGGAGGAAGAGTCAATGTGGACAGACTGGATTCCTGCAATCCTTGGAGTTGGCAGAACACGTACAGCGCCACTCGCAAGATCTGTACCCGGCTCCACAACATTGACCCAATGGGCAGTGAGGGAAAGATATCGTCCCTGGCCATGGGTACTGGTCCACGCATTGGTGGTCAGGTGGACCTTGCTACTGACGGCGTTTAGTAGCGCATGTTTAATTTTTCCCTCAACATGTTTTTGCACACCAGGGACGGCTTGCCTGCTGAAATAAAATCGGCTGGGCACATTGTATTGTGGGACTGCCAATGCTATTAAGTTACGGAAACTGTCAGTCTCCACCAGCCTGAATGACAGCATTTCAAGGGACAGGAGTTTTGCAATGCCAGCATTCAGAGCCTGTGCTCGTGGATGGTTTGCCGAGTATGGCCGTCTTTTATCCCATGCCTGTGCTACCGATGGCTGTTTTGTGGCCTGGGAGTGTGAGGATGACAGGGAACTTGCAGCTGTGGGTGGAATAACACTGGGTCTCTGGACAACAGTGACAGAGGTTCTTCCATGGCGATCCTGTGAGGAAGCCGAACCAGCTGTGTGTGAGCTGGAGGAAGAGGCTCCAACACGAGCTGAAGATGTAGGTGCTGCTGTAGGTTGGCCTACATCTCCAGTGTGTCTTTGTAACTCAACCATGTGCTTTGTCCACACGTTTCCACATATTTGTGGTATTAAGGTTACTGACACTTTTACCTCTTTTTACTTTTTGATTGCACAGCTTGCATTTGACATAGCAAATATCATCTGCAAGTGTGTCAAAAAAGGACCACGCAGTGCAAGTCCTGGAAGCGCCCGTTTTGGCTGTTGTAAGAGAACTGCTACGAACGGGTGCCAAACTGGAGGCTACAGGCAACCGAGTCTGCAGCCTACCTCTCCCTACTGTTTGGACCGTTGGGGCAATCTCTTCCTCAGAGCTGCTCCCACCACCTTCCTGTTCCTCACACCATGTTGGGTCTTGGACCTCATCATCTCCAGTACCCTCTTCCAACACCTGCTGCTGTTGGGTGGTCTGGCCAGCACCATGCTCAACAGAAACTGGCACCTGAGTCTCATCATCATCAGATGCGTTCTGCGGTGTGCTGACCATCGGCACTGGCTCACCCGCCTCTTCAGATTCAGAGAGACACAGCTGTTGCGCATCACTGCATACTCCCTCTTCTTCACATTCCAGAATGCTGCTTGGCTGGGCCCCTGTTTGCAAGCCAACAGATTCTGAGAACAGAAGCAGAGACTTAGCTGGCTCCTTTACAGAGCTCTCTGACTGCCTGGGCAATTTGGCAGGCGGCGAAGAGACAGATGGTTGTTCAACAGTGCTGTGGTCCTGAGAGGAGGTGGAAGCAATTGAAGTCGATGCATTGGCTGCCATCCAACCAACAACGGCTTCAATTTGTTCTTCCCGCAGCAGGGGGGTACGCCGAGCTCCTACAAAAGTGCGCATAAAGGAACACTCACGGGGAAAACTGGTGGATGCTGTGTCACTGGGTGGGGCAGCAGCCACAGAATCCCCACGTCCTCTCCCTGCTGAAACTCCACGGCCACGACCACGTGCCTTACTCCCTGCCTTCTTCATCTTGGTAGATTGATAAAGAAAGTCAGAAAAGTTATAAGGCCTAAGTGTGGTTATTCCTCAGAGACTGCAGTGAACACTGCAGACAACTGTTCACTAGCTGTGAAAGGCCCCTTTGTGTACTTCTATAGTGTTTGCAACCAATGTATTGTATACGGATGGAAGCGCGTCACACTAATAGATTATATTTTTTTAAAATAGAATGGAGCAGCACCAATTAGAGAAAAATGTGAAGGATGAGGCAGTGACACACGCTCAGCAGACTACAACCAGCAGTGGTTGAAGAACTAACTGGAGCGTAATCTGCACTCAAAAAATGAAAAGCTCACAGACTACAGTGAACACTGCAGACAACTGTTCAGTAGCTGTAAAAGGCCCCTTTGTGTACTTCTATAGTGTTTGCAACCAATGTATTGTATACGGATGGAAGCGCGTCACACTAATAGATTATATTTTTTAAAATAGAATGGAGCAGCACCAATTAGAGAAAAATGTGAAGGATGAGGCAGTGACACACGCTCAGCAGACTACAACCAGCAGTGGTTGAAGAACTAACTGGAGCGTAATCTGCACTCAAAAAATGAAAAGCTCACAGACTACAGTGAACACTGCAGACAACTGTTCAGTAGCTGTAAAAGGCCCCTTTGTGTACTTCTATAGTGTTTGCAACCAATGTATTGTATACGGATGGAAGCGCGTCACACTAATAGATTATATTTTTTTAAAATAGAATGGAGCAGCACCAATTAGAGAAAAATGTGAAGGATGAGGCAGTGACACACGCTCAGCAGACTACAACCAGCAGTGGTTGAAGAACTAACTGGAGCGTAATCTGCACTCAAAAAATGAAAAGCTCACAGACTACAGTGAACACTGCAGACAACTGTTCAGTAGCTGTAAAATGCCCCTTTGTGTACTTCTATAGTGTTTGCAACCAATGTATTGTATACGGATGGAAGCGCGTCACACTAATAGATTATATTTTTTTTAAAATAGAATGGAGCAGCACCAATTAGAGAAAAATGTGAAGGATGAGGCAGTGACACACGCTCAGTAGACTACAACCAGCAGTGGTTGAAGAACTAACTGGAGCGTAATCTGCAAAAAATGAAAAGCTCACAGACTACAGTGAAGACTGCAGACAACTGTTCAGTAGCTGTAAAAGGCCCCTTTGTGTACTTCTATAGTGTTTGCAACCAATGTATTGTATACGGATGGAAGCGCGTCACACTAATAGATTATATTTTTTTAAAATAGAATGGAGCAGCACCAATTAGAGAAAAATGTGAAGGATGAGGCAGTGACACACGCTCAGTAGACTACAACCAGCAGTGGTTGAAGAACTAACTGGAGCGTAATCTGCAAAAAATGAAAAGCTCACAGACTACAGTGAAGACTGCAGACAACTGTTCAGTAGCTGTAAAAGGCCCCTTTGTGTACTTCTATAGTGTTTGCAACCAATGTATTGTATACGGATGGAAGCGCGTCACACTAATAGATTATATTTTTTTAAAATAGAATGGAGCAGCACCAATTAGAGAAAAATGTGAAGGATGAGGCAGTGACACACGCTCAGCAGACTACAACCAGCAGTGGTTGAAGAACTAACTGGAGCGTAATCTGCACTCAAAAAATGAAAAGCTCACAGACTACAGTGAACACTGCAGACAACTGTTCAGTAGCTGTAAAAGGCCCCTTTGTGTACTTCTATAGTGTTTGCAACCAATGTATTGTATACGGATGGAAGCGCGTCACACTAATAGATTATATTTTTTTAAAATAGAATGGAGCAGCACCAATTAGAGAAAAATGTGAAGGATGAGGCAGTGACACACGCTCAGCAGACTACAACCAGCAGTGGTTGAAGAACTAACTGGAGCGTAATCTGCACTCAAAAATGAAAAGCTCACAGACTACAGTGAACACTGCAGACAACTGTTCAGTAGCTGTAAAATGCCCCTTTGTGTACTTCTATAGTGTTTGCAACCAATGTATTGTATACGGATGGAAGCGCGTCACACTAATAGATTATATTTTTTTAAAATAGAATGGAGCAGCACCAATTAGAGAAAAATGTGAAGGATGAGGCAGTGACACACGCTCAGTAGACTACAACCAGCAGTGGTTGAAGAACTAACTGGAGCGTAATCTGCAAAAAATGAAAAGCTCACAGACTACAGTGAAGACTGCAGACAACTGTTCAGTAGCTGTAAAAGGCCCCTTTGTGTACTTCTATAGTGTTTGCAACCAATGTATTGTATACGGATGGAAGCGCGTCACACTAATAGATTATATTTTTTTTAAAATAGAATGGAGCAGCACCAATTAGAGAAAAATGTGAAGGATGAGGCAGTGACACACGCTCAGTAGACTACAACCAGCAGTGGTTGAAGAACTAACTGGAGCGTAATCTGCAAAAAATGAAAAGCTCACAGACTACAGTGAAGACTGCAGACAACTGTTCAGTAGCTGTAAAAGGCCCCTTTGTGTACTTCTATAGTGTTTGCAACCAATGTATTGTATACGGATGGAAGCGCGTCACACTAATAGATTATATTTTTTTAAAATAGAATGGAGCAGCACCAATTAGAGAAAAATGTGAAGGATGAGGCAGTGACACACGCTCAGCTGACTACAACCAGCAGTGGTTGAAGAACTAACTGGAGCGTGATCTGCACTCAAAAAATGAAAACCTCACAGACTACAGTGAACACTGCACACAACTGTTCACTATCTGTGAAAGGCTCCTTTCTGTACTTCTATAGTGTTTGCAACCAATGTATTGTATACGGATGGAAGCGCGTCACACTAATAGATTATATTTTTTTTAAAATAGAATGGAGCAGCACCAATTAGAGAAAAATGTGAAGGATGAGGCAGTGACACACGCTCAGCAGACTACAACCAGCAGTGGTTGAAGAACTAACTGGAGCGTTATCTGCACTCAAAAAATGAAAACCTCACAGACTACAGTGAACACTGCACACAACTGTTCACTATCTGTGAAAGGCTCCTTTCTGTACTTCTATAGTGTTTGCAACCAATGTATTGTATACGGATGGAAGCGCGTCACACTAATAAATCACTGTTAATTTCAATTGAATGGAGCTGCACCAATTCCACAAAATAAAATAAAAAAAAGAGTCAGTGAGTGACACGTGCAGATGCCTACAAACAGCGGTGGATGCAGAGCAAACTGCAGCGTCACCTGCACTCTCACACACACCTTGCACAGAGCTGTTAAAACAACACTGCAGGCAAAAGGAAGCTTTACACAGCGGTTGGTGCTAGCCTGCCTAAAGCACAGTACACAAAATCGCAATCTCTAACTGTCCCTCAGAGTCAGCAGAGCAGCGTTCTGTCCCTAACTGAGTTCACAGCACAGTGACGCTAAAATGGTGGCGGCGCCTTTTATAGTGCATTCTGACATCATTTCAGCAGCCAATCACAGCCATGCCATTAGTTAAGATGACCGCAGCATTACAGGATGTGCCCACACTTCGTAGGATTCCTCATTGGCTGACTAAAATCACATTGCCTCTCAAAGAATTATGGGAACTTCCGATTCCGGTATACGATATAGGAAAAATATCGGAACTAAGTATCGGAATTCTGATACAGCGAATATCGGCCGATACCCGATACTTGCGGTATCGGAATGCTCAACACTACTCACCACCCCTCGTGGCCGCCTGTTCCATCAGCCATTTCTGCTTGTTCTCCATGGGTCTGTCTAAGAGACTTGTTATCATTACGGCCCCATCTGGGTTGCTTTTCACACAATAACATAAATTGTAAGAATTGTTAATGGTATTTGATTTGGTATGATTTTGTACAGTATTTTGTTCAGAATTTGTCATGTTTTGAGAAGGATTTTTTTCTGCAAAATAGATGTAAAAAAAAATAATGGAAATGCAATGAAAAAAGGCTAAAATGCAGCCTATTAATGCCCCCTAAAAACACACTTTACATTTATAGAAAAAGCATAAAGCTCACCAGTGCTGCCAATAGTTTGCTCTATGTATCGACTGGAGGGTGCCGTATCCAGCTGGCAGAGTCAGCACAAACAGGCCTCAGCTATGATTAAGGGCGGATGTTCTACCTGAAACGCGTTTGAGTTTTTAAAATTTTCTTCACAAACTTTTTTCTTCTAATTTTAATGGATTACTGATAATGGAGTATTTTTTATGGTTGGTTGTGCTGGAGGGAGGGATTTGGCCGACATAACTTTCCGCCTCCCAGAACACCCTGCTATGGTGCTGAGTGTGCGTGGGCTCTGTGGGAGCTGGCTGCTTATCCCCTTTCAGGCCACAAGTGGGATGATGCAACAAGGACCTTTTATTTGTGCGACAATTCAGTAGTGTCAGAGTCCGTTGTAAAAAGTTAAAAACATTTTTACTGCTAAACTTCACATATAGCAGAAAACACAGTAAGTCTTGGCATTGTGCTCCTGTAATCAATGTTTTTTTTCCACTTTCTTATTTAAATGCAATATTTTCAGCTTTGTAAAGATTTATATGTGAGAATTGCTACCAGCTGTGTGTTTCTGTGTTATTTCAGTTTGGTTTACATTGGCAGAGCTGAGACGGGCACCAGTCCCACTGCCAGGCAATGTCGGCGCATTTCCTCATCCAGAAAAATTAACTAACACAATTTATAGTGCTGCAGGTATTTTCAGGTAACATAATAATATGTGTATTCCTTATATCTTAGCCTCGTGCATTAACCCAAGCAGTAAAAAACTCCCACATCCTCCTACAAGCACTTAGAGGGGCTTTCTACATTTCATAAATGGTGTTTATTGCAGAATGACTCATCACTGTCTGTAGCTGAATTATTTCCATATATCACTCTCATATTGTAACAAATATAAATGTAAACCGGTTCACCTGTCCTTCTACTGAAAATCCTTTCGAGGATCCTGGATCCATGTCATTGTTGGAAACGTGGAATTCTCAGACAAATAAGAAAGCGGTCCAGTTCCATCCAGTAAAACCATCTTCATGCTGACAATGTCCCATCTCATAGGGCGGCTGCCGTCCTCCTTGTACCTCAACCCTACGGAGAACCTTTGTACCGTCAGATCCATGCCATGGGAGGCTGATCACTTCAACACAGCAGCTCGGGGCGCGATTCTGACATCCAGCAAAGAAATCCAAGCAGAAACTCTCATGTTCTATGAAGGCAAGAATTGTGGCGGTAACATCAAAGATTCGGTCCTATTTTAGCATCTATCTTGGCCTGTGAAGATGTTTCTGATTGAACGAGCTTTTGGTTTCAGTAAATGTGACGTCTTAATGCTGCAAATTCTACAAATGTCCATTTTCAGTTTTGGAAACTCTTGTGAAGAATTTGAAACGGGAAAGAATCCTGTTTTCATTAGGAGGTTTGTCCAATAAGATGTGATTTATTCTCTAACGGTCGATGATTTATGCATTATACTGACTCATCTGCGTCCAACATTTAGGAAAATCAGAGAAAAATAGCATTTACATAATAATTCAGAGCTCGGTATAGAGGAGCGAGGAGGTCAGAAAGTGTTTAATACATACATTATTTCAACCGAATCCTATATGACTGAACGGTAGGAATAAGGCGTGGAGCGCACCTCCGAAAATCATACGTTCATCTAACGCCGCTAGGGGAAAGTGTAGAAATCTGAATATGAGATTCTTAGTTTAACATTGTGATCAGACTTTATGAAGCTGCTGCCACGTTACGGTGAACCTATTGGTGGGTCCTGAAAGGTGCGGCGCCGTGTGCAAATCACAACCACAAACACAATTCACCAGCAGGGCGGCGACCTGATGCCGTATAGCTTTATAATCATCATCACAGGAATGAGAAAAACATCTGTACAGAGCAAGGCGAGATCATGGAAAGGGGTTATATAGTTCTGAGTCGTCATGGCGTATTCTGGTGAGTATTCACATATTTAGTACATTTCTGTATTTTTCAGAAACTCAGGGGGAAAAAAAAAAGGAAAATTTTTTAAAAATTTTTTATACTGAGAACTTTATCTATAAAATGTCAGGTTTTTGCTGTTAAAATAAATCTTTTCTTTATACTTAAAGGGGTGACAACGTCCACTACGTAGGTCAAAAAAGTTAGTATTTGCTATTTGCAGGCCATTCAAAAAAATGACCAATAAAGTATTGTCACCCTGTGTTACCCTCACCCTGTGTTGTCTGAGTATTATGCCCATAGGAATAGAGAGCGGGCATTCGGCGGGTGAGCAATGGTCCATGCGGTCTTGGGCCAGCGGACGAGAGCACCCACTGACCCTCAGGTCTCCACCGAGGGTCACAACTAATTTAGCAAAAAATGTATGATTTACAAAATTCATTTAGAATTAAATAAAAAAATATATAAAACAAAAACTCCCCTGAAACATATTGTTAAAATATGTAGTAACAATGAACCTGCACACGGTTGCCCCGCGTATGAAATACACAGACATGGATGTCTCCGGCAGTGATTTTTCCAATATTGGAAATATCAGGGCGTGTGAAGGTGAAGGAGACCTTCTGGCTATAAATCTTCCTCTACGACACTACACTATCTCCATTGACTTCTGTGGGATTTACAGACAAAGCGTTACACATCAAACTCTGCTGTTTCTGTAATCCCTGCCACGTCTTGCTCCACAACAGTGCGGGTCCATCTAGCACTTATGGCCTATCCTGAAAGATGGGTATAACCCCACTGCACCCCATGGGAACATTGCTGTCTACAAGCAGCTGTATGAGATAATTGCCGGCAGACAATACAGGAACTTTATTAATATTGTATTTGTAGTATCACGGCTCCACCAGATGTCATCTCTCTGATCGAATTCTCCATTTTCCACTCCAATATGAGATATGATGCTTAGGTGGCTTTCACATTGCGTTTAGGCACCTGTTCCATGGCCCCGTCAGGCCTTATGTCTGTAAGGAGGTGGAAGGGTATTAACCCTTTAAGGTTTCATTGTGTCAATGTAAATAAATATGTGTGATTTGTATATTGCTATGTAGATATATATTGTGGGGTTTAGTGACAGGTAGTCAGTGCTTCCTAAGGGTCATTAGAGGAGGGCAAACGGAGAATAGTGTACATAGTCTGGGTTACTGTTACCTGCGAGGGATCACTAATGGGGGCACGTTAGAGATCTAGTTAGAACGTTGTAAAAAGGACGTCAGTACAGTATTTAGGTTTGACCACTAGATGGAGCAGAGAGCACATCCATTCTGTTAGGGACAGTAGTTAGGGACTTGTTGCTAGGGAAATATTGCCTCCAAGTGGGAATCTGTCAGGAAGTTCTCCTCGTAGCAGAAATCAGTCGGGGGTGGACCTTGCTACTGTGAGGACGTCCACGTTCCTGGGCCCTAAGCATAGGGTAGGAAGAATAGGGGACCAGCAACCCCTGAAGAAGCCGGTGAAGAATTCACTGTGGGAGTGTGAGCCCAAAGTAAATGGGTTTACACAGCAGTAGTCCAGTGGAAGAACCACTGTGGGAACGCTCAGCAGAAGAGGTCGTGCATGAGCGTAGAAGCTCATGGGGCCATCAGAAGTATCCGGGCAGGATATCCAGAGAAGGGGTGGACGACCTAGTAAATGTGTCTTTCTTATGATGGATTGAAGTGTCTCCAGGGGAAGAAATCGAAGTGCCGTTTTCACTGGGCTCCTCGTCCCGTCAATACTTAGTCCAAGAAGAAAAGAGAAAAAATCCAGCTTCATGTTCCCAGAAAATACTTTATTCAAACCAATTATGGCAAATCCAACTTCATATCAGCATACAGTCACCACTGAGGTGTTCAATCCCACCTCAGTGGTGACTGTATGCTTATATGAAGTTGGATTTGCCATAATTGGTTTGAATAAAGTATTTTCTGGGAACGTGAAGCTGGATTTTTTCTCTTTTCTTCTTGGACATTTATTCCTGCTGCATTGCAGGCATCCATGCTTCAGTCTCTGGATACCAGAAGGGTGAGCTGACTTTGTTTATTTTATTCCGTCAATACTTAGTGATCCATTCTGGTGTAGCAGAGGAGAAGAAGCGGAGTTGTGAAGAATGTATTGCTGGTATCGTGTAAGAAGTGCTTATGGTGTCTTGGATGTGCTGTGCCCAGAGGAAAATAAGCAGAACTGTTTGACGTGATTCTGGACTCTGACTCTAATTGCTCTGTACGCTTCCTCACGTGAGGAGAACACCTTCACGCCATAGACATTACATAGGTAAAACACCACATAGCTTCCAGTGTATCGGCCCCGCGGCCGTCCCTTTACACATCCATATTTTGCCCCCTGCAAAACGGGATTTGGAGAGGATACGCCGACGAGGCCATAGACTATAATGGTTCCGACAGAGCGAATGTGCGCTCTACCGTGCTTTAATTTCGGGCATACACGCCCACTGAAGGCGGACAATCAGACACAGTATACTGCACCTCCTGTAGGCGCATACACCAGAATCCCGTTTTGCGGGAGGTCAGACGTACCTTATTGCTCCGATGGAAGCCACTGAACCGGTGATTATATGTAGTGAGAAAGCCCCCAAGACATAAGAGCGCTGCCGGCACAACATCAACATATTACAAAGTATTTATCTATAGGAATGTCATTACGCAGATTACTAATCCTACTAGTACAATTTGTAGGATTTTCTTTTCTTAAAATGTCTCCTCTTTATCCACAACTTAAGACTTTGCTTCTTCTTCTTTCCTCTCTGGCCCTGCAGTAAAAATATAGAAACTTTATTACATACATTTATCAGCAATTATTTATAGACAGTCTATTGCTCACACTTGGGAGACAGCTGATTAACCCCTTCCGGACATGCGACATACATGTATGTCACGACAGGTGGCTTATGCGCTGAGTTAAAGGGGTTTTCCCATCTCCAAGATCCTATCCCAATATGCAGCAAGGGTTATAATATTATTAGCAAATACCTAGAATTAAAAATGTAGTATGGTTTGTCTGATTAGCTATGTCGCTTACCCCAAGTGCAGGGCATTGCAGTAGTATAGGTATCCATGGTTATTCCCAGTAATATAGTGACAGTTAGTTAGCTTTTAGTGGTCGTATCCATGGAAACCTAAGCTACTGCAATGCTTGCACATGAGGAAAGAGACACAGCTAATTAGAAGAACTATACTACATTTCTAATTGGACGTATTTGCTCTTATTATTACTACGCCTACTACATATTGGGATGGGATCTTAGAGAAGGAATACCCCTTTAATTCTATATACTGCCAGCTGTGTTTTAGAGTCAGCGCCTATGTCTGAAGGTTGCTGAAGTGCTGTCATAACAGGTGAATGACTAAAAAAAAAAAATTTTAAAACCTATATATATTGGTATCATTGTGATGTTACTGAGCTGCAGAAACATTTTTACCATGGGGATAATCCTGTGAAAACTGAACCCACACAACAATGGCAGAATTAATATTTTTACACATAGAATTTTTCTTCCCATTTTTTCAGTGTTATGTTCATTATGGGATTACTATATTTTATTCTGGAAAAAAAAATCTTTCATATTGCTGTTTCAACGGAAATGTAAAGTTATGGATCTTGGGAAAATTAAAGAAAAAAAACGACAGCACAAAAATGAAGATGCTCTGTGGTGCAAAGATGGGGAATACCATGGAGAAAACCAGACTGCTTCTCCCCTGTGTCTGATTACATAGAGTGGTCACTCTGAATGCATTGTACCATATAATAGATGGCTGCATTTAGTGTATAACGCTGGTGGGTGTGGACCCACTGCGACATGGGCCGGGCTTACACTGGGGGTGAGACTAAGTGTCTACAGGTCTTCACTAGAGCCTCTGATGGTGAGAAAAGCCTGGGCCACCACTAGACACCAGCTACCACTCCCTAGGACTGCAGCCGCTGACTGGAGGGTCAGAGGCACAGGTACAAGGTACAGGAGGGCGAAGATAAAGATGTGGTCAGACATTCTGAGGTCAAGGCAGGCAGCGCAGGACAATACAGGTAGCCAAGGTCAGGATCAGAGAAGTCAGACAGGATGGGTAAACAAGCCGGGTCGATAACAGGTGACAGAATATGATGGATCGTGTAAACTAGGTGCTAGTACACTAGGAACCAACGTTCAGGCAAGCCATGCAGGCTGGAGTCGCCTGATATATCACTACCTAGCAGGTGATAGGCCGGGGAAGCAAATCTCTGCAGGACAGGGAGGATATAAATTCCTGAAGAGTTCAGCCTTTGCGCCATATTATTCACAAACAACACAAGGCAACTCAGAGCGATGGTCAGGCACCGGATGGAGCACAGCGAAACACATGGTGAGTAGGGCGATGTAACATGGTCTTTAGGAGGGGAATCGATTCTTAGAGGGAAGTCCAGAGAAGCTGAATCTCACATCCATACCGTACGTCTCAGTGAAGCCTATGGACGAGGTTTGCCTGTTTTTGTTTGTGGTACTGTAATGTGTACTAGGCATGTAATGCTGCTGAATATCATCATGATATTATATTTACCTGGTGGAGAATCTTACCTATTGGCGGCTCTTGATTTTCTGCCTTCTCATTTTTGCTATTTTGTTGTTTTTGTTCCAAAAGAATCTTCCTGTCTTCAGCATCAATCAAATAAAATTTACCTGAATAGAAACAATTTAATATCGTTTTATATTATTCCAAATAGATTTTATAGGTCATTTCTATAATGGAGGTTAAAGTAACCGATAATTTCTCATCTCAGAAATTTCCTTCACGTATAATCCTCGTCACTGTAGCAAAAGAAAAATAAACCCTTCCAGGGCTGTCTAGTTTGTCTTTCATTGAGCAGTGATTTTAAGGCTTCTGATCAGGGATGACATATGATTCCCTGAAAAATTAGATTTATACATGCCCCTGACGATGCCATTCACTCCTAATTAGACAAAATGAATGAAATGGGCCATTTTTGTCCCCTTTTACAGCAGTAGTCTGTCTTTTCTGAAGAACACAAAAAAATGTAAATTTCCTAGAGGAGAATGCATGGCTTATAAGTCTCCTCACTCTAACATGCCAGTCTTGGCATGTCACTCTCTACAAGGAGAAACATTACCTCTTACACCCCAGTCCAGAGCCTCTCACCAAGCCAAATCAGATCTTATACATTGCACTGATGAGGGGTAACACCCCGAAACACTATGTCTGCAAATTGAGATTCTGATTTGGCTTTTATCCTACGTCATATTGCAAGGATTGATATTGACTTTTAGGATCACTGCTTACAATAGGAGGCGCTATAGAGTTCTAGTCCTCTCTGAAGAGAATTTACATATTTAATTTAAGGGTCGAATGCAAGTCTGCTGATTCATTAAGAAACACATGCCTTTTAATGAATCAGGACTGTCTGATGACACAAATCTTCTTCCTGTCCCTCCTGGAGTAAGATTTGTAGTACACCGAACACCATCGCTTGTCATGAACTTTCAGTACTGAGAACTGTTCTGGCTGAGCTATTGGGCTACGTTCCCACAATGAGCTTTTGATGAGTTGTTGATGTTTTCTGCACCATTTCGACACCAATAAAATAGATCACTTACATTTTTTTTGAAAACTCACCAAAAACCCATCATGGAAACGCAGTCTTGAAGTCACAGTGTAAACTTCCAACATCTGATGGTGGGGTTGAAGAACAAAGTACCTCCACTGATCTCATATTAAAATTAGGGTAGGTCAACAACATGTGTATTCTAGAAAACCCCTTTAATAAGGAGAGAGAGGATCAGCCCAGAATAATACTGAGCAGTAGCTTTACCTGGTGTATTCAGCCGCCCCTCAATAAAATAAAATGCAAAAATAAAAACTAAGATCTTAGAAGGAAGATATGACGGCTCCAAATCTATAGTCACAGATACAGATACAGAATAGAGATACAGAAGTGTCCGTGTTTCTCACCTTTCATCCGAACAACCTTCTTCTCTATTACAGAATTTGATGCTTCGTGTTCCACAATCACTTTATAATATTTTTTCTTTTGTTTTGTTGAAGCCTTGACTGGTTTCTCACTGACAGCTGTGTAGGAGCCATCACTGTTGTTCTTTATCTCTGGAGTCTTTATATCATTATATTCCTCATAGTCTTCTTCGTTTAGATTAGCCCGACTCCATGTAATTTTGATTTGTTTTGGGAAGAAATGTGAAACTTCTGCTCTGATTACATTTTACTCAGAAGCGTCACATTCACAGCTTGGATTCCTGCACAGTAAAGATTAGTAATGAATTATGCACCATACTCGGCATTAGACCTTAGGTACATTATGCTACAGGTCACAGCGCTCGTTTTTTTTGTTTCGAAAGTCAATTATGAGATTATATTTGACAGGAGACACTTTAGTAACAACAGTGATATTAACCTGGAAGAACGGACAAGTAGCTGGAGGCCCTGTCACTATAATCACAACTGCGTAGTATGAATATCTGTTAATATGGACAGGTATTTTCAGAAGAATGTTCAGTTCACTTGTTTTAGCCCCTGTATGCCTTTCAAAGCCAGAGTCAGTTAAAAGATGCACTAAAAAGCTGAACATATGCATAGTATAGTGACGGCATCTCTGCACATTTCCTCCCTCCCCCGGCAGGAACGCCGACTTACTCACCACTGAAGCACCTGTCATGTTCCTCCTCCTCCTCCAACAGCTACTGCCTGGGTGAGGGCACTGCTCGCAGATCCCAAGACACTGTGCTTAGGTGTCCCCAATGACTGGGAGGCACTTATTATTTAAGGCACCTCCACCTGTTGGGAGGTGTCTGAGCAATGTGTATACTCTTCTCCTTGCATGCTTGCTAGGTCTAAAGTCCCCTGTTCTAAGTTTGTTTTCCATTATCTGCCTGTACCTACCTGTGCTCACCTGTGCTCATCTGTATACCAGCCTGCAACTGCCAGTGCCTATCTGTATACCTGCTGTACCAGTCTGTACCTGCTTGTGCCTGCCTTTATACCAGCCGTTCCCACTAGCATCTGTGGTTCCTGTGATCCTGCCTGTACCAGCTGCACTCTTCTTTTGGGCCATTGCAGCTACCTGTCCCTTGGGGGTCAGCTGCCGTGCGTCTGAGGTCTGCCCTGGTGTAGCACCTGGTGTCAATCAGGAGCCAAGTGTAACCCCACCACTAGGCGCTCTAGTGAAGAGTGAGATGCTCACCTAGTAACGCCCCTCCAGGCTTTCCTCGGACCACGGTACAGTGGTTCTACCACTGCCGTTATGCACAGCAAGTCATTTTGATGTTGCAGCGCATATGTTAATTATTTTAGCATGTTTTAGGCGCTATTTAGGCAGAATCTGCCTGAAGTTGATGTCATGTGCACATAACCTAAGGGGTCAAGTTTGTCTCTGTGGAGAGCACAAAGTTGGTGTAAGGAGACTTACAAGGCTTTTACACTGCAAGAAAATAGTGTACAAACATCGTTAACGATCAATTTGTGAATATCTCGCAGAATAAACAGGCCGCCAATCATCCAATCAATGAGCAAATCTCTTGTTCATTGGATAAAAGGATCTTTTGTGCAGCACAAAACAGCAGCAGCCTGTATGCACTGAGTGTGAACAGGCAGTCAGAAGACCACCAGTCAGTAAAAGTTTACAGATCAGTGGTCGTATCGCGCTGCCGGTCGGTCTGCGTAAATGCAGCTTTAAAGGCCATTCAATGCTCCCCTTGGAATTAAATATGGAAATAGCCTCTAGGGAGGATGATGACTGCTGCCACAAATGTTCCTGTCCACTTAATCTCTGAACAAGCTGATTGTTTCTACCTCCCCTCTCATTTCCTAAAGCCTAGTGACCAGCAGGGGCATAACGATTGTAGTCACAGAGGTCATGACCGCAACCGGACCTGAGCAGGTTGGGGCCCGAAGACCAGCACAAACTTCAACATGATGTGCGTCCTTGGATGTGTGGCACCCCAGGAGTTTGGTTGCCACAGTAACCTTGCCTTCCTCCAGGGGAGGGTGATGTCATGCCTGAAAGCAAAGAGGATCCCTTAGCAGGTAACAGCATGCAGCATCTTTTCCTACTCCAGACCAGAAGGGGGAGCGCTAACCTGATTTCAGGAGAGCTCCTCTAGAATATTCTGGCTGGGGGAGGAGTTAGTCAGTGTAGCTGGAGGGACGAGAGAGGGAAGACGTGTGGAGACAAGCTGGTGGTCGGGAGTCATAGCAGGGCTCACCCCCAGGTCTGAGTGCCGGAGACCGGACCCCTGGAGTCCGAGGCTGAGAGGGTGAAGTAAAGTCCCAGCAGCAGAATCCAGAGGGCAGAGGACGGCAGGTTCTCTGTCCTAATTAAGACTCTTCTTCAAAGCAGCAGCACATGTGAGTCGGAGACTCGATAAGTGAGTGATCCCTGAAACAGGTTACAGCTGCATGTTATGAGAGTGAAGTTCAACTTAAATGAGAGACAGAGGGACTTGGACGGAGCTTATAGCAGCCAATGCCTCACAGAACAGCGCTAGAAAGGAGACCTCACATCCCACCTGTAATAAGGAGATCCTAAACTGCTTTCAGGCTGACCTCCTCCAGTACAACCTGTATTCAATGCCCTGGATGCTTTGCCTGCAAAACTGTAAGTAAAGCTTTGTAAACTGCAACTCGCTGACTGTTTCTCAGTTTCTTCCTGCGTCACCTATTACACTCAGCTACATCTCCCAGCACCATTACCACCTTTTACTACATCTACCTGTCCTGGGATCCCATAGCCTCACCTGTGGGAGGCTGTACCAACTCTGCTGCATCTCACTATCTATCCCAGAGGATCTGCGCCGCAGCGCTGGTCATCCCTGACCAGATACCACAGGTGGCGTCACGAATACCTAAACTACAAACTCTAAACATCCTCTGTAAATAATTCCCCTTTCATTGGACGCCCAGGGCCACGGACCAGGTCACTGCCGCTGTGACACATCCCTTCAATACACCGGCCCGGTACCGAGTACCCCACTGCACTGGCAGGCGATCCATTTTGGCGTCACGAACAGGATCTCGAAACCCGGTGCCACCGGGTCCTATGTGCCTATTTTGAACTGTATATTGTGCCAGAGACTTTGCTGAGGGTTTTGTGCAGTTGCCGCCATTACAGCGCCACGAGACACGCAGAGGGAAGAGAGGCGTGCCGTTGTGGGTGGAGCCAGAGGGAGAGCGCGCGAAGAGTGAGGTGCTGCGCGCGAAAAACGGCAGCTGAGAGAGCGCAGGGAGCTGAGGTCTGGGATCACGGCGCACCGCTCATCCAGCCGACGAAGCCTGGTAAGCCAGTGGAAACGCAGAGCCTGGCTAAGATCA
This sequence comes from Oophaga sylvatica, assembly GCA_033576555.1. Classification (NCBI taxonomy): domain Eukaryota; kingdom Metazoa; phylum Chordata; class Amphibia; order Anura; family Dendrobatidae; genus Oophaga; species Oophaga sylvatica. The sequence continues at coordinate 101,780,327 of JARQOD010000007.1, read as the reverse complement.
ACTAGGGGGGGGGGGAGAGAATGTCCCATGCAGGAGAAGATATAGTGGCGGACGCAGCCACAGCCCCCATAGCACCGCCAGATGCAGAGTCAGGTGCAGCCGCAGCTCCAATAGCACCGAAGAACCCAGCGGCCACTGCAGCCACAGTCCCTAGAGCGCAGCAAGATCTGGTGACCGCCGCAGCAGTCCCTATAATGCCACTTTCAATGCCATATATACCTGGAGCGGCCTGGCTACCACAATACTCAGGGGAGCCATATACCCTGAGCGATTTCAGGGAGAGACTGTGCAGTTTATTTGATGTATACCCCCTGTCTGAAAACCAAAAAGTGAACATTCTCATTGGACAGTTAACTGTTGCAGCGCAAAGAGAAGTGAAGTCCTGGCAGGGCACTGATAAAGAGACTGTTAAGCAAATTCTGGCTAAATTGAGGAGTACCTTTGACACCGGCACTGCAGCAGAAATAAAAATGAGGTTCTTTGGGTGCAAACAAAGGGTGCAGGACAGTATATGGGACTATGCTCTTAACCTTCAGGAGGCACTGCGGGCCATAAAGCAGATTGACCCAGACAGCGTGCAACATGGAGACAGATTGTTAAAGGAGCAGTTTGTTGAGGGACTCCTGCCAGCACCCACAGGTCACAGCAGCGCATCATGGCCAAACAAAACCCTGACCTGAGTTTTGCAGACTTTAAAGACAGGGCTATCCGGGCATTAAACTAACCAAATGTCAGCTGTACAGCGCCCCTTAGGCGCCCAGCAATTACATACCACCAAGAGGCGGCATCCTTCCCTCAGGCTCTCGCTGAGGCTGACGCACAGACCCTGGATAATGACCCATCTGCAGAGCTGCGTCTGCAGGTTCAGGAGCTGACCAAAAGCGTGGCTGCACTAACCAAAACTGTGCAGTCCTTGCAAGTGCCCCAAAAGGAGAAGATAGAGTTAGCCTCCAGTCCAGATGACGTCCCGTGGCGATGGAAGAAGAGGATCCCGCCGATCAGAGGGAGAGACAACGACCGCTACGACCAGGACGGACGTCCCATTTGCCGCCGCTGCAGAAAAGCAGGGCACATCGCAAGATTCTGTCGAGTGACCCCTGGGACAGAGGGCCAACCCCCAGGAGTAAGACGAAAAGGCCCACAGAACTGGCGAGCCAAGTACGTCGGAGGAAGACTGGTCCTCACAGTTGCGATTGATGGTATCCCAATGAACGCTTTGCTGGACACTGGCTCTCAGGTGACAACTATGCCTTATATCCTTTACAACCAGTACTGGGCTGACTCTGATTTTACTCACGGCCCAGCTGATGAGCTGACAGTAGTTGCCAGCAATGGTCAGCCTTTGCCACAGAAGGGGTATAAGGAAGTGATCATTAAGTTGGGGCGGGTAGAATTAAAAAACCAAGGTATGATAATTGTAGACATTGATCGACGAGAATGTAACCCAATGATGACCTTAGATACTAATGTGATAGAAAATTGTCTTGCCGAGGTTATTGTTTTGTTGCAACAGGTAGCCGAAACTACTGGTTCCAGTGAACAACGGGTCCTGCAAAAGGAGATCAAGGCCCTGATGCAAAGACAGCAGGTAGAGCTAACTGGCGGAGAAGTCGGCAGTGTCAGAGTGAATGATGCATTCCCCATTGCAATACCCCCAAAAAATGAAATGTTAATTTGGTGTCGGGCAGCCGTAGGTCTCAGAGGAAGAGATTACCAAGCTCTGGTGGGACCAGTGTACTCTGATAGTAGGCCCACTATCCTGACAGCCAGAGGGGTAGTTGATGTACGCAAGGGGAGGGTACCTGTACGCATCTTAAATTGTGGGGAGGAGGAGGCCAAACTACCTCGGCATGCCACAGTTGCCAAGCTGTTCAGTCAGTAACAACGCAATTCAGACAGCAGAACCCTTGGTCTCGTCTGACCAGGCAGAGGACAATGGCTCTGCAAAACAGCTGGAGGATTGGTGTCAACAGCTGCATGTAGGCACTGACTCTACCCCTCCACAACAAAAGAATGGGTTTTACCGAGTAGTTGAAGAGTTTGAACGGGTATTCAGCAAGCACCCTTTAGATTATTGGCAGGCAAAATGAGTCCAACATCATATCCCCACAGGAAATCATCCGCCCATTAAAGAAAGGTTTCGGCCTGTACCTCCAAATCACTACCAATATGCCAAGAGTATGCTACGAGAGATGACGAAGGCTGGGGTGATCAGAGACAGTTGTAGCCCCTGGGCAGCTCCACTAGTCCTTGTTAGAAAGAAAGATGGTACAATGAGGATGTGTGTTGATTATAGGAAACTTAACAGCATTACCCACAAAGACGCCTATCCGCTACCTAGGATAGAGGAATCAGTAGATGCACTGAGAACTGCTAACTATTTCTCTACCTTAGATCTCACTAGTGGGTATTGGCAGGTTCCCGTGGCAGAGGCCGACAAAGAGAAGACCGCCTTTGCAACACCAATGGGTCTCTCAGAATTCAACTACATGCCATTCGGGCTTTGCAGCGCGCCAGGAACGTTCCAGAGATTGATGGGAGTGCTGCCTTGGATATATGAACTTTGAGACAGTTCTGTTGTACCTTGATGACGTCATTGTCTTCTCCAAGACCTATGAGGAACATTTGGAGCACCTGACTAAGGTGTTCGAAGCCCTGTCCAAATTTGGCCTAAAGGTGAAGCCGTCCAAATGCCACCTCCTGAAGCCCAAGGTGCAGTACCTAGGCCATGTAGTGAGAACAGAAGGTGTGGCGCCAAACCCTGACAGAGTCACTGTTATCCAGGACTGGCAGAGGCCCAGCAACATCCATGAGGTACGCCAGTTCCTCGGGTTGGTAGGCTACTACCGAAGGTTCATCAAGGGCTTCACTGAAATAGCGGCACCTCTGCCAAATCTCCTTGTGGGCCAGCCCAAGAAGGCCAGAAAGAAAAGTTCTATGTTTGATTGGAATGACGAACTGGAAAGATCTTTCACTCTGTTGAAGATGGCCCTTACGGGGGATGAAGTTCTGGCCTACCCAGATTATAACCAACCATTCATCCTCTATACTGATGCCAGCAATGTTGGACTGGGAGCAGTGCTGTCGCAGGTACAGAATGGCAGAGAAAGAGTGATCTCCTACGCCAGCAGGAAACTTCGTCCCACTGAAAGGAACCCTGACAACTACAGCTCCTTCAAGCTAGAGTTCCTCGCCATCGTCTGGGCTGTGACCGAGCGATTCAAACACTACCTAGCTGCGACAAAGTTTACCATCTTCACGGACAACAATCCGCTGACTCACTTGGAAACCGCAAAGCTAGGTGCGCTGGAGCAGCGATGGATGGCCTGGCTGTCCAACTACGAGTTCACCATCAAGTACCGAGCGGGGCATAAAAATGCCAATGCTGATGCACTGTCCAGAATGCCCAATTTACCAGACGGGGGAGAAGATCTGGACACACTCAAAGAAATTGAGTTACCAGTCTTCCACCGTCCAATTGCAGCCCAACGTGCTCAAGGGGTGAAAAACAAGCGCTATATCACAAAAGAGGCCACCCTAAACCCATTGCCTCACCATGAGTGGGCAGAGATGCAAGATAGTGATCCAGCAGTCCGCCTGGTAAAGGAGAAACTGGCACAAGCTGACTCGCGTCCTGGTCCAGATGCCCCACAAGAGTCCCAACAGCTGTGGAAAGAAAAGGGCAGGCTGTTCATCTACGAGTGAAAGCTATGTCGGAGGAGTGTCAATGCCCGAACTCACAAACTGGTCTGGCAAGTGGTGGTCCCGAGGCGAGATGCATCCATGGTCCTGGAAGCGTACCATAATGGAGCAGGACACTTCGGATGGAAGAAGTTAGAGACCTGTCCTACTGCGCGAGCGATTCTACTGGATTGGTATGAGGAAGGCCATTGAAGATTGGTGCCGAGAGTGTGGACCATGCAACTTGCGAAGAAAAGACCGTAACAGCCAGCGAGCCCCGATGCAGCCGATAATCACCAAACAGCCGCTTGAACTGGTAGCCTTGGACCACGTGAAGCTAACTCCAAGCAGGTCAGGCTATGTCTACGCTCTCACCATTGTTGACCACTACCCAAGGTTCGTGGTAGTAGTGCCTGTCAAGGACCAAACAGCAAAGACAGCAGCCAATGCATTCCAACAACACTTTTGTCGACCACATGGTTACCCTGAACGAGTGCTTACTGACCAAGGTCCAGCTTTTGAAGCAGAAGTGTTCCAGGAGTTCTGTAACATGTACGGCTGCAAGAAAGTCAGAACAACACCGTACCATCCACAGACAAATGGCATGTGTGAGAAGATGAACCAAGTGGTAATTGACCTCTTGAAGACTTTGCCTCTGGAAGAGAGAAGCTTGTGGCCAGAAAAGTTGCCAGATCTGGTGGATCTCTACAACCACATTCCGGTGAATTCTACCAACTGTACACCGGCCTACCTAATGAGAGCGAGACCTGGCAAATTACCAATTGATTTGGACATGGGAGTCCTGACACCTGAGGTAACATCACCAGATGTAGACTGGGATACTGAGCGTCAGCAACGGTACCGCAAGGTGCAAGAATGCATAGTGAAGAGTTTGTCTCATACAAGACAAAAACAAGAAAGAACTTACAATCAGCATGCACCTGCAGTTTCCCTTGTCACCTGGTGAACAGGTACTCAAAAGAAAAAGGCGACTCCACAAGTTTGACGACCACTGGGAAGCCGAGACATATATCATTATGCCCTCGGACTTCGACAATACAAAAGTGTGCCTTATCAGTAAGGATGAAAAAAAACTCCACAGCAGTGTCCAGGGATCACTTGGAATCGTGCCCTGACTAGTTAAAGGGAAAGACTGGAGAAAAGGACATTCCTTTGTCGGTAGAAAAAGTGGAAGAAAAGGTCCGCACTGTACTTGGCAAATTCCCGTCGAACTGGACAAGAGTAAATCAGGCTATAGTAGTGCCCGTCTTGACCTTCCCACAACCGGCAGTGTCTGAAAGAGAAGTCACTCAGGACCAGCCTGAAGAACTGCAAGTTCCAGTGATAGAAGCCACCCCTGCAGCAGAACTCGAAAGTCCACCTCCTGCCACCAGTGAATCTGTCATGCCCACAGTGAGAAGGGTTAGTCCTAGAAAATCAGGTATACCCGTGCTACATAGAATCACCAGTAGCATAACCACTAGGGAGCACACTACACCAGTGGTAGTTAACACAGTGGACCCAGTCAGGTCACTACAAACACCAATGCTCCGTAGGTCAATCCGCACAACCAAAGGCCTACTCCCAACTAGGTTTCGCATATGAGTGAATTAAGTACATGGGAAATGTAAATAAGTTCATAATGTTAATAATTGCAACTATTTAGCTATGTGCCTACAGAGACTACTGTAAGAACTTTTAACCATTCTGATTTCATTCTTTAAATGGACAATTGGGTCACTGGACTCAGAGTGACCAAGACAATACTTGTAAATAGTTAATATTAATTACCACAGAACAAAAACCGCCTGGCGTGGCCAAAGACGTGGGGGAATCATCCATGCCTTGTAGCCCGCCCAAGGCCTACGTTGAGGGTTTGAGGCGGGTCCCTCACATTGTACTTTGCTAGGGTGAGAAAGGACACCCCATTTCAGTCTCCGCCAAATGTATATAATTAATGTTATAATTCCTGTAAATAGTTATAATATGTTTTTTCTTTATATTTCCTCAGTCCAGGAGTACTGAATTGCACTAGGGGGGAATGTGGCACCCCAGGAGTTTGGTTGCCACAGTGACCTTTCCTTCCTCCAGGGGAGGGTGATGTCGTGCCTGAAAGCAAAGAGGGATCCCTTAGCAGGTAACACAGCATGCAGCATCTTTTCCTACTCCAGACCAGAAGGGGGAGCGCTAACCTGATTTCAGGAGAGCTCCTCTAGAATATTCTGGCTGGGGGAGGAGTTAGTCAGTGTAGCTAGAGGGACGAAAGAGGGAAGACGTGTGGAGACAAGCTGGGGGACGGGAGCCATAGCAGGGCTCACCCCCAGGTCTGAGCGCCGGAGACCGGACCCCTGGAGTCCGAGGCTGAGAGGGTGAAGTAAAGTCCCAGCAGCAGAATCCAGAGGGCAGAGGACGGCAGGTTCTCTGTCCCAATTAAGACTCTTCTTCAAAGCAGCAGCACATGTGAGTCGGAGACTCGATAAGTGAGTGATCCCTGAAACAGGTTACAGCTGCATGTTATGAGTGTGAAGATCAACTTAAATGAGAGAGACAGAGGGACTTGGACGGAGCTTATAGCAGCCAATGCCTCACAGAACAGCGCTAGAAAGGAGACCTCACATCCCACCTGTAATAAGGGGATCCTAAACTGCTTTCAGGCTGACCTACTCCAGTATGACCTGTATTCAATGCCCTGGATGCTTTGCCTGCAAAACTGTAAGTAAAGCTTTGGAAACTGCAACTCGCTGACTGTTTCTGTTTTTTCCAGTGTCACCTATTACACTCAGCTACATCTCCCAGCACCATTACCACCTTTTACTACATCTACCTGCCCTGGGATCCCATAGCCTCACCTGTGGGAGGCTGTACCAACTCTGCTGCATCTCACTATCTATCCCAGAGGATCTGCACCGCAGCGCTGGTCATCCCTGACCAGATACCACAGGTGGCGTCACGAATACCTACACTACAAACTCTAAACATCCCTTGTAAATAATTCCCCTTTCATTGGACGCCCAGGGCCACGAACTGGGTCACTGCCGCTGTGACACATCCCTTCAATACACCGGCCCAGTACCGAGTATCCCACTGCCCTGGCGGGCGATCCAGATGCACATTTGGTTGAAGTGTATTGCGGCACAGAGACCAGTCGGGTCCGTGTGTGGTAACACACTGTTGGCCTATCAGAGGCCAGCAGCTGATGTTGACTTACGCGTGACTGGGGGTGCATGGCAGTGACGTCATGTGCTCCCATCACTTACACGCTGAAGTCAGCTGCCAGCATCAGAAGAGAATGCCGCGCGGTGAAGGAGCAGAGGAAAGGTGAGTATATTGGTCTATTTTTTTCAATGCATTAAAGAACAGCAGCAGAACGGGGGACAAATATACCAGGATGGGGCACAGGACAACGGGCATACATACAACGATGGAGGGCGTATATACTGTATCTATATATACCAGGATGGGGGAGGAAACCAGTCTAAATCTTCCACTGGGGCTTGTTAGATTCTACTTATGCCACTGGTGAACAGTGGTAGTAACATATCCCAGGGCAGTAACAGAGATGAGGATAAGTAATGTAATGTGTACTTTTGTGATCTCACCAGCTGAATAGTGAGTGCAGCTCTTGTGTATAATACAGGATGTAACTCAGGATCAGTAATGTAATTTATGTACACAGTGACTGCACCAGCAGAATAGTGAGTGCAGCTCTGGAGTATAATACAGGATGTAACTCAGGATCAGTAATGTAATGTATGTACACAGTGACTGCACCAGCAGAATAGTGAGTGCAGCTCTGGAGTATAATACAGGATGTAACTCAGGATCAGTAATGTAATTTATGTACACAGTGACTGCACCAGCAGAATAGTGAGTGCAGCTCTGGAGTATAATACAGGATGTAACTCAGGATCAGTAATGTAATGTATGTACACAGTGACTGCACCAGCAGAATAGTGAGTGCAGCTCTGGAGTATAATACAGGATGTAACTTAGGATCGGTAATGTAATGTATGTACACAGTGACTGCACCAGCAGAATAGTGAGTACAGCTCTGGGGTATAATACAGGATGTAACTCAGGATCAATAATGTAATGTATGTACACAGTGACTGCACAAGCAGAATAGTGAGTGCAGCTCTGGAGTATAATACAGGATGTAACTCAGGATCAGTAATGTAATTTATGTACACAGTGACTGCACCAGCAGAATAGTGAGTGAAGCTCTGGAGTATAATACAGGATGTAACTCAGGATCAGTAATGTAATGTATGTACACAGTGACTGCACCAGCAGAATAGTGAGTGCAGCTCTGGAGTATAATACAGGATGTAACTCAGGATCAGTAATGTAATGTATGTACACAGTGACTGCACCAGTAGAATAGTGAGTGCAGCTCTGGAGTATAATACAGGATATAACTCAGGATCAGTAATGTAATGTATGTACACAGTGACTGCACCAGCAGAATAGTGAGTACAGCTCTGGGGTATAATACAGGATGTAACTCAGGATCAGTAATGTAATTTATGTACACAGTGACTGCACCAGCAGAATAGTGAGTGAAGCTCTGGAGTATAATACAGGATGTAACTCAGGATCAGTAATGTAATGTATGTACACAGTGACTGCACCAGCAGAATAGTGAGTGCAGCTCTGGAGTATAATACAGGATGTAACTCAGGATCAGTAATGTAATGTATGTACACAGTGACTGCACCAGCAGAATAGTGAGTGCAGCTCTGGAGTATAATACAGGATATAACTCAGGATCAGTAATGTAATGTATGTACACAGTGACTGCACCAGCAGAATAGTGAGTACAGCTCTGGGGTATAATACAGGATGTAACTCAGGATCAGTAATGTAATATATGTACACAGTGACTGCACCAGCAGAATAGTGAGTGCAGCTCTGGAGTATAATACAGGATGTAACTCAGGATCAGTAATGTAATGTATGTACACAGTGACTGCACCAGGAGAATAGTGAGTGCAGCTCTGGAGTATAATACAGGATATAACTCAGGATCAGTAATGTAATGTATGTACACAGTGACTGCACCAGCAGAATAGTGAGTACAGCTCTGGGGTATAATACAGGATGTAACTCAGGATCAGTAATGTAATATATGTACACAGTGACTGCACCAGCAGAATAGTGAGTGCAGCTCTGGAGTATAATACAGGATGTAACTCAGGATCAGTAATGTAATTTATGTACACAGTGACTGCACCAGCAGAATAGTGAGTGAAGCTCTGGAGTATAATACAGGATGTAACTCAGGATCAGTAATGTAATGTATGTACACAGTGACTGCACCAGCAGAATAGTGAGTGCAGCTCTGGAGTATAATACAGGATGTAACTCAGGATCAGTAATGTAATTTATGTACACAGTGACTGCACCAGCAGAATAGTGAGTGCAGCTCTGGAGTATAATACAGGTGTAACAGGATCAGTAATGTAATGTATGTACACAGTGACTGCACCAGCAGAATAGTGAGTGCAGCTCTGGGGTATAAAATAGGATATACAGACTTACCCTTCACCCCGAGTTCTTTTATGCTCTTCTCCAGAAGTGTCTTCAGAGTGGGATGTCTCACCCGACAGATGAATTCTGCCCTGTAATCTGTTGCTGCTGACATAGATGCGATCAGACAGGCTGTATAATTGAACGTCTTGTCTTCTTGTTGTGCGGCCTCAATTACTGGGATCTTGTATTTGTCATTGGCTGATAGAACATGAAACTCCTGACTTTCGTTGTCTCTTCTTAACCACTTAACATCCAGAACATTAGGGAAATAGCCGGAGATTCGGCAAAGCAGTTTAGCTTCTTCACAGTCTTTGAAGTCCGGTTTCTCAATCTCTCCCATCACTGGGCGCCAATCAGAGTCTAAGCCAAAATGTTAAAGTCAAAAAGTAGAAAACCTCAAAAAAAAAATTGCATATAGGGACAATTCAAGAAAAAAACAGAAAGAACAAACAAAAATCCCTAAAAAATACCTTTTAATTCATTGATTAAAAAGCATCATTAATAGACACATAACAAAAGACTGGGGGATACCAGGAAAAATACATAAAACTTATAATAAATATAATGTAATGTATTTACTTATTTTTGGGGCCAAAAAATCTAGAATCACCCTAATGGGCCCTAGTGAGTCCCTTCCTCACCGCGGAGGTTGGCACTCTAGTTGTTGACGACATGGCGCCCCCGCTCAACGTCGGTGCCCCTAATGAACCCTGTACCATTCTAAGTCCAGAAAAACGGGATACACAGAGAAAAACACACATACATATAACACCGAAAAATATCCAGGTGGAGAGACCTAATTGTCTCAAATAAAGTGCTCAGGTGCTGGAAACTTATCTCGGAACGTCTTTGAATCAGGACTAATCTCAGAGGAAAAAATTGCAGCTATGTTTAAACTTATCTCGTAGAAAAAATCTTTGCTGCAAAAAAACACAATCTCTGAGAAAAGATGCAGCTAAATTATCAACTTATCTCGTAGTCAAAAAATACTCATATGCTGCACAAATACTAATCTCAGAGAAAAAATGCAGCCATATTAGGGACTTATCTCGTATTCAAAAAATACTGATAGGCTGCAAAAAATGCAAAATTGCAAAAAATTGGCACACTGCATTGATCCGTCGGCCATGGGGTAACAGAACCCGTCTCTGACCCCTGATGAACCTTAAAGAAATTGAAGGGGGAAACGCGTCGGGTCTCGTTCTTGTATTTGTCTGATAAGTATTGTCTTATTATCTATTGCACACTATATGCTTGACAAAATTGTGGGAGTGTATTAACAGCTAATATTTACTTCTGTGAACTTGATAAGGGTATCCCTGTTTATGGTACATGCATATTTCCTTGAACATTTAAACTGCTGAAACTATACATATTATTGTTAGGGTATACAGCTATGGGGGGGATTTAAGATATGTAACGTATCATATATGCATATATGCGTACGTTTCGGCTCTGCAGCCTTCTTCCGGGGGTTCCCAGAAGAAGGTTGCAGAGCCGAAACGTACGTTGGGGCTGGCACAATCCACAGGAGGTAAAATATATTTGCACTGCTGCTTTTTTGCCTTTAGTGATTGCTCATATATTAGTTTAGTGTATACTATTCCCTATATATAGGAACTGTTTGAACTTAAGGGGCTCTCTATTGTATTGGGGCTATATGTCTTTGTGCAACCTCTTGTAGATTGTGTGTGGATTGTGGTGCTGCATTTGGATCTCTCACTTTTTAAAGTCTGTATTTGTGTATTTAATATTTTGTAATAAAGTATTTACCTTTTTATAAAATTGTGTGTAGGTTCATATGTATTTATCGGATGCCAATCAGAGTCTGTAAACATAGAGACACGTATGTAGTGTATTTGACAGCTGAATATTTAGAATTGAGAGTCCTCAGTGGTTGATACCTTTTAATGGCTAACTGAAAAGATGGTGACAATCTACAAGTTTCCGAGACTACGCAGGTCTCTTCATCAAGCAAAGACTAATTGCAATTTGTTACCATCTTTTCAGTTCGCCATTAAAAGGTATCAACCACTGAGGACTCTCAATTCTAATTATTTTTCTATCTACTGGCTAATACGGTACAAAGATATATATCTTTCCTGTGACAGCTGATTCAGTTTATTTTCTACCAGTTTTCTTCAGAAAAAAAAAACACAAAGAAAGAAGAAGAAATAAGTTTTTCTTGTGTTTTTTTCTTAAGAAGTTGGATAAATTCAAAACGAGTAGAAAATAAACCGCATTTCTACAACTTATGTGTATTTGAATGTTTGATCGGATCGCCACAAGCAGCACAGGATATCTGTTTTCCTCTACTAATATCTGCTATTACGTTGGATTGTCCCACTCGAGGTGCTGCAGCAGCTGGGACTCCATTCATTTATGTTAGTTTGGTGTTGGGCCTCACAGAAGCTAACCAGGTGCGGATAACCGCTTATTGTTACTGATCTTGTTCTCCAGCTTCTTCTCTAGAAAACATGTGTAACTGATGACAAATGTTGCCATCGACCACATTGTCTAATCCATCTGTCATCCGCTCTGTTTGACAGATTGGGGAATAGCACAATGAATCCAGATGTAACTTCAGTTCAAGGAGTCATTCTAACTAATTAAGAAAATTATGCCATTTCTCCACAAAACAATTCACAGTCAATATGCAATGTATGAACTTGTCCTAAAGGGAAGAAAAGCCAAGTCTTCCTTTATTTGTGCATTTTCCATGCTTAGTGTTCCTTTATGATGTCACCTAGATGTAATGATGAGATTCATACCTGTGATTGACACCTCCTGTTGCCCAGTCTCAGTTCCATGGCTCCATGCGGCTCGTACTCTATATCCTTGATCCTTGAAGTGATCACCGGGAACCCTACAGATACTTCTCACATTAAAAGTAAAGTCATCGTTCTTGGTAAATGTCTCCTGAAGTGTCTCTACATCCTGGAAATGTCCGAGGCCGTGGCTCCATTTTATCTTGATATCTTTAGGATAAAACTTCTCCAGAGAGACAGAACACAGGACGTCTCCATTGTCACCCAGAGACATCTGCACGGGACCGGACAGTTCTGGCTTTTCTGGAAATGAAAAGAAGTCATTATTATTGACCACAAAAACTGAACAATTTGTTTGTGTTCTCTTCGTGTTATTTGTGGTGTCTTATTATTATTGCAGCAAAAGACAATTAGCAAGAAATACTTTGGAAGACATTGAATTCTTACTAAAAGTGAAGCTACATCTAAGACTCTTCTCCCGACTTTGCTTGTTGCAGAGGAACCTGCATAAAACCTCAATCGTTTTGTGTTTCGATACAACCGGTGTAAAGCTCAGAGCTGAGATGGCATGGTGGAGCTTACCTCGTGTGATCGCTCTGTTTCCACAGTGTAGTCCTTGCTGACTATGAGGGCAGCTTCTTCATCTGTTTCCTGTTTAATATCTGAGATTACCACCGTTTCTCCATCGTTCTCCTTGATCGTCCAGGTCACCCGCACACCATTAGGACAGTTGGAAGCCATACAGTAAAAGGTAACTTTCCCCTCAGTCTGCACCCTGTGAATGTGACCAACCTGAATCCTCTGGGAATCTATAGAAAATAAAAAAGAAGTTTAGTTCATCTATGTCAGTAATGGGATTTCTCCCAAAGCCTTGAAGAACTAATGAAGACATTGCTCTGAATAAAGTAGAATCCGGACATCTTGTGTTATGTTTATAAATCTGATAATAAAACCCCAGATCAGAGGAATTTTACCTCACAATAAAATAATTTACCACAGAAGAAGGTAAAGATGATTGTGCCAAAGGCTTAGTGAAAATGTGGAGCACCTGAGGGTTCAGTCCCCACAGAGGTGTTGCATCTCATCCAGAGGTGTGACACCCCACTCCCAGGTAAGGAGGGAGCACCCCTAGACTCCAACACTTGCATCCAACACACCATGCCAGCTGAGCATACGGACGTACCCTACGAGAGGATGGTCTGACTCAGACTGGTTAGTACAGGGTGTATGGGTGGGTGGAGCTTAGGCAGCAGTAAGAGGAGAAGAGGAGTTTAGAGAGCAGAACTCTCTGGAGAGTCTCTCTCTGAGGAGAGCGAGCCTGAAAAGCTACTGAAGTCAGCGAGAGGGTCCAGAAAGCACGGACAGTGATTTATTCCATCCGTGGCCCTATCCGAGATAGGAAGGACCAGGCCACCAGGGAACGGCCCCTAGACTAGTGGGAAAGCTTCACGCCCTGCTAGTAAGCCGACGGCGGTGATCACTTTATGGGTTCTTGCTACTACCACCAGCAGCATCCCCTGGAAGGAAGCTATATAGGGCCAAGGACTTACAGAACTAATCTGTTTCCCGACAGGACCGCAGCTTCTGATCTGAAGGACTGCATGGTGAGGTGCTAGGAAGACGGAGTGGAAAAAGCACAGAGAGTGAAGGCCAGGAAAGGAACACACTGAAAGGGAGTCTTGGGAAGTGCGACCAATCTGCCTGGGGTTGCTGGACCACTCGCCCGGAGGACACAGTGCCAAGCGGGCATCTGTATGGCGCCCAACAGATTGTGAGTAAAACCCCTGAAACTGCACTTGGACTGTCTCCTAGATTTCTTCCAGCGTCGCACATTCCCCTCTGCTGCATCCACTAGCACCATCCCTACACTACAACATCTACCTGCTCTGGAAGACTACAGCCTCACCTGTGGGAGGCCTACCAACTGGCTGCAGAATACCATCACTTCCAGAGGACCTGCACAGCAGCGCTGGTCACCCTGACCAGACACTACATGTGGCGTCACGAATCACTATACGAACATTAATCCCCTGTAAATATAAATCCCCTTTTTGGTGAGCACCCAGGGCTACGTACCGAGTAGTGGCTACCGTGACATCCCCCATAGAAGTCAATAGGCTCGGTGCCGAGTACCCCACGACCCTGGCGGGCGACTCAAAAACATTCTACCCATGTAGAGCAGTCATATTCTGTGTGTTATCTGTAATCTATGGAAGTGTTGGTCGTAATCACCTGAATAGTCGCCAACTTTTCTTAGTGTAAAATGTTCCCCCATAAACGTTGATACTATTGAAGCCGCTCACCTTTCCTCATGAAAAACCAGAGTCCTGGTAGAAAGGTCACCAACAATACTACTAAGACACCGATGATACCAAAATGGCACGATCTCTTACAATCACCTGCAGGAATAAACAGAACAGAAAGCAGAGTAAAATCAGTGCAGCCCTCCTGGACATAGGACAATTCCTCCATGACCACTGGCTAAGGCACGGGTGCGGAGGGACCACGAGAGACCGTGACTGCTGTGGAGGCCGAACCAACAGGCTCGAATTAATTCTGCTGAATATGAATATTAAATTATAATTATTATGTTATATTAATATTATCACTTTATATAGAGCAGAATTAAGTATGCTGACATCCTGAAAAAAACAAACAAACAAACAATTGTTCCAGCTTCTAAAAATTTCCTTTTTTTTCCAAAATTTTAAAAATCATGTTCAGTTGAATTCCTCATATGAAAGGTGGATATGCTCACAGGCACCAGCCATACAGCTACGCGTTTCGATCCCCTATGGATCTTTGTCACAGCTCTCAATAGGGGATTGAAACGCATAGCTGTATGACTGGTGCCTGTGAGTATATCCACCTTTCATATGAGGAATTCAACTGATCATGATTTTTTAAATTTTGGAAAATAAAGGAAATTTTTAGAAGCTGGAACAATTTTTTTATTTTCTTCAGTCAAGCAACGTCTGGTCTGGACGAAGTTCCGTGCTTCAGGAGTGGTTGGTGAGCTGGCTAGGGCTTTTAGCCCACATCTTTTCCTTTTCATATGCTGATATCCCCCTATATATTGTATGAGCCTGCCAACAGCCCATTTATACAATATGAGCCCCCACACAGCCCCCTGTATACAGTATGAGCCCACACATAACCCTTTATTTACAGTATGAGATCCCACATAACCAATATATATAGTATGAGACTCCACATAGCCCCTATATATACAGTGCCTACAAGTAGTATTCAACCCCTGCAGATTTAGCTGGTTGACACATGCGGAATTAACTTGGCATTGTGACATTTGTACTGTAGATCAGCCTGGAAGTGGGAAATGCACTGCAGCAAAAAAAATTTTTATAATTTTTTTTTTTTTTTTTTTTAAAAACGTTAAAAGTTAATTCAGAGTGTCATTTATTATTCAACCCCTCAAACCACAAGAATTCTGTTTGGTCCCACTAAAGTATTAAGAAGTAGTTCAGGCACCAAGAATAATGAGCTTCACATGTGTGGATTAATGATCTCTTTTGCCAGCCTTTTCTGACTATTTAAGACCCTCCCCAAACTTGTGAACAGCACTCATACATGGTCAACATGGGAAAGACAAAGGAGCATTCCAAGGCCATCAGAGACAAGATCGTGGAGGGTCACAAGGCTGGCAAGGGGTACAAAACCCTTTCCAAGGAGTTGGGCCTACCTGTCTCCACTGTTGGGAGCATCATCCGTAAGTGGAAGGCTTATGGAACTACTGTTAGCCTTCCACGGCCTGGACAGCCTTTGAAAGTTTCCTCCCGTGCCGAGGCCAGGCTTGTCCGAAGAGTCAAGGCTAACCCAAGGACAACAAGGAAGGAGCTCCGGGAAGATCTCATGGCAGTGGGGACATTGGTTTCAGTCAATACCATAAGTAACGTACTCCACCGCAATGGTCTCCGTTCCAGACGAGCCCGTAAGGTACCTTTACTTTCAAAGCGTCATGTCAAGGCTCGTCTACAGTTTGCTCATGATCACTTGGAGGACTCTGAGACAGACTGGTTCAAGGTTCTATGGTCTGATGAGACCAAGATCGAGATCTTTGGTGCCAACCACACACGTGACGTTTGGAGACTGGACGGCACTGCATACGACCCCAAGAATACCATCCCTACAGTCAAGCATGGTGGTGGCAGCATCATGCTGTGGGGCTGTTTCTCAGCCAAGGGGCCTGGCCATCTGGTCCGCATCCATGGGAGGATGGATAGTACGGCCTACCTGGAGATTTTGGCCAAGAACCTCCGCTCCTCCATCAAGGATCTTAAGATGGGTCGTAATTTCATCTTCCAACAAGACAACGACCCAAAGCACACAGCCAAGAAAACCAAGGCCTGGTTCAAGAGGGAAAAAGTCAAGGTGTTGGAGTGGCCTAGTCAGTCTCCTGACCTTAACCCAATTGAAAACTTGTGGAAGGAGCTCAAGATTAAAGTCCACATGAGACACCCAAAGAACCTAGATAACTTGGAGAAGATCTGCATGGAGGAGTGGGCCAAGATAACTCCACAGACCTGTGCCGGCCTGATCAGGTCTTATAAAAGACGATTATTAGCTGTAATTGCAAACAAGGGTTATTCCACGAAATATTAAACATAGGGGTTGTATAATAATTGACCCACACTTTTATGTTTAAAATTTATTAAAATTCAACTGAGCAACATAACTTTTTGGTTTGTAAGATTTATGCTTCTGTTAATAAATCCTACTCCGTTTACAGTTTGAAGGCTCTAACTTATTTGCATCTTATCAAACCAGCTAAATCTGCAGGGGGTTGAATACTACTTGTAGGCACTGTAGTATGAGGCCCATACATATTCAATATTAGCCCTCTATATACAGTGTGAGCTCCCACATAGCCTCTCTATATTAATATATTGTGTGAACCCCCCTATAGCCTCTCTATATACAACATGAGTGCCCATATAGCCTCCTATATACATTATGAGGCACACATAGCCTCTCAAACACAGTATGAGCCTCCACATATCTCCCTATATACAGTATGAGACACACATAGCCTTCTATATACCTGCAAACCTCTCATACATATATGGAAAAAAAACACACACATTCACCTCGCTTCCATTCCTCCTGGCGCTCTGCTCACAACTATGTTGCACTATATACAGAGCAGACATGATGCAGTGACTTCATGTTGGCTGCTGGCCCTCACGCAGATTCATGGAAGAAGGAGCCGGCGGCTCCATCCTACATCAGTGTATTCACCACTGTCTGCATCAGGAAGCAGATAACAGTGACAGCGGGGGGACGCGCATGATGCGGCCCGTGGTCCACTTTTTTTAGTTCTTCGCTGTCTCGATATTCCTCTACAATCTCGGCCAAGACTAAGCTTTGACTAAAATGTTTTCAACTACAGAGCTAACCAGAAAGTCACATGTGACTTCATTATCATCCATCTTATTTGTATCATATGGCGACCAATAAAGAATGGTGTCAGTTAAGCTTAGTATAAATGATATAATCACAGCATAAGAACCAGACAATAAAGTAATGGTGCTAATGACTTACTCTCCAGTCTGACTTCCTCTGTTATCGTTATAGGACCTCTTAACGTCTCATGTTGGACCTCGCAGGAGATCTGGGATGGTGGATTGTTCCCAATTAGCTGAATCTGATGATAAATCTCTTTATTGAAATATCCATTGTTACTTTGTTTGGAAGAATCGATTCTCTTCCCATCCAACAACCAGCGCATTGTCACTTTTTCGGGGAATATTTAATCGCTTCACACATATAAATCTGATTGTTACCATCGGGAGTCTTGGAAACCTTGATATTGACTGTAGGTGCAGCTGAGGAAAGATATTTTATCATCTATTGTATAAAAAATGATAAGGAATTACTGCATGTTCTTCAAGTTTTGGAGGAGACCCATGGATAGAAGTCCAGCCTCAAACTAGTACCACAAAATAACCAGACTGAAGCCTAATTGATCTTGTAGATATTTCAAATCCCAACTCAACAGCAAAAAAACTTTACGTGTCAAAGACTTTTTTTTTAGCAAATTAACACGTTTCAATGACCTTTAAATCATTACCGGGAACAAATGTAAACATATGTAGGACATAGTAGCAACAGTATTAAAGAAATTGTAGGATAGATACAGAATACTTGAGCAGAATATCTCAAAACATATCTTAGAGGGTTTCACTGACAATGTGTGGAAGACTTTAAGAGAAGAAGATAATCAGCAACAAAGATGTAGACAATTGTAAAGAATCATAAGCTCGTAATTCAGAAGCTTGAAAACTCAAATAGAAGAATGAAAAATCTGGAGAAAACATTTATTTGGTCATTGGAGATCAAATAATACCGGGACAAACAACCTGTGGAAAGTAAGTTCAGCTAGAATGGCCAAATTTAATTTAGTGGATATTGACCCGAGTAGCCTCTGAGTAGTCATGGAGGACTGAACATGCTAGAAGTTTCCTGAGGTCAGTACAGTCGATATAACATTTTTGTATTCAAAACTTCAAATTATTGCTAAAAAGCTTTTGGGTGGAACCACCACCTAATACAGTCTTGCCTTTGGAGAATGATCTTCTATCTGGCACTACAGACATTGAATACTCTAACTTTATTGCATCCAAGACCATCTCAAGTATCTTTGATGTCAGTCAGGGAATGACCATTCATCTCCACCCATCAGTCTTTGAGACTCAATGTTGTCTTGTTTTATACCCTATAGATTTGGGCAAAACTAAAATATATTTTTAGAAATATGATAAAATATTGAATACAGGTCCTTCTCAAAAAATTAGCATATAGTGCTAAATTTCATTATTTTCCATAATGTAATGATTACAATTAAACTTTCATATATTTTAGATTCATTACACACCAACTGAAATTTGTCAGGTCTTTTATTGTTTTAATACTGATGATTTTGGCATACAGCTCATGAAAACCCAAAAATCCTGTCTCAAAAAATTAGCATATTTCATCCGTCCAATAAAATAAGAGTGTTTAAAACAAAATAAAAAAAAACATCAAATAATAAAGTTCAGTTCTGCACTCAATACTTGGTCGGGAATCCTTTTGCAGAAATGACTGCTTCAATGCGGCGTGGCATGGAGGCAATCAGCCTGTGACACTGCTGAGGTGTTATGGAGGCCCAGGATGCTTCGATAGCGGCCTTAAGCTCATCCAGAGTGTTGGGTCTTGTGTCTCTCAACTTTCTCTTCACAATATCCCACAGATTCTCTATGGGGTTCAGGTCAGGAGAGTTGGCAGGCCAATTGAGCACAGTAATACCATGGTCAGTAAACCATTTACCAGTGGTTTTGGCACTGTGAGCAGGTGCCAGGTCGTGCTGAAAAATGAAATCTTCATCTCCATAAAGCATTTCAGCCGATGGAAGTATGAAGTGCTCTAAAATCTCCTGATAGCTAGCTGCATTGACCCTGCCCTTGATGAAACACAGTGGACCAACACCAGCAGCTGACATGGCACCCCACACCATCACTGACTGTGGGTACTTGACACTGGACTTCAGGCATTTTGGCATTTCCTTCTCCCCCGTCTTCCTCCAGACTCTGGCACCTTGATTTCCGAATGACATGCAAAATTTGCTTTCATCAGAAAAAAGTACTTGGGACCACTTAGCAACAGTCCAGTGCTGCTTCTCTGTAGCCCAGGTCAGGCGCTTCTGCCGCTGTTTATGGTTCAAAAGTGGCTTTATCTGGGGAATGCGGCACCTGTAGCCCATTTCCTGCACACGCCTGTGCACGGTGGCTCTGGATGTTTCTACTCCAGACTCAGTCCACTGCTTCCTCAGGTCCCCCAAGGTCTGGAATCGGTCCTTCTCCACAATCTTCCTCAGGGTCCGGTCACCTCTTCTCGTTGTACAGCGTTTTCTGCCACATTGTTTCCTTCCAACAGACTTCCCATTGAGGTGCCTTGATACAGCACTCTGGGAACAGCCTATTTGTTGAGAAATTTCTTTCTGGGTCTTACCCTCTTGCTTGAGGGTGTCAATGATGGCCTTCTTGACATCAGTCAGGTCGCTAGTCTTACCCATGATGGGGGTTTTGAGTAATGAACCAGGCAGGGAGTTTTTAAAAGCCTCAGGAATCTTTTGCATGTGTTTAGAGTTAATTAGTTGATTCAGAAGATTAGGGTAATAGGTCGTTTAGAGAACCTTTTCTTGATATGCTAATTTTTTGAGACAGGATTTTTGGGTTTTCATGAGCTGTATGCCAAAATCATCAGTATTAAAACAATAAAAGACCTGACAAATTTCAGTTGGTGTGTAATGAATCTAAAATATATGAAAGTTTAATTGTAATCATTACATTATGGAAAATAATGAAATTTAGCACTATATGCTAATTTTTTGAGAAGGACCTGTATATGATATGTAAGTTGTTCCACCAGGGTGAACTCACCTCCATACTGTACACTGTAGAAATCCTCAATGGGCTCTTGAAGATACTCATGTTCCACCTTACAAGAAATGTTTGGTTTTCCCGGATCCTGAAGAAATGTAACATTCACTGAGCTGTTCCGTGTAAAGGTCATATCCGCGTTTGTCTTGTCGTCCTGCGCTGTTTCACTTAAGATCTTACCATTCTTGAGCCAAATCACCTTCATATCTTTTGGGTAGAAGTTTGTGATAGAACATTGAAGAAAACTTGTCACACTTCTCTGAACAGCGTGTTTTTGTATCTTGACCTCTGGAACAGCTGATACGGAAACAATATAACATTAAAACTTATAAAAAAAATATATATTATACTCTCCTTTATTAAGGGGAAGGTGACCATAACATAATGTGTATATTGGTCTCCTGACCCTCTGCTCGATGGCAGATGTCGTGGGAAAGTGAAAGTGAAAGTTAGCAGGTCTTAGGCTACTTTCACACATCAGGTTTTTTCCATCAGGTAGGATCTGGCATCGTGCCGGATCCAGCGTAAATTGTGGAAAACTGATGAAACGGATAAATTTTTTCCGCCGGATCAGTCTAGCGGATCCAGTAAAAGAACGGATCAGTTTCATCAGTTTTCCATCCATTTCGTCCAGTTTTTTTATCCGTTTTACAACGGATCCGGTTTTTAAAAATGCCCATGGGAGGTTCCCAAACGATGCTCTGTTTCCTGGGGGCTGGCCAATTGGATCTGAGCATGCTCAGACTTAAAAACTGGATCCGGTGACCGGATTCATCTTTTTCCGGATCCGGCGCCCATAGACTTCCATTGTAGCAAAAAAACGGCGCTGTCTGGTTTTTCACCACAGACAAAAAACGTTACTGAAGATGTTTTTTCCAGCCGCCGGAATTAAAATTTTATCCGGATCCGGCAAAAAACGGAAGAAAACGGAAGGCCATGCGGCGCAATCCGGTGCTAATACAAGTCAATGAGAAAAAAACAGATCCGGCGGCAGATTTCACCGGATCTGGTTTTTCTAAAAATAGCCGGATCATGCCTGATGGAAAAAACCTGATGTGTGAAAGTAGCCTTAGAGTGCATTTACACTGGTCAATAACTGGGGATGAGTGTTTTTAGGTACCCTCGTTTACCGATTATCGTCTTGCCTAAACAGGTCATTGATCAACTGGTGAACAAGAAAAACACTCGTTCATCGGGTAAAATGATTTTTAAGTCATCTGAAAAATATTTTTTTTTGCAGCAGATTGTCCTGTGTAAACATTAGATATGCTTTCGAGAAAAATTATATTCTACATGCACAGATAGATCATATTACCTGTTGTTTTGTACGAATCTATACTGTAGTCAACTTGTATAAATAGGCTATTAAATAACCACCGATCAGCTTACTTGTTGCCAATAACGGACATTTAATGGCTGCAATCGGCTAGTGTAGATACATGCTTAGGTGTTCAGACATCTTTTGTATTTTCAACAGTCAATGAACATCTTTCTAAAGATACAAATACGTCTTGGATGGCTGTGGGACAATCATTTAGTGCCTGCTATCTCTCCTGACTACTCCATACACATATGGTACACACTCCGCTCCCATAAAGACTGGAATCTTATCTCCCAATAAGACAAAAGGATTGAGTGTTGAAACTCAATGTGCCCTTCCCTTCTCTTCTCCAACATTTGTCAGGGAGAGTTGGAAGGACCCCATACACATTGATTGGCTGGTTCTCCCAACATTGTCAAGTTCCTCTATCTCTTCTTATGGGGCTTTAGGGTCATCTGAGACTGAGACTCCCATGTGTTCATTTAATAATTTGAGCACCTGTAACCAATAACCACAGCCCATTGGTCTTATCGTTACGTGAGGGGGGGCTGAGTTGAATCTGTTCAGGTAACTGGCCAAGAGGGATCTCAATGGTCCCTCACTTCCTAAAAACTCTGGGAAGAAAAAGAATCTCTGTGTCTTCTCTGTCTGGACATTTTTTTTTAGCCAGCCGGCAGGAGCACTTTGATGTAGACTTGTGACTATAGATATTTTTGCGGAGCTAGTTTTTAATGTGACTTACAGGCCCAGAGGACCCAGGAAACATAAAGACAACTGCGTACCTGTTTCCATAAGACTATGGCCATTTTAATAATGTACTTACCCAGAATATTTAACAGGATTTTCTTTTCTTGGGTGTCGGGAGTGTAAACCACGGTGCACTTGTATGAGCCCTCATCGGAGATGGTCACATTGTGGATGGTCAGAGAGGCATCCCCCTTCTTGACCGCCTGCTCATCGATGACAAATCGTGAAGTAAACCCCTTTGTCTTTGAGTCATATCTTACAATCTCTTTATCTCCAAAATGCCAGAAGATGGCCAAGTACTGGACATTTACTGGAGGCCTTTCCACTTTGAATGTGCAAGGCAGAAGACCATCAGTCTGAACGATCCCAAGTTGTGAGGAAGGAACAGTGATCTCAAGGGCACAACCTGTAAGAGTGAATGGAGTATTACATGGCTTTTCTAGATTCAGGGTCGGAATGTTAAAACTTTGTAAAACAGTGATCTTCAGAGATATACTTTTGCTTTTTTGTGAAAATCCAAACAGAAGAAGCATGGATCACAGGTTACATGAAATCACTCATTTATACATATACACAACTGGAGTTTGTAAAGATACTGGAGTGGTCCATAACAAAGAAGAAAATAAATGACCTCTTAAACTATGTGTACATGACATTTCTCAAGGAGGTATTTTTTTAGCAGGTCTGCTCCAAATTCTTCTTGAATAATCATTTTGAAAACGCTAAAACAATTAATTCCGATTGGAAATCAGCTTTGCTCTTCATATTAAGATTTGTGGACTGGTTTTTATTTTCCATAACCGGTTTTGAAAAATGCCTGTTGGGAAAAAAAAAATAGGTGAATGTCACTTCTTTGAAGCGGATCATGATGAATTTCACGCCACACAAGGATCCATCCAATCAAAAGGAGGAAAATAAAAAAAATAAAAACAGTTCAGGGAAAAGGACTCTTCAAAACCTCTTCAGCAAAGTAAAACCTTCCTAAGTGCATGTGCATACAGTATCTTTCCGATGCCGCCACAGCCACTCAGTTTTCCCAGGCGACGCAGTTTCAGGAAAGCTCAGGCACTTGTTTTCCTGACCTGCTTCTTGGTCCATATATGAGTGGACGGCTTGTGAAGAATGGGCCGGCTACTTCTTTCAACCTCTTAAGGATTCGGAACAAAGTTGACATAAGATGGAACTTGAGCACGTTAAGTCATTTTGACGTTGCTGTGCTCCATGTTCATTTTACTCTGCGCTTTTTCTGGTGGATTCCCTTTGGCGGTGTGGCCACGACACCTTTAAGATGCAGGTGGACCTGACAAGTTTTCAAAGTGAAGACGTTTCAGGAAAACTCCAGCTTTTTTGTCGTTTTTGCTGTGCCTTTTTTTTTTTTTAATAGCGTAAATTTATAAAAGCTAAGTGGATTCCAAACAAAAATTTGCCCAAAGAATGAAGAAGTTGCTTCTTTTAGCCACTTTCAAAGTCTGAATCAGTTAAAAGAAAGGACTTAAGACTGATTGTGTGCACAGCAAATCATTTTCACATTGATGCGCATATATTCACTTTTTGTAGCAATTTTTTAGTGCTTTTTTTTCCCAGGAGTAATTCGCCTTAAAAAGTTGTGTGCACATACTATGAAATGGGTGAGTTCCTGAAAATGTTTCCGATTGGAAAAACTTCCTCAAAAACCTCACTGTGAATAAAGCCTTGTGGTTGGGCAGAGCGTGGTGTGTACAGGAGCTTATGCCTGATCATTATCCAAGGTGATGCAGCTGCACCATGTGGGTTTGTCTAACCCTGCGAGTCACAATTGGGGCACACGAGGGCTGTACAGTCATGGCCAAAAGTTTTGAGAATGACACAAATATTAATTTTTACAAAGTCTACTGCTTCACTTTTTCTAATGGCAATTTGCATATACTCCAGAATGTTATAAAGAGTGATCAGCTTAACAGCAATTACTTGCAAAGTCAATATTTGGCTAGAAAATGAACTTTATCCCCCAAAACACATTTCAACATCATTGCAGCCCTGCCTTAAAAGGACCAGCTAACCTCTTTTCAGTGATTGCTCCATTAACACAGGTGTGGGTGTTGATGAGGACATGGCTGGAGATCAATCTGTCATGATTAAGTAAGAATGACACCACTGGACACTTTAAAAGGAGGCTGGTGCTTGGCATCATTGTTTCTCTTCTGTTAACCATGGTTATCTCTAAAGAAACACGTGCAGTCATCATTGCAATGCACAAAAATGGCCTAACAGGGAAGAGTATCGCAGCTAGAAAGATTGCACCTCAGTCAACAATCTATCGCATCATCAAGAACTTCAAGGAGAGTAAGTACAGAAGGAGAGAGGACCCTGCCCGCGAGGGCTCACAGTCTACAGGGATGGGTGAGAATACACTAGGAGAGGGTAGAGCTGGTTGTGCGATGGTTCAGTACACTGAGGATCATTGCAGGTTGTAGGCTTGTCGGAACAGGTGGGTCTTCAGGTTTTTCTTGAAGGTCTCCGTTGTTGGTGAAAGTCTGATGTTTTGCGGCAGAGAGTTCCAGAGTATGGGGGAAGCCGGAGAAGTCTTGTATGCGGTTGTGGGAAGAAGAGATGAGGGGGGAGTCGAGAAGGAGATCTTGAGAGGATCGAAGGTTGCGTGTGGGTAGGTAGCGGGAGACCATGTCACAGATGTATGGAGGAGAAAGGTTGTGGATGGCTTTGTATGTCATGGTTAAGGTTTTGAACTGGAGCCTCTGGGCAATAGGAGGCCAGTGAAGGGCCTGGCATAGTGGGGAGGCAGGGGAATAGCGGGAAGACAGGTGGATTAGTCGTGCAGCAGAGTGTAGGATGGACTGGAGTGGTGCCAGAGTGCTAGAGGGGAGGCCAGACAGTAGGAGGTTGCAGTAGTCGAGGCGGGAGATGATAAGGGCGTGCACTAGTGTTTTTGTGGTTTCATGGTTGAGGAATGAGCGGATCCGGGAAATATTTTTGAGTTTGAGGCGGCAGGAGGTGGCGAGGGCTTGGATATGTGGTTTGAAAGAGAGGGCAGAGTCGATGATCACCCCAAGGCACCGAGCATGTGGGACTGGGGAAAGCGAGCAGCCATTGACATTGATGGATAGGCAACTCATTGTAACTGTCAATATAAGCTTTTATTACTCATATGTTTGCAATTATTATATTTCTGTCTGTGATAAAAACATCTGTCAAACACACATAAAAACCAGAGGGCAGCACATCATGTGAAAATATAATATTTGTGTCATTCTCAAAACTTTTGGCCATGACTGTATACTGACCCCAACCTGATTGTGTAGAATTTACTATTGAAATGTTCTTCTCATTGTTGCCGCTCCTGATCCTGTTTATGAACTTTGCGTCAGTCCATTGGGAATTAACATCACTAGCAGTGTCGGACTGGGGTGCCAGGGGCCCACCATTTACCAACTCCAGGGCACAACTTTTCAACTACATGCAAACGTGACCTTATCCTCAATTACAAATCTATATAACAATAAACTGTGTAGATTGTTACATGAATAAGATTCTACCTCTGTCTGTACATAGTGATTCAAGTATATAGTGACAAATACTGCTCATATAAAAGGGTGGTGGCCCAGTTCTGCATAGGGGCCCACCGGAGAATTCTCCTGTAGACAAGTCCAAGTCTGATCACTAGTAATCTTGGGGCATTATTTATGGGATGAAATATCACTGTGCCGCCTTCCTAGTCTAAGTAAGTTAGCCATCGTGTCAACCACACATACAACAGACCTGCTGACACCATGACGTGCCCCATCTCCAGTTACCACCCCCTTAATGGGGGATCACAGCTGTGATTACAGATTTCCAGGACCATTTCACAGAAAGGCATCCAGTAAAGAAAAAAACAAAAACACTTGTAACATTTAGGAGGAAACATCTCTGGCTCTTTCCAAAGCCGGAAAGTAAAAGATTGTGAGGTTTCCTTTACTAAAGGAAGAGGGGATCTGAAGCGTCCACAGTTCTTAGCATCTACGTCTGCCACTAGAATAGCTGAAAATATTTAGCACAAACTTTAATGCAAGCAGGAAAGTTTCATGGAGACAACATATATACAAAACACAAGCTACATTCCACGTGGGCCTTATGTGTGCGCTCCTAACCTGTCTGCTCTGGGGACAGCGACCCCTGCGGATGATTTTGCCATATGTTACAATGACATCAATCAGTGGGCAGTGTTTTTTTTTAGTTTGGCCATGATTTAGGCCCAATAGACACCACAAGGGTTCGGCATTCGGCCTTCACATATATACAGTACGTCACTAAGCTCATGTGTTAATGATCGCATCAGAAGTATGAAATAAAAAATCTCTTTGTTCTGTTTGGTTCAGCGAGCACAGAAAAAGGACGCTCACTAAACAGGCTACTGATTAATGACAAGTGGTAGAAGAGCACGGGGGGACATGCCACTGTAATTATAAGTGGTAATTGCACCGAAAGCCTTCAGTCTGGTGGAATCCGAAAGGTCTCTGCCTTATCTAGCAACTACAGATAGCAATATCACCATCAATTAATCATTGTAACCATTTCACACCTTGGGCATTTTACGTTTTAATTTCTTGCTCCCCTTCTTCTCAGAGCCATAACTTTTTTATTTTTCCATCAATATGGCCGTGAGAGGGCTTGATTTTAGCAAGACGAGTTGTACTTTTTGAATGACACAATTGGTTTTACCATATAGTGTACTGGAAAATGGGAAAACAATTTCAATTGTGGTGAAATTGCAAAATTCCATATTTCGGGATCAGGGGCTGGGTGATGGCTTATTTTTTGCCCGCCGAGCTGACGTTTTTATTGATACCATTCTGGGATAGACATGATGTTTTCATTGCCTGATCTCTGATCCCTCACTAGCCAACAACCCCAAGAAACTTTTTGACACTTTTCACTCCCTCCTCAGGCCAAAAGCACAAGCCCCTATCACAGACATTTGTGCTGACGACCTGGCCTCCCATTTTATAGAAAAAATAGATACTATCCGTCAGGAAATCTGCTCTCAACCACCAAGGGCTGTGACTCCCATCCCACCCTGCTGTTCCCCTGGCTCACTTTCCACATTTGATCCCATCACAGAAGAAGAAGTCTCCAGACTCCTCTCTTCCTCTCGTCCGACTACATGCACTACCGACCCCGTTCCCTCACATCTCCAGTCTCTCTCCAGTTGTCACAACTCACCTAACTACAATCTTTAATCTCTCACTCTCCTCTGGCATTTTCCCATCTTCCTTCAAACACTCCATCATTACTCCACTACTAAAGAAACCCGCTCTCGACCCTTCCTGCACAAACAACTACAGACCGGTCTCCAATCTCCCTTCATCTCTAAACTCTTGGAGCGCCTAGTCCACTCCCGCCTCACCCGTTACCTCTCCACTTACTCCCTTCTAGACCCTTCACAGTCCGGCTTCCGCCCCCTACATTCGACTGAAACTGCACTCATCAAAGTGACCAATGACCTTCTTACAGCAAAACGTAACGGTGACCACTCTCTGCTCATTCTTCTCGACCTTTCTGCAGCTTTCGACACGGTTGACCACCGTCTCCTACTGTCTAGGCTCCACTCACTAGGTATTAAGGACACTGTTCTCTCCTGGTTCTCCTCCTATCTTTCTAACCGCTCCTTCAGTGTTTCGTTCTCTGGCTCCACATCATCTCCTCTTCCTCTCACTGTCGGTGTACCCCAGGGCTCAGTCCTTGGCCCCCTTCTCTTCTCTCTCTACACGGCCCCAATTGGACAGACCATCAGCAGATTTGGCTTTCAGGACCATCTTTATTCTGATGACACACAACTATACACGTCATCCCCGACCTTACCCCCGCTGTACTACAGAACGCCACCGACTGTCTGTCCGCAGTCTCCAACATCATGTCCGCTCTCTATCTGAAACTTAACCTCTCCAAAACTGAACTTCTTCTGCTCCCGCCGTCTACTAACCTCCCTAAATTTGACATATCCCTCTCCGTAGGCGGCACCATAACAACACCCCGGCAGCAGGCTTGCTGTCTGGGGGGTTTTGTTTGACACCAATCTCTCCTTCACCTCCCATATACAATCTCTTGCCCGCTCTTGCCGCCTACACCTAAAGAACATCTCTAGAATCCGCCCTTTTCTCACCATGGAAACAACAAAAACCCTCACTGTAGCATTGATCCACTCCCGCCTGGACTACTGCAACGCTCTATTACTTGGCCTCCCCATTACTCGACTATCCCCTCTCCAGTCCATCCTTAATGCAGCAGCCAGGGTAATCCATCTGGCTAATCGGTACTCGGACGCGTCCGCTCTTCGCCAGTCCTTACACTGGCTGCCCATTCATTATAGGATCCAATTCAAAGTACTGGTTCTCACCCACAAAGCTCTCCACAGTGCAGCACCCCCCTACATCTCCTCCCTCATTTCTATCTATCACCTGCCCGTCCTCTCCACAGCGCAGCACCCCCTACATCTCCTCCCTCATTTCTATCTATCGGCCTAACCGACTGCTGCGCTCTGCAAACGACTTTCGACTAACCTCTGCACTAATCCGTACCTCCCACTCCCGACTCCAAGACTTCTCCCGCGCTGCGCCAATCCTCTGGAATGCTCTACCCCAAGAAATTAGGACTATCCACAATTTGCATGGTTTCAGGCGCTCCCTCAAAACACATTTGTTCAGAGCGGCCTATCACATTCACTAATCAAAGTCATTCTATGTGTAAGTGTGTGTGTGTAGCCCATTCACTATCTCCATCCATCCCTCACTCCCTCAAGATGGCTGGACCATCATTGTAAATGCACCATTGTATATACACACCTGTACTTTGTATCTCCCCCACCTCATTGTAGATTGTAAGCTCTCACGAGCAGGGGCGGCTTATTTTGCTTTAATTATTGTATTGTTAACGTTGTTACTTATGACTTGTGTTCTGAAACTGTTAAACTGTAAAGCGCTGCGGAATATGTTGGCGCTATATAAATAAAGATTATTATTATTATTATATTGCCTGTCACTGCATTTTATTGTAATGTTGCGGCGACATAGAAAATGTAATTCTGGCATTTTTGATTTTTTTTAATCATTACTCGGACAAATTTATTTTATATTTTGATAAATCGGGCGTTTCTGAACTCTGCAATACTGCATATGTATATTTTTTATTGTTTTTTAATGGGGCAAGAGAGCGTGGTGATTTGAACTTTTGTGAGTTTTTTATTGTTTTTTCACTTTTTACTTTAATAGTCACCTTAGGAGACTTAAAGTGATCTGTCAGCAGGACTGTGCACGGTAACCTACAGACAGTGTCAGGTCGGCGCCGTTATGCTGATTACACCGATACCTGGTGATGAAATCCGTCTTGTGGCTGTTGTGTAATCTTTATTTTCAGTTTTTAGTTAATGATATGCTTGTGCCGCGGGGCAACCTGTGGGGGGTGCTCTGCTTAGATATTCATACTGATGGCTTATGACAGGTCATAGGGCAGCACGGTGGCTCAGTGGTTAGCAGCGCTGGAGTCCTGGGTTCAAATCCCACCAAGGACAACATGTGCAAGGAGTTTGTATGTTCTCCCGTGTTTGCGTGGGTTTCCTCTGGGTTCTCCCGTTTCCTCCCACATTCCAAAGACATACTGATAGGGAATTTAGATTGTGAGCCCCATTGGGGACAGTGATGAAAATATGAGCAAACTGTAAAGAGCTGCAGAATATGTTAGTGCTATATAAAAATAAAGATTATTATCCCTCACTGACCTGCCCTCTATTTTACATACTGCATATAATATGGTTTGAAAAAAAAAAATAACATTCAGCAGGCAGGCGGCACCTGTACTGTATCATGATAAGGTAGATAATGTGCATATTTTTTTTATTTAGACATACAGTTTTGTTTTTTAGTTTTTTTAATTCTCTTAATCAAAATGGCAGTGGAACAGTAGCATCTATAGCATTCCGATAGATGCTACAGCGCAGGCACATCCGACGTTCCATTTTGGCAGTTAAAAAAATTTGACTTCATCAAGATGGCGCTGGCGGCGCCTGAGCAGTAGCATCTATCGGAACATGATAGATGCTACTGCGCAGACGCTGTCTTGATGAAGCCTAATTTTTTTCTCTGCCAAAATGGCGCTAGTGGCGGCGCCTGCACACTAGCATCTATCGGAATGTGTGTCCCTCGTGATGGAACCACAATGTCTTGTCTCCTGTCCTGTAGAGTGTCTGGTTCTTTTGATGTATCTCTGTCTGATGTTAAACTCTTTATAGTTAACAACTCTCCTTCAAGCCAGCATCTAGAGGTAATGGGGAAGAACGGTGATGAGATCAACTCACATTGTTTAATTATTTTATATAGTTGCATAGTTTTGTCTCCTCTGTTTTGCCAGTCAACAAACTAGCTAGCCTGGACAATGTGTAATCAACATATCAGCAAACATCATTGTTCAATGACCCTGTATCACTAGTCATGCAGAATAACAGCACAATATGTTACATCAAATGTCAACTTACAAGTCAATATTACAGGCTTATATGAACAAAAGTCTGTGTTTTCTTGACCAACAAAAGAAACACATAAATTCACGAGTCAACATATAGCTTAACAGTCCATTCCTCCTGGCTTACTGAAAAAAGACACCTGGTTAATTAAGATACAATGTTACACCCTCCTTACTTACTATGAGCAGCAGCAGGTGATTAACCTCTCTTTACTTACTACTCACCTAATCTTACCCGTCCCGGTAGTGCAGTTGCTTTTAACCTTCTCTCCTACCTACAGGTGTAACACAGTTTACCACGACAAACAATGCATCATCATCATTCCATGTTACAGAAGGTCATCTCACTGTGATATCTTGGCGCTGTGTTGGCAGCTGGCCTTCTACTTCTAGATAAGGTTCTGCAGCAGCTGAAAGTGTACATTCTAATGAATAAAGTCATTTTACAAAGGAACTATTACTAGGAATGTTCTTCCCTCAGAATTCTGTGACTTATGTGAATATATAATATTCTAAAAATCTACAGTAGGTTACAATATTTAGTCTGAGAAGGCAGAAGCACTATGTATGGTCCCTTCCATCCTGTCCTATGATCTAAGACTCAATGCTGCAGATTTCCGGGGTGCCGCTTGACTTTGGCAGCCACTGTACATTATATAAGTAAATGTGACGTAGGGTGACCCGGGGGTCACACACCAATTTTCAGGACGTAAGACCCTGACAATGGCCAGTTTCAGGACCTTCTGCAGGAGACCAATTTTGGAGCTGCCTGCTTCTCTTGTCCCAACCCCCCTTTTCTATCTTTCTCTGACTCAAACGCTGATTTTGTGTGCCAAGCCCAGACTTTACTCTCCTTGAGTCAGTGAGTCTAATCACTCACTGTTCGCTTGTGTATCAGATTGTCAGAGTGCCAGGGTAATGAAGTACATGGTAGAAAATTAACTTTGTTCATACACGTTTACATAGATAACATAATTTAAGACACCATATTATGTGGCATGAGCTACACTAAAGACCCTGGATGTGTGCCACAGGTGAGTGCTACTTTGCGGTTGGCACAGTAGCGTAGCTACCAGGGGGGCAGAGGGGGCCATTGCCCGGGCCCGAGGGGGCCCACCCGGAGCTACGCTACTGTAACTGTATCAGCGTGCACAGCGCGCCCATACAGTTACACTGCGGCGGATCAGGGAGAATCGATCTCCCTGCATTGCCACCCGGCCGCTATGGTGCCCCTGAGCAGGCAGGGGTGGGCCCGGTGCCAGTAGTGGGCCCCCCACCTGTCATCTCAGGTTCAGCTGTATCGGTGCCGATACAGCTGACCGCAATGAGGAGCACTATGCTCCTTCTCCCATCATCCCCCTGTCAACGTCTGACGTCACCGATGCCGACATTGACAGAGGACGCGATGACGTCACTGCTCGGAGCCGTGGTCC
>JARQOD010000007.1:101720281-101747820 GCA_033576555.1 Oophaga sylvatica | reverse complement strand
GAAAAAAGACCTCTCAGAAATCCCGCACTCCCTGGAAATAGAATTTCCGTCAAGACAAGCGGGAAGCTGACAAAAAGCCCGCTAAGGTGGACTGACGCCAGGGTCTCACTCGAGGGCTCTCGAGTGGGAGGTCGCCTGCTCCAATTCGAATCGACTTGGGCTTCCCGCGTTTCGGACGTCTGGGTGACGCGGGTTGTGTCGGCAGGCTACTTCATAGAGTTTCTTTCTCGACCCCCGGACAGTTTTTGTCAATCTCGCATTCCGTCAGAGCCCGAGCTATTTGCCGCTCTACTGCGGGAGGTCGATTCCCTTCTGCAGAAGGGTGTGGTGGTACCGGTTCCACCGGAGGACCGGGGCAGAGGGTTTTATTCCAACCTCTTTGTGGTCCCCAAAAAGGAGGACAAATTTCGCCCCATTCTGGATCTCAAAAAATTGATTCGGCATGTCCGCATGGACTCGCTTCGCTCGGTGGTGGCGGCCCTGTCGCAGAACGACTTTTTGGTGTCAATCGACATTCGCGACGCTTATTTGCATGTTCCCGTCGGAAGGGCCCACCAACGTTTCCTTCGTTTTGCCATAGGTCAGGACGATTACCAGTTTGTGGCCCTGCCTTTCGGGTTGGCCTCAGCGCCCAGAGTTTTTACAAAAATTCTGGCACCTCTCATGGCGATCCTTCGAAGACAGGGGGTTACGATTCTTCCCTACCTGGACGACCTTTTGATTGTGGCGTCCTCAAAGGAGGAGGCGGTGACGGCTCGCAATCTATCCCTTCAGCTCCTGGAGGACTTCGGGTGGCTGGTCAATTGGGAGAAGTCGTCTCTGGAGCCATCGCAGTCGATCCTGTTTTTGGGGATGCATTTCGACACGGTACGAGCAGTGGTGTCCCTGCCTCCAGACAAGCAAGCAGGTCTTCTTCGACATGTACAGGTTATGAAGTCTTCTGGGTTTGATGGTGGCGTCGATGGAGGCACTTCCGTTTGCCCAATTTCATTCCAGGGCTCTCCAAATGCTCATTTTGAACCGTTGGGATCGATCGCAGGCTTCACTGGATTGCAGTGTCATCATCTCCCACAGGGTGCGAGAGTCTCTAGGATGGTGGTTACGTCCGGAAGCGTTATCCCTGGGGAAGTCCTTCTTCCCTCCGAGGTGGTCGGTCATAACCACCGATGCCAGCCTGATGGGCTGGGGGGGTGTCTGGAACGATCTCTGGATTCAGGGAGTATGGTCGTCGGAAGAGTCTATCCTGCCGATCAACATCCTGGAATTGAGGGCAATTTTCCTTTGCCTCCAACACTGGACGGTCCCTTTAAGCGGTCTACCAGTCCGAGTGCAGACAGACAACGCGACGGCGGTCGCGTATATCAACCATCAAGGTGGGACGAGGAGCTTCAGGCTCATGATGGAGGTGTCTCGGATCCTGATATGGGCCGAGGCCAGGGTGCCAGCCATCTCTGCGATTCATATTCCTGGAGTCCAGAATGTCACGGCGGACTTCCTCAGTCACGAAAAGATGGATCCCGGAGAATGGAGTCTTCATCCGGAAATTTTTGCACTGCTGTGCTCCCGTTGGGGAACTCCCCAAGTGGATTTGATGGCATCCAGGTTCAATGCCAAGTTACCGACGTTCATGTCCAGGTACAAGGACCCGAAGGCTATGGCGGTGGATGCTCTGGTGGCTCCGTGGGACCAATTCGAGCTAATCTATGTGTTCCCGCCGATATCATTGCTTCCTCTGGTGTTGCGTCGGATCA
Source organism: Oophaga sylvatica (assembly GCA_033576555.1). Classification (NCBI taxonomy): domain Eukaryota; kingdom Metazoa; phylum Chordata; class Amphibia; order Anura; family Dendrobatidae; genus Oophaga; species Oophaga sylvatica. Next base: position 101,746,069 of record JARQOD010000007.1, on the reverse strand, counting down.
GACTGGAGAGAGTCCCGGCTATGTTGGTAGCCCCGGATTGGCCAAGCAGGACGTGGTTCTCGACACTGGTGTCGCTTCTGGCAGCGCCTCCACTTCCACTCCCTCTACGCCCGGACCTGTTAACTCAAGGGCCCGTTCACCATCCGGACCTGAAGTCTCTGCATTTGACGGCGTGGCTCTTGAGACCGAAATCTTGACCCGTCAAGGTTTTTCAGCCAAAGTCATTGCCACTCTGCGAGCTGCCAGAGGTCCGGCTACTACTAGGATTTATCACAAGACTTGGGAAGCCTTCTTTTCGTGGTGTTCGGGTTCTTCAAGGAACCCGAGGATTTTTTCCATTCCCAATTTGTTGGCCTTTTTGCAGTACGGGCTGGACAAGGGCTTGGCAGTTAGCACTCTGAAGGGGCAGGTTTCTGCTCTGTCCTTGCTGTTTCGGAAGGCTATCGCTTCGCGTAGGGACGTACGTTCCTTTTTTCGCGGAGTAACCCTTCAGTTTCCGCCGCGGAAGGCGTTCGTGTCTCCTTGGCAGCTCAATCTTGTCTTGGAGGCTCTTCAACATGGGCCTTTTGAGCCTATGGACTCTGTTAGCCTTTCTTTGCTCTCTTGGATGGTTGCCTTCCTAGTGGCGGTCACTTCTTTGAGAAGGGTTTCTGAGTTGGCGGCTCTTTCTTGCTCGCCACCTTTTCTTGAGTTTCACCCGGATCGCGTAGTGCTTCGCACTCGGGGTGACTTTCTACCTAAGGTGGTGTCACAGTTTCATGTTAACCAGGATATTGTGTTGCCCTCGCTCTTTCCGGAGCCAAGAAATGCGAAGGAACGGGCTTTGCACACTTTGGATTTAGTGCGGGCTTTGAAGTTCTATTTGTCTATTACTCAAAGTTTTCGGAAGTCGAATTCTCTGTTTGTGATTCCAGCAGGTCGTCGACGTGGTCAACGAGCTTCCAAGGACTCTATAGCTCTTTGGATTCGGTCGGCCATTTTAGAGGCTTACCGACTTAAGGGCGAACATTGCCCGATTAAGATTCGAGCTCACTCCACGAGGGCTGTGGGTTCATCGTGGGCCTTTCATCAAGGGGCCTCGGCAGCTCAGCTCTGCCGGGCGGCGACCTGGCGCTCCGTCCACACGTTTACGAAATTTTATAAGGTGGACGTCAGTGCTTCCGCTGATGCGGCCTTAGGACGTAGGGTCCTGCAGGCGGCTGTAGTTTAAAGTTCTTGTTAACTTGTATTTAGCGCTAGTTGCGCATTTATCTAAGTTGTTGGGAATCTGCCTCTGTTGGTTTTTTGCCCACCCTTAATTTCTGGACTGCTTTGGGACGTCCCACTAGTAATGACTGTGTCTCCCTTCCTTCCATCTGCTGCTGAAAGATGGATTTTGGTAAGACCTTACTTGTAAAATCCTTTTCAGCGAAGGAAGGAAGGGAGACACAGATCCCTCCCATGGCAGAAGTGTGTTGTTGTGTTTTCAGATGCGGCGTGACCCTTCTCTGATAGCGATTATCTGGGCTGAGGTCGGCGCGTTAAGGCTCTGTTCCAGCATTGCCAGCTCATCGCAGTGGTTAGGTTCAGTGAGTAGTACCTGGGACTGTGTGTATTTTTCTGTTATATGCATAACCTGTCTTTTTGTTTTTTCTCTGAAGTTCTTCAGAAGGAGTTATGTTGCTCCGCTGGTGGTATTTGCTCTTCCTTAGCTTGTGTACGGACTGGAGAACTGGAGTAGGACGAGCCCAAGCTGGAGGGGCCGGTCAACACTTTTTTAATCTGAGGTGTTCTATCCTGTGTGGGCTCCGCCTACCCACTAGTAATGACTGTGTCTCCCTTCCTTCCTTCGCTGAAAAGGATTTTACAGGTAAGGTCTTACCAAAATCCGTCTTTCTGCTGCACATAAGATCCTTTTATCCAATGAACAAGAGATTTGCTCATTGATTGGATGAGAGTCGGCCTGTTTATTCTGCGAGATATTCATGAATTGATCGTTGTTAACGATGTTTATACACTATTTTCTTGCAGTGTAAAGCCCCCGTCTCACACAGCGATCTCGCTAGCGAGATCGCTGCTGAGTCACTAGTTTCGTGACGCAGCAGCGATCTCCCCAGCGATATCGCTGTGTGTGACATTCAGCGACGATCAGCCCCCCTGCTGGGTATCGCTGATCGTCGCTGAATGTCCTGGACATTTTTTTGATCGCTGGTCTCCCGCTGACAGGCACGCATCGCTGCGTGTGACAGGCGGAAGACCAGCGATCCGCTGGTAACCAAGGTACACAGCAGGTTTCAGGCGCGGGGCTGTGCCTAGAAACCCGCTGTGTACCTTGGATACCAGCGCCCTGATGCAGGGAGCTGGTAACCAAGGTACACAGCGGGTTTCCAGGCACCGCGCAGCGCCTGGAAACCCGATGTGTACCTTGGTTACCAGCTCCCTGCATCAGGGCGCTGGTATCCAAGGTACACTGCGGGTAACTAAGCAATGTTACCCGCAGTGTCGCTGTCCTGATCGCTGCCCTGAGCTGCCTGTTTGGCAGCTCAGCAGCGATCATGTAGCGATACACCAGCGATCCTGACAAGTGCATATCGTTGTCGGGATCGCTGGTGTATCGCTATGTGAGACCCAGGCCTAAAAGCTTTGTAAGTCTCCTTACACCAACTTTGTGCTCTCCACAGAGACAAACTTGACCCCTTAGGTTATGTGCACAAGACATCAACTTCAGGCAGATTCTTCCTAAATAGCGCCTAAAACATGCTAAAAATAATTAACATATGCGCTGCAACGTCAAAATGACTTGCTGTGCATAACTGTAGAACCACTGTATCGTGGTCCAAGGAGAGCCTGGAGGGGCGTTACTAGGTGAGCATTTCACTCTTCAATAGAGCGCCTAGTGGTGGTGTTACACTTGGCTCCCGATGAACACCAGGTGCTACACCAGGGCACACCTCGGACGCATGGAAGCTGACCCCCAAGGGACCGGTATCTGGAATGGCCCAAAAGGAGAGTGCAGCTGGTACAGGCAGGATCACAGGAACCACAGATGCTAGTGGGAACGGCTGGTATAAAGACTGGCACAAGCAGGTACAGACTGGTACAGCAGGTATACAGATAGGCACTGGCATTTGCAGGCTGGTATACAGATGATCACAGGTGGGCACAGGTAGGTACAGGCAGGTACAAGTAGGTACAGGCAGGTAATGGAAAACAAACTTAGGGGACTTTAGAACTAGCATGCAAGGAGAAGAGTATACACATTGCTCAGACACCTCCCAACAGGTGGAGGTGCCTTAAATAATAAGTGCCTCCCAGTCATTGGGGACACCTAAGCACAGTTCCTTGGGATCTGCGAGCAGTGCCCTGAACCCAGGCAGTAGCTGTTAGAGGAGGAGGAACATGTCGGGGGCTGCGGCGGTAAGTAAGTCGGCATCCCTGCCGGGGGAGGAGGAAATATGCAGGGACGCCGGCACAATATTGTGGATATGTTCAGCATTTTTGAGCTTCTTTTAACTGACTCTGGCTTTGAAAGGCATAAAGGGGCTAAAACAAGTGAACTGAACATTCTTCTGAAAATACCCGTCCATATTAACCGATATTCATACTATGCAGTTGTGATTACAGTGACAGGGCCACCAGCTACTTGTCCGTTCTTCCAGGTTAATATCACTGTTGTTACTAAAGTGTCTCCTGTCAAATATAATCTCATAATTGACTTTCGAAACAAAAAAAACGAGCGCTCTGACCTATAGCATAATGTACAGTCATGGACAAAAGTTTTGAGAATGACACAAATATTAATTTTTACAAAGTCTACTGCTTCACTTTATCTAATGGCAATTTGCATATACTCCAGAATGTTATAAAGAGTGATCAGCTTAACAGCAATTACTTGCAAAGTCAATATTTGGCTAGAAAATGAACTTCATCCCCCAAAACACATTTCAACATCACTGCAGCCCTGCCTTAAAAGGACCAACTAACCTCTTTTCAGTGATTGCTCCATTAACACAGGTGTGGGTGTTGATGAGGACATGGCTGGAGATCAATCTGTCATGATTAAGTAAGAATGACACCACTGGACACTTTAAAAGGAGGCTGGTGCTTGGCATCATTGTTTCTCTTCTGTTAACCATGGTTATCTCTAAAGAAACACGTGCAGTCATCATTGCAATGCACAAAAATGGCCAAACAGGGAAGAGTATCGCAGCTAGAAAGATTGCACCTCAGTCAACAATCTATCGCATCATCAAGAACTTCAAGGAGAGAGGTTCCATTGTTGCCAAAAAGGCTCCAGGGCGCCCAAGAAAGACCAGCAAGCGCCAGGACCGTCTCTTAAAAGTGTTTCAGCTGCGGGATCGGGCTACCAGCAGTGCAGAGCTTGCTCAGGAATGGCAGCAGGCAGGTGTGAGTGCATCTGCACGCACTGTGAGGCGGAGACTCTTGGAGCAAGGCCTGGTCTCAAGGAGGGCAGCAAAGAAGCCACTTCTCTCCAGAAAAAATATCATGGACAGATTGATATTCTGCAAAAGGTACAGGCAGTGGACTGCTGAGGACTGGGGTAAAGTTATTTTCTCTGATGAATCCCCTTTTCGATTGTTTGGGACATCAGGAAAACGCCTCATTCGGAGAAGACAAGGTGAGCGCTACCACCAGTCTTGTCTCATGCCAACTGTTAAGCATCCTGAAACCATTCATGTGTGGGGTTGCTTCTCAGCCAAGGGAATCGGCTCTCTCACAGTCTTGCCTAAAAACACAGCCATGAATAAAGAATGGTACCAGAATGTCCTCCAAGAGCAACTTCTCCCAACCCTCCAAGAGCAGTTTGGCGATCAACAATGCCTTTTCCAGCATGATGGAGCACCTTGCCATAAAGCAAAGCTGATAACTAAATGGCTCAGGGAACAAAACATAGAGATTTTGGGTCCATGGCCTGGAAACTCCCCAGATCTTAATCCCATTGAGAACTTGTGGTCAATCATCAAGAGACGGGTGGACAAACAAAAACCTAAAAATTCAGACAAAATGAAAGCATTGATTGTGCAAGAATGGACTGCTATCAGTCAGGATTTGGTCCAGAAGTTGATTGAGAGCATGCCAGAGAGAATTGCAGAGGTCCTGAAGAAGAAGGGTCAACACTGCAAATATTGACTTGCTGCATTAACTCATTCTAACTGTCAATATAAGCTTTTGTTACTCATATGTTTGCAATTATATTTCTGTCTGTGATAAAAACATCTGTCAAACACACATAAAAACCAGAGGGCAGCAGATCATGTGAAAATATAATATTTGTGTCATTCTCAAAACTTTTGGCCATGACTGTACCTAAGGTCTAATGCCCAGTATGGTGTATAATTCATTACTAATCTTTACTGTGCAGGAATCCAAGCTGTGAATGTGACGCTTCTGAATAAAGATGTAATCAGAGCAGAAGTTTCACATTTCTTTCCAAAACAAATCAAAATTACATGGAGTCGGACTGATCTAAACAAAGAAGACTATGAGGAATATAAAGGTATAAAGACTCCAGAGATAAAGGACAACAGTGATGGCTCCTACACAGCTGTCAGTGAGATGCCAGTTAAGGCTTTACCCTTACTAAAGAAAAAAATAAAGTGATTGTGGAGCACGAAGCATCGAATTCTGTAATAGAGAAGAAGGTTGTTCGGAAGAAGAACGGTGAGAAATACGGACACTTCTGTATCTGTATTCTGTATCTGTAACTATAGATTTGGAGCCATCATATCTTCTAAGATCTAAGTTTTTATTTTTGCATTTTATTTTATTGAGGGGCGGCTGAATACACCAGGTAAGTCTACTGCTCTGTATTATTCTGGGCTGATCCTCTCTCTCATTATTAAAGGGGTTTTCTAGGATACACATGTTGTTGACCTACCCTAATTTTAATATGAGGTCAGTGAAGGTCCTTCGTCCTTCATCCCCACCATCAGATGTTGGACGTTTACACTGTGACTTCAAGACTGCGTTTCCATGATGGGTTTTTGGTGAGTTTAAAAATAAATGCAAGTGACTTATTTTATTGGTGTCGAAATGGTGAAGAAAACATCAAAAACTCATCAAAAGCTCATTGTGGGAACGTAACCCAACAGCTCAGCCAGAACAGTTCTCAGTACTGCAAGTTCATGACAAGCGATGGTGTTCGGTGTACTACACATCTTACTCCAGGAGCGACAGGAGGAAGATTTGTGTCATCAGACATTCCTGATTCACTAAAAGGCATGTGTTTCTTAATGAATCAGCAGACTTGCATTCCACCCTTAAATTAAATATGTAAATTCTCTTCAGAGAGGACTAGAACTCTATAGCGTCTCCTATTGTAAGCAGTGATCCTAAAAGTCAATATCAATCCTTGCAATATGACGTAGGATAAAAGCCAAATCAGAATCTCAATTTGCAGACATAGTGTTTCGGGGTGTTACCCCTCATCAGTGCAAGAGTGAGGAGACTTATAAGTCATGCATTCTCCTCTAGGAAATTTACATTTTTTTGTGTTCTTCAGAAAAGACAGACTCTGCTTTAAAAGGGGACAAAAATGGCCCATTTCATTCATTTTGTCTAATTTGGAGTGAATGGCATCGTCAGGGGCATGTATAAATCTCATTTTTCAGGGAATCATATGGCATCCCTGGTCGGAAGCCTTAAAATCACTGCTCAATGAAAGACGAACTAGACAGCCCTGGAAGGGTTTATTTTTCTTTTGCTACAGTGACGAGGATTGTACGTGAAGGAAATTTCTGAGATGAGAAATTATCGGTTACTTTAACCTCCATTATAGAAATGACCTATAAAATCTATTTGGAATAATATAAAATGATATTAAATTGTTTCTATCCAGGTAAATTTTATTTGATTGATGCCGAAGACAGGAAGATTGTTTTGGAACAAAAACAACAAAATAGCAAAAATGAGGAGGCAGAAAATCAAGAGCCGCCAATAGGTAAGATTCTTCACCAGGTAAATATAATATCATGATGATATTCAGAATTACATGCCTAGTACACATTACAGTACCACAAACAAAAACAGGACAACCTCGTCCATAGGCTTCACTGAGACGTACGGTATGGATGCGAGGTTCAGCTTCTCTGGACTTCCCTCTAAGAATCGATTCCCCTCCTAAAGACCATGTTACATCGCCCTACTCACCATGTGTTTCGCTGTGCTCCATCCGGTGCCTGACCATCGCTCTGAGTTGCCTTGTGTTGTTTGTGAGTAATATGGCGCAAAGGCTGAACTCTGCAGGAATTTATATCCTCCCTGTCCTGCAGAGATTTTCTTCCCCAGCCTATCACCTGCTATGTAGTGATATATCAGGCGACTCCAGCCTGCATGCCTTGGCTGAACTTTGGTTCCTAGTGTACTAGCACCCAGTTTACACGATCCACCATATTCTGTCACCTGTTATCGACCCGGCTTGTTTGCCCATCCTGTCTGACTTCTCTGATCCTGATCTCGGCTACCTGTATTGTCCTGCCCTGACCTCAGAATGTCTGACCACATCTTTATCTTCACCCTCCTGTACCTCGTACCTGCGCCTCTGACTCACCAGTCAGCTGCTGCAGTCCCAGGGAGTGGTAGCTGGTGTCTAGTGGTGGCCCAGGCTTTTCTCACCATCAGAGGCTCTAGTGAGGACCTGTAGACACTTAGTCTCGCCCCCAGTGTAAGCCCGGCTCATGGTGCAGTGGGTCCACACCCACCAGCGTTATACACTAAATGCAGCCATCTATTATATGGCACAATGCATTCAGAGTGACCACTCTATGTAATCAGACACAGGGGAGAAGCAGTCTGGTTTTCTCCATGGTATTCCCCATCTTTGCTCCACAGATTATCTTCATTTTTGTGCTGTCGTTTTTTCTTTAATTTCTACCAAGATCTCTAACTTTACATTTCCGTTGATACAGCAATATGAGGGATTGTTTTTGTTTTTGCAGAATAAAATATAGTAATCCCATAATGAACATAACACTGAAAAATTGGGAAGAAAAATTCTATGTGTAAAAATAATAATTCTGCCATTGTTGTGTGGGTTCAGTTTTCACAGGATTATCCCTATGGTAAAAATGTTTCTGCAGCTCAGTAACATCACGATGATACCAATTTATGAAGGTTTTAACATTTTTGTTTTTTAATCATTCACCTGTTATGATAGCACTTCAGCAACCTTCAGACATAGGCGCTGACTCTAAAACACAGCTGGCAGTATATAGAATTAAAGGGGTATTCCCTTCTCTAAGATCCCATCCCAATATGTAGTAGGCGTAGTAATAATAAGAGCAAATACGTCCAATTAGAAATATAGTATCGTTATTCTAATTAGCTGTGTCTCTTTCCTCATGTGCAAGCATTGCAGTAGCTTAGGTTTCCATGGATACGACCACTAAAAGCTAACTAACTGTCACTATAGGACTGGGAATAACCATGGATACCTATACTACTGCAATGCCCTGCACTTGGGGTAAGCGACATAGCTAATCAGACAAACCATACTACATTTTTAATTCTAGGTATTTGCTAATAATATTATAACCCTTGCTGCACATTGGGATAGGATCTTGGAGATGGGAATACCCTTTTAACTCAGCGCACAAGCCCACTTCACGCTTTGTGACCTGTCGTGACATACATGTATGTCGCATGTCAGCTGTCTCCCAAGTGTGAACAGTAGACTGTCTATAATTAATTGCTGATAAATGTATGCAATAAAGTTTCTATATTCTTACTGCAGGGCCAGAGAGGAAAGAAGAAGAAGCAAAGTCTTAAGTTGTGGATAAAAAGGAGACATTTTAAGAAAAAAATCCTACAAATTGTACTTGTTGTTTTTAGCACTTTATCCCCTCCAATGAGGATGAGTGTTTCTGCTCTTATTGTATTAGTAATCTCACTACATATAATCACCGCTTCAGTGGCTTCCATCGGGGCATACGTTATGTCTGACCTCCCGCAAAACTGGATTCTGGTGTATACACCTACAGGAGGTGCAGTATACCATGTCTGAGCGACCGCCTCCAGTGGGCGTGTATGCCCGAAAATAAAGCACGGTAGAGCGCACATTCACTCTGTCGGAACCATTATAGTCTATGGTCTCGTCGGCGTATTCTCTCCAAATCCCAAATTGCAGGGGGCAAAATATGGACGTAAGGCCAGACGGGGCCACGGAACGGGTGTCTAAACGCAATGTGAAAGCCACCTAAGTATCATATCTCATATTGGAGTAGAAAATGGAGAATACGATCAGAGAGATGACATCTGATGGAGCCGTGATACTACAACTAATATTAATAAAGTTCCTGTATTGTCTGCCGGCAGTTTTCTCATTCAGCTGCTTGTAGACAGCCACGTTCCCATGGGGGGCAGGGGGGTTATTCCCATCTTTCACGATAGGCCATAAATGCTTGATGGACCCGCACTGTTGTGGAGCAAGACGTGGCTGGAATTACAGAAACAGCAGTGTTTGATGTGTAACGCTTTGTCAGTACATTCCACAGAAGTCAATGGAGATAGTGTAGTGTCGTAGAGGAAGATTTATATCCAGAAGGTCTCCTTCACCTTCACACGCCCTGATATTTCCAATATTGGAAAAATCACTGCCGGAGACATCCATGTCTGTGTATTTCATACGCGGGGCAACCGTGTGCCGCATCATTGTTACTACATATTTTAACAATATGTTTCAGGGGAGTTTTTGTTTTATGTATTTTTTTTATTTAATTCTACATGAATTTCGTAAATCATACATTGATTGCTAAATTAGTTGTGACCCTCTGTGGAGACACGAGGGTCAGTGGGTGCTCTCATCCGCTGTCCCAAGACCGCATGGACCATTGCTCATCCCGCCGAACGCCCACTCTCTATTCCCATGGGCATAATAGGGTGAGGGTAACACAGGGTGACAATACTTTATTGGTCATTTTTTGAATGGTCTGTAAATAGCAAATACTAACTTTTTTGACCTACGTAGTGGACGTTGTCACCCCTTTAAGTATAAAGAAAATATTTATTTTAACAGCAAAAACCTGACATTTTATAGATAAAGTTCTCAATATAAAATTTTTTTTAAAAATGTTCCTTTTTTTTTTTAACCCCTGAGTTTCTGAAAAATACAGAAACATACTAAATATGTGAATACTCACCAGATGACACCATGACGACTCAGAACTATATAACCCCTTTTCATGATCTCGCCCAGCTCTGTACAGATGTTTTTCTCATTCCTGTGATGATGATTATAAAGCTGTATGGCACCAGGTCGCCGCCCTGCTGGTGAATTGTCTTTGTGGTGGTAATCTGCACACGGCGCTGCACCTTTCAAGACCCACCAATAGGTTCACCGTGATGTGGCAGCGGCGTCATACAGTCTGATCACAATGTTAAACTAACAATCTCATATTCAGATTTCTAAATTTTCCCCTAGCGGCGTTAGATGAACGTATGATTTTCGGAGGTGCGCTCCACGCCTTATTTCTACCGTTCAGTCATATAGGATTCGGTTGAAATAATCTACGTATTAAACACTTTCTGACCTCCTCGCTCCTCTATACCGAGCTCTGAATTATTATGTAAATGCTATTTTTCTCTGATTTTCCTAAATGTTGGACGCAGATGAGTCAGTATAATGCATAAATCATCGACCGTTAGAGAATAAATCACATCTTATTGGACAAACCTCCTAATGAAAACAGGATTCTTTCCCGTTTCAAATTCTTCACAAGAGTTTCCAAACATTTCCAAAACTGAAAATGGACATTTGTAGAATTTGCAGCATTAAGACGTCACATTTACTGAAACCAAAAGCTCGTTCAATCAGAAACATCTTCACAGGCCAAGATAGATGCTAAAATAGGACCGAATCTTTGATGTTACCGCCACAATTCTTGCCTTCATAGAACATGCTTGGATTTCTTTGCTGGATGTCAGAATCGCGCCCCGAGCTGCTGTGTTGAAGTGACCAGCCTCCCATGGCATGGATCTGACGGTACAAAGGTTCTCCGTAGGGTTGAGGTACAAGGAGGACGGCAGCCGCCCTATGAGATGGGACATTGTCAGCATGAAGATGGTTTTACTGGATGGAACTGGACCGCTTTCTTATTTGTCTGAGAATTCCACGTTTCCAACAATGACATGGATCCAGGATCCTCGAAAGGATTTTCAGTAGAAGGACAGGTGAGCCGGTTTACATTTATATTTGTTACAATATGAGAGTGATATATGGAAATAATTCAGCTACAGACAGTGATGAGTCATTCTGCAATAAACACCATTTATGAAATGTAGAAAGCCCCTCTAAGTGCTTGTAGGAGGATGTGGGAGTTTTTTACTGCTTGGGTTAATGCACGAGGCTAAGATATAAGGAATACACATATTATTATGTTACCTGAAAATACCTGCAGCACTATAAATTGTGTTAGTTAATTTTTCTGGATGAGGAAATGCGCCGACATTGCCTGGCAGTGGGACTGGTGCCCGTCTCAGCTCTGCCAATGTAAACCAAACTGAAATAACACAGAAACACACAGCTGGTAGCAATTCTCACATATAAATCTTTACAAAGCTGAAAATATTGCATTTAAATAAGAAAGTGGAAAAAAAACATTGATTACAGGAGCACAATGCCTAGACTTACTGTGTTTTCTGCTATATGTGAAGTTTAGCAGTAAAAATGTTTTTAACTTTTTACAACGGACTCTGACACTACTGAATTGTCGCACAAATAAAAGGTCCTTGTTGCATCATCCCACTTGTGGCCTGAAAGGGGATAAGCAGCCAGCTCCCACAGAGCCCACGCACACTCAGCACCATAGCAGGGTGTTCTGGAGGCGGAAAGTTATGTCGGCCAAATCCCTCCAGCACAACCAACCATAAAAAATACTCCATTATCAGTAATCCATTAAAATTAGAAGAAAAAAGTTTGTGAAGAAAATTTTAAAAACTCAAACGCGTTTCAGGTAGAACATCCGCCCTTAATCATAGCTGAGGCCTGTTTGTGCCGACTCTGCCAGCTGGATACGGCACCCTCCAGTCGATACATAGAGCAAACTATTGGCAGCACTGGTGAGCTTTATGCTTTTTCTATAAATGTAAAGTGTGTTTTTAGGGGGCATTAATAGGCTGCATTTTAGCCTTTTTTCATTGCATTTCCATTATTTTTTTTACATCTATTTTGCAGAAAAAAATCCTTCTCAAAACATGACAAATTCTGAACAAAATACTGTACAAAATCATATCAAATCAAATACCATTAACAATTCTTACAATTTATGTTATTGTGTGAAAAGCAACCCAGATGGGGCCGTAATGATAACAAGTCTCTTAGACAGACCCATGGAGAACAAGCAGAAATGGCTGATGGAACAGGCGGCCACGAGGGGTGGTGAGTAGTGTTGAGCATTCTGATACCGCAAGTATCGGGTATCGGCCGATATTCGCTGTATCGGAATTCCGATACTTAGTTCCGATATTTTTCCTATATCGTATACCGGAATCGGAAGTTCCCATAATTCTTTGAGAGGCAATGTGATTTTAGTCAGCCAATGAGGAATCCTACGAAGTGTGGGCACATCCTGTAATACTGCGGTCATCTTAACTAATGGCATGGCTGTGATTGGCTGCTGAAATGATGTCAGAATGCACTATAAAAGGCGCCGCCACCATTTTAGCGTCACTGTGCTGTGAACTCAGTTAGGGACAGAACGCTGCTCTGCTGACTCTGAGGGACAGTTAGAGATTGCGATTTTGTGTACTGTGCTTTAGGCAGGCTAGCACCAACCGCTGTGTAAAGCTTCCTTTTGCCTGCAGTGTTGTTTTAACAGCTCTGTGCAAGGTGTGTGTGTGAGAGTGCAGGTGACGCTGCAGTTTGCTTTGCATCCACCGCTGTTTGTAGGCATCTGCACGTGTCACTCACTGACTCTTTTTTTTATTTTATTTTGTGGAATTGGTGCAGCTCCATTCAATTGAAATTAACAGTGATTTATTAGTGTGACGCGCTTCCATCCGTATACAATACATTGGTTGCAAACACTATAGAAGTACAGAAAGGAGCCTTTCACAGATAGTGAACAGTTGTGTGCAGTGTTCACTGTAGTCTGTGAGGTTTTCATTTTTTGAGTGCAGATAACGCTCCAGTTAGTTCTTCAACCACTGCTGGTTGTAGTCTGCTGAGCGTGTGTCACTGCCTCATCCTTCACATTTTTCTCTAATTGGTGCTGCTCCATTCTATTTTAAAAAAAAATATAATCTATTAGTGTGACGCGCTTCCATCCGTATACAATACATTGGTTGCAAACACTATAGAAGTACAGAAAGGAGCCTTTCACAGATAGTGAACAGTTGTGTGCAGTGTTCACTGTAGTCTGTGAGGTTTTCATTTTTTGAGTGCAGATCACGCTCCAGTTAGTTCTTCAACCACTGCTGGTTGTAGTCAGCTGAGCGTGTGTCACTGCCTCATCCTTCACATTTTTCTCTAATTGGTGCTGCTCCATTCTATTTTAAAAAAATATAATCTATTAGTGTGACGCACTTCCATCCGTATACAATACATTGGTTGCAAACACTATAGAAGTACACAAAGGGGCCTTTTACAGCTACTGAACAGTTGTCTGCAGTCTTCACTGTAGTCTGTGAGCTTTTCATTTTTTGCAGATTACGCTCCAGTTAGTTCTTCAACCACTGCTGGTTGTAGTCTACTGAGCGTGTGTCACTGCCTCATCCTTCACATTTTTCTCTAATTGGTGCTGCTCCATTCTATTTTAAAAAAAATATAATCTATTAGTGTGACGCGCTTCCATCCGTATACAATACATTGGTTGCAAACACTATAGAAGTACACAAAGGGGCATTTTACAGCTACTGAACAGTTGTCTGCAGTGTTCACTGTAGTCTGTGAGCTTTTCATTTTTTGAGTGCAGATTACGCTCCAGTTAGTTCTTCAACCACTGCTGGTTGTAGTCTGCTGAGCGTGTGTCACTGCCTCATCCTTCACATTTTTCTCTAATTGGTGCTGCTCCATTTTATTTTAAAAAAATATAATCTATTAGTGTGACGCGCTTCCATCCGTATACAATACATTGGTTGCAAACACTATAGAAGTACACAAAGGGGCCTTTTACAGCTACTGAACAGTTGTCTGCAGTGTTCACTGTAGTCTGTGAGCTTTTCATTTTTTGAGTGCAGATTACGCTCCAGTTAGTTCTTCAACCACTGCTGGTTGTAGTCTGCTAAGCGTGTCTCACTGCCTCATCCTTCACATTTTTCTCTAATTGGTGCTGCTCCATTCTATTTTAAAAAAATATAATCTATTAGTGTGACGCGCTTCCATCCGTATACAATACATTGGTTGCAAACACTATAGAAGTACACAAAGGGGCCTTTTACAGCTACTGAACAGTTGTCTGCAGTGTTCACTGTAGTCTGTGAGCTTTTCATTTTTTGAGTGCAGATTACGCTCCAGTTAGTTCTTCAACCACTGCTGGTTGTAGTCTGCTGAGCGTGTGTCACTGCCTCATCCTTCACATTTTTCTCTAATTGGTGCTGCTCCATTCTATTTTAAAAAAATATAATCTATTAGTGTGACGCGCTTCCATCCGTATACAATACATTGGTTGCAAACACTATAGAAGTACACAAAGGGGCCTTTCACAGCTAGTGAACAGTTGTCTGCAGTGTTCACTGCAGTCTCTGAGGAATAACCACACTTAGGCCTTATAAATTTTCTGACTTTCTTTATCAATCTACCAAGATGAAGAAGGCAGGGAGTAAGGCACGTGGTCGTGGCCGTGGAGTTTCAGCAGGGAGAGGACGTGGGGATTCTGTGGCTGCTGCCCCACCCAGTGACACAGCATCCACCAGTTTTCCCCGTGAGTGTTCCTTTATGCGCACTTTTGTAGGAGCTCGGCGTACCCCCCTGCTGCGGGAAGAACAAATTGAAGCCGTTGTTGGTTGGATGGCAGCCAATGCATCGACTTCAATTGCTTCCACCTCCTCTCAGGACCACAGCACTGTTGAACAACCATCTGTCTCTTCGCCGCCTGCCAAATTGCCCAGGCAGTCAGAGAGCTCTGTAAAGGAGCCAGCTGAGTCTCTGCTTCTGTTCTCAGAATCTGTTGGCTTGCAAACAGGGGCCCAGCCAAGCAGCATTCTGGAATGTGAAGAAGAGGGAGTATGCAGTGATGCGCAACAGCTGTGTCTCTCTGAATCTGAAGAGGCGGGTGAGCCAGTGCCGATGGTCAGCACACCGCAGAACGCATCTGATGATGATGAGACTCAGGTGCCAGTTTCTGTTGAGCATGGTGCTGGCCAGACCACCCAACAGCAGCAGGTGTTGGAAGAGGGTACTGGAGATGATGAGGTCCAAGACCCAACATGGCGTGAGGAACAGGAAGGTGGTGGGAGCAGCTCTGAGGAAGAGATTGCCCCAACGGTCCAAACAGTAGGGAGAGGTAGGCTGCAGACTCGGTTGCCTGTAGCCTCCAGTTTGGCACCCGTTCGTAGCAGTTCTCTTACAACAGCCAAAACGGGCGCTCCCAGGACTTGCACTGCGTGGTCCTTTTTTGACTCACTTGCAGATGATATTTGCTATGTCAAATGCAAGCTGTGTAATCAAAAAGTAAAAAGAGGTAAAAGTGTCAGTAACCTTAATACCACAAATATGTGGAAACATGTGGGACAAAGCACATGGTTGAGTTACAAAGACACACTGGAGATGTAGGCCAACCTACAGCAGCACCTACATCTTCAGCTCGTGTTGGAGCCTCTTCCTCCAGCTCACACACAGCTGGTTCGGCTTCCTCACAGGATCGCCATGGAAGAACCTCTGTCACTGTTGTCCAGAGACCCAGTGTTATTCCACCCACAGCTGCAAGTTCCCTGTCATCCTCACACTCCCAGGCCACAAAACAGCCATCGGTAGCACAGGCATGGGATAAAAGACGGCCATACTCGGCAAACCATCCACGAGCACAGGCTCTGAATGCTGGCATTGCAAAACTCCTGTCCTTGAAATGCTGTCATTCAGGCTGGTGGAGACTGACAGTTTCCGTAACTTAATAGCATTGGCAGTCCCACAATACAATGTGCCAAGCCGATTTTATTTCAGCAGGCAAGCCGTCCCTGGTTTGCAAAAGCATGTTGAGGGAAAAATTAAACATGCGCTACTAAACGCCGTCAGTAGCAAGGTCCACCTGACCACCGATGCGTGGACCAGTACCCATGGCCAGGGACGATACCTTTCCCTCACTGCCCATTGGGTCAATGTTGTGGAGCCGGGTACAGATCTTGCCAGTGGCGCTGTACGTGTTCTGCCAACTCCAAGGATTGCAGGAATCCAGTCTGTCCACATTGACTCCTCCTCCTACTCCAGTTCCTCAGAATCATCGCTGCAGGAGCCGTCACGGTCTACCTCCACATGGACCCGTGAACGCTTACCTGTTGCGACCGATATGAGCACAGCCGTGTCCAAACGTCAACAGGCCGTCCTGAAATTAATTTCCATGGGGAATCGAAGCCACACAGCGCATGAGCTCTGGAATGCCATCAAGCAGGAGAGCGACGTGTGGTTTTTGCCAGCGAATCTCCAGCCAGGCTTGGTAGTGTGTGACAATGGCCGAAATCTGGTGGCAGCTCTGGGCCTTGGCAACCTCACTCACATACCATGTCTGGCACATGTGCTCAACTTGGTCGTGCAGAGTTTCAGCAGCAGAATGGAAGGAAAGGAGACACACTAGTAATGACTAGTGGGTAGGCGGAGCCCAGATAGGATTGACACCTCAGATTAAAAAGAGTGTTGACCGGGCCCTCCAGCTCGGGCTCCTCCTACTCCTGCTTCTTCAGTCTAAAATTTGAGGTCCAGAGGATAGGTCGCTGCTGGAAGCAGCTCCTCAGAAAACTTTATTATTTTTATCGGACAAGAGACTTGGATCACCAGAAGTGCTCTAGAGGTCTCAGGGGTCCCAGCGCTGCTGGACCCCCACCTCTCCCTTGGCGATCTGTAATACCCTGTATGGTGGTCCCTGCAGTTTCCACGCCGGCCCTGGGGGATGAGGATTGCTTCCCTGGCGGGGACGCAAACCACACATCGGGGGTCACTGCGTTCCCCGCCCGGGGGGGGAAGCGATGGGCACAGCGCCACAAACCCCTGGGGGGTCCCTGTGGCGCTCGGCTGGTGAGTATGGCATTTTTATGTGAATGTGTGTGTGCTCTCAGTGGCTGCTGCGGCAGCCGCTGGTACATGTATTAGATGACCTGTTTGGTGACTGTATTTTATGTCCGCAGGCAGATGCCTGCAGGACAGAGGAGAGCAGTGTAAGGTTCTGTGTATCTGTTTCTGAAACTCAGTTTGTTCGTCGGCCATTTTGCTTTCTGTTTTGCTGCAGCTATCTTGCCCTCAGTTAAAATGGAGTTTTCCAGCTTGCATGTTCCCGCCTGATTCTCTCCGTTTGCTTCTTAAACAGCCACACCTGAGCAATCAGTGCTTCAGAATCTAGCCTGCAGTGAACCTGTGTTCTGACTCCTGAAGCCTTGGACCTTGTACTCCAGCCATTTCTACTGAGAAACTCTGAAGCACTTGTGGACTCTGAACTCTGCTCTTGAAAGCCTCACGTTTGCATGGACTTGCGGTAACATAGAAGAAGATCTGAATCTGTTGTGGAGAGTTATTGATGAACTTAGATAACTCTGGCCTGCTGTGTCTCCTGCTTCTGTGTTTGCAACCTGTGTGTTATTTTTGCCAATTTGTATGAAGCAATACAAGACTTTCTTTATCAACCTGTGTCTCAAGTATTTTCATCGCACCCAAGCACAAGACGCTATATGAACTGTACCACATACATTACAAGATTCTGAAGCCAAACGTTAGTGTCTGCTGGGTCTGGAAAGGCTTGTCTGCTGTACTGTGGATATCGGATGTCCGGTTGTACTTTCTGTGATGACAGTGGTTGTGACTTCTCACAACCATTCCAGATGTCTGGTTGAAAGCTTTCTGTGATGATAGTGGTTGTGACTTCTCACAACCATTCCAGGTGAGCAGTTCCCTTAAAGTTTTTTTCTTTCTTCAGTGTTGCCACAGGTGAACACTATTGTTTTTTTTTTTCTCTCTCCTCTTCTTCCAGTATCCTGTCTTAAAAGATCTGGAAAATGGAGGCCCGCATAAAGGAACTTTGTGGAGTGACTGATAATATCCTTGCAGATTTGCAGAATTTAAAGACCCGTTTTACAAATCTTCAGGACCTAAATAATCACAATTTGCAAGTGGTTGGACAGACTACTCAGGATTTGCGAGCCAGGATTGAGGTTCTGGAGGGGCAAGTCCAGGCTCCTGCCGTGGCCCCGAGTTCTGGGATTCCCAAGTTGCCCCCTTTTCGTTTTGGTGGTGAACGTGAAAAATTCAGGGGATTTGTTAATCAATGTAATCTTTTTTTTTCTGCACATGCTTCACAATTTCCTACTGAACGATCTAAGGTGCTTACTATAATTATGTTGCTTACCAACAAGGCTTTGATATGGGCAAACCCTCTGATTGAGACTGAGGATGATTGTTTGAATCACCTTGATGATTTTATTTCAGCCATGGGGCAGGTGTTTGATGACCCCAATCGAGGTGCAACAGCTGAAGCAGCCATGTTAGCTTTGCGCCAAGGTAAGCACTCAGTAGCTGAATATGCCTTGGATTTCAGGAGATGGGCCCTTGATACCACCTGGGACAATTCCGCCAAAAAATCTATTTTTCGAAAGGGGTTATCCCACTAATTAAGGATGAACTTGCTCGTGCCGACCCTCCCACTGCGTTAGGTGACTTTATTAACTACTGCATCCGTATTGATACTCGTTTAACTGAACGCAGGCAAGAGAGATGGTTCGAAAGCAATCGTACTAACCTTTTCCTACCTTCCTCTCCAGCTAAGGAACCTTTGAATAGGATTACACGGGAACCTGAACCTGAACCCATGCAGGTAGACTCTTTACTACGATGGGTTAGTGATGCACGCAAGGAACATCGTTTTAAGGAGAATCTATGTTTTTATTGTGGTAAGTCAGGGCACTTTATTATTAACTGTCCCAGCCGTTCTCGCAAGACTACTGCAGCACTCATTCATTGTGAGTGTTGCGAGAGGGGATCTGTCAGGTCCGAGCCTCAGGCTCCAGAGAGAGCTGCAGCAACAGATCTTGATTTCTCGGACTTAAACTCCATTACCTCTGAGGACGTTGACTGTGTAAATGCTGCCATCTTTCAAGTTTCCTCAGCGGTGTCCCAGCTGAGTTGTAAGAAAAACAATTCTCACTGTTTTCTTTCCATCAAACTCTGGGTTGACTCAGCCTGGGTGTCTAGCTCTGCCATGATCGACTCAGGTGCAAGTGGAAATTTTATGGATGTCTCCTTTGCTCTAAAACAGGGAATACGTTCAGTGAAGAAGGCTGCTCCAGTACAGATGGAAACTGTGGATGGCTCCC
Source organism: Oophaga sylvatica (assembly GCA_033576555.1). Taxonomy (NCBI): domain Eukaryota; kingdom Metazoa; phylum Chordata; class Amphibia; order Anura; family Dendrobatidae; genus Oophaga; species Oophaga sylvatica. The sequence continues at coordinate 101,726,626 of JARQOD010000007.1, read as the reverse complement.
TGCTGACCTCTGGACCAGTGGATCAGGAAACAGAGCCTTTAAAGGTTCTTATGGGTAAAGATCATCAAGAGAAACTGTCCTTTATGCTTATCTCTTCTCCTCACTTTCCCATTATTCTAGGGCTACCATGGCTGCAGGCTCAGAATCCTACCATTAACTGGGAGACCAAGGAATTACACTTTCCAGAGAAAACAGATGAGTCAAAAAATTTCAGCTTGCTCTGTTCCTAAAGGAACCATGTCAGTCCCTGAATTACCAGCTGTATACCAGGACTATGTGGATTTATGTGACAAGAAGAACGCTGACCAGCTTCCTCCTCACCGTCCATATGATTGTCCAATTGAATTATTGCCTGGAGCAGAGATACCTTTTGGTAAGATCTACCCCCTGGCGGGGCCCGAGCTGAAGGCTTTAAAAGAGTACATAGACGAAAATCTAGCCAAGGGCTTCATACGCCCCTCTTCATCTCCTGCAGGGGCACCCATATTCTTTGTAAAGAAGAAAGATGGATCCCTGAGACCATGCGTAGACTATAGGGAACTTAATAAGGTTACTATTAGAAACCGTTATCCATTGCCTTTAATCCCTGAGTTATTGGAGAGAGTGCGACATGCTAAAATTTTTTCTAAACTAGATCTTCGTGGGGCCTATAACTTAGTCCGTATTAGACCTGGGGATGAATGGAAGACTGCATTCAGGTCACGCTATGGACACTTTGAATATCTGGTTATGCCTTTTGGTCTGAGTACCGCCCCAGCCACTTTCCAACACTTGGTGAATGACATCTTCAGGGATCTCCTAGATACATTCGTGGTAATTTATTTGGATGATATTTTAATTTTTTCTAACTCCACAGAGGAACATCATGGACATGTGAGAATGGTCTTGGAACGTCTAAGACAAAATCATCTTTACATCAAGCTTGAAAAGTGTGAATTCCATAAGACCGAAATTCAATTTCTGGGGTATGTACTGTCTACACAAGGAATTAGTATGGATGGAAGTAAAACCCAAGCCATCAATGATTGGCCAAGTCCTAGAAATGTGAAGGAGGTACAGCGCTTCATCGGGTTTGCAAACTTCTATAGACGTTTCATTAGAAATTTCTCTGAGGTAGTGTCACCTATCACCCAACTTACCCGGAAAGAGTCTAAGTTTTCCTGGACTCCCCAAGCCCAGGAAGCATTTTCCCGTCTAAAAGATAAATTTACCACTGCACCTATCCTAGTACATCCCAACCCAGAGCTTGCCTTCATAATAGAGGTGGATGCTTCGGACTGTGCCGTGGGAGCTATACTCTCTCAGAGAACAGGTGAGAAGAATGTCTTGCATCCCTGTGCCTTCTTTTCCCAGCAGTTGTCTTCGGCTGAGAAGAACTACGATGTGGGCAATAGAGAGTTGTTGGCCATTATTGCCGCCTTCAAAGAATGGAGACACCTTCTTCAAGGAGCTGCACAGCAAATAGTCGTTCTGACAGATCATCGTAACCTTGAGTTTATCAGGTCGGCTAAGTGCCTGACTCCTCGCCAGGCTCGCTGGAATCTTTTCTTAAACCAATTTAATTTTATTATTTCTTATAGACCAGGATCGCGCAATGGAAAGGCTGATGCACTCTCTAGGATTTACTCAGCAGAGACACGTCCAATTACTCCTCCTAAGACTATTCTTCCTGACTCTAGATTCCTAGGAGTGATTCATCATCAAGACCTAATTAAAGACATCAAGGAAGCATACCATGCGGATTCCTTTTTGGCTCAACCCCCAAGGGACGTAAGTCTTGTCTTTAAGAATGGTGTGTGGATTCTGGGACAACGTCTGTATATACCTGAAACAGTCAGATTGAGAGTATTGCAACTCATTCACGATTCCAAAATAGCCGGGCATAGAGGAATTCTAAAGACACAGGAATTTCTTTCTCGTTTCTTTTGGTGGCCCACTTGTAGGAAGGATGTTTTGGACTATGTCACTTCGTGTGAGGTTTGTGCAAGATGCAAAACACCTCGCTCTTCACCAACTGGTCTGTTACAGCCTCTTCCCACCCCGTCCCGCCCGTGGGGATCCATTTCTATGGACTTCATTGTGGAATTACCAACCTCTCAAGGGAAGAACACTATTCTAGTGGTGGTTGATCGTTTAACAAAGGCAGCTCATTTTATCCCTTGTGTCGGCTTACCCACTGCAAAACAGACATCAGATTTGATGATTAAAGATGTGTTTCGTTTACATGGAGTACCGGATGAGGTTATTTCGGATCGAGGGGTGCAATTCACTTCTAGGTTTTGGCAAAATTTCTGTGCAGCATTGGACATTAAAGTAAACCTTTCTTCTGCTTTTCATCCCCAGACTAATGGACAAACCGAACGAACCAATCAAACCCTGGAGCAGTATCTCCGCTGCTTTATCTGCCACCTACAGGATGATTGGGTGGATCTACTTCCATTGGCTGAGTTCTCTTACAACAACTCTCAGAGTGCCTCCACTAAACAGTCTCCTTTTTACTCTAATTTAGGTTATCATCCTAACATTCTACCACGATTTCCCATAGAGACGCCTTTGCCAGCAGTGGCTGAAAGAGTCACGACTTTACAGAAGAATATGGATCTTCTAAAGGAGAATCTGGAATCGGCTCAGGAAAGGTACAAGAAGGCAGCAGATAAATTTCGTAAACCTGCACCAGCTTTTAAGGTAGGAGACCTGGTCTGGCTGTCAACCAGAAATCTTAAGTTAAGGATTCCATCGTCTAAGTTGGGACATAAGTACATTGGACCCTATAAAATCAGTAAGATTATAAGTGCCGTTGCTTGTCGTCTTCAATTGCCCAGAACTATGAGAATCCACCCTGTCTTTCATGTATCCCTACTAAAGGCTGCGACACCCAATACGTTTCCTGGACGTTCTTCTCCTTGCCCTGACCCAGTGCTAGTCGATGGTCAGGAAGAATTTGTGGTGGAAAGGATTTTAGATTCCAGGTTGTATAGAAATCAGTTACAATATCTGATTAAATGGCAGGGCTACCCAGTGGAGGACAACTCATGGGAGCCAGTCAATAACGTTAATGCTCCTCGCTTGCTCCGTCAGTTTCATCAGAGGTACCCACACAAGCCTGGTCTGAGGTCATCCGGAGGTTGCCCCTAAGGGGGGAGTAATGTAAGGTTCTGTGTATCTGTTTCTGAAACTCAGTTTGTTCGTCGGCCATTTTGCTTTCTGTTTTGCTGCAGCTATCTTGCCCTCAGTTAAAATGGAGTTTTCCAGCTTGCATGTTCCCGCCCTGATTCTCTCCGTTTGCTTCTTAAACAGCCACACCTGAGCAATCAGTGCTTCAGAATCTAGCCTGCAGTGAACCTGTGTTCTGACTCCTGAAGCCTTGGACCTTGTACTCCAGCCATTTCTACTGAGAAACTCTGAAGCACTTGTGGACTCTGAACTCTGCTCTTGAAAGCCTCACGTTTGCATGGACTTGCGGTAACATAGAAGAAGATCTGAATCTGTTGTGGAGAGTTATTGATGAACTTAGATAACTCTGGCCTGCTGTGTCTCCTGCTTCTGTGTTTGCAACCTGTGTGTTTATTTTTGCCAATTTGTATGAAGCAATACAAGACTTTCTTTATCAACCTGTGTCTCAAGTATTTTCATCGCACCCAAGCACAAGACGCTATATGAACTGTACCACATACATTACAAGCAGAGAGCGAGGAGTTCACGCTCTTTTTTGAAGCCGGAGGGGGACGTGGCTTCACGCTTCCCGCTCTTTTGTGACAGGAATCGCTCTGAGGAGACTGCAGCTTCACTGTCCTTCTCTTCCGGCTTCTCTCAGCGCGGCGGCCATTACAGAGGCTCCGGGCTCCTCATGCTCCGCTCCTCCTGTTTAAGGTATACTTTCACCGAGGCCAGCTGGGTGAGTGAATATCATCACCCCACAGCGCAGAACCTATCTGTGTTCCAAGTGACAGATAGCGTTTATCTGCAGCCGCGTTCTCTTATAGAGACCTGGGACTCGCACACTCCTTTTATTTTATATAGGGAGTTGGCGGCATTAACCCCTATGAAGGGTTAACCCTTTCAGCAATAACCGCCGCAGGTTCTACCCGGTAGGGATCAGAACGCAGGAGGTTATATACTGAGAGATAGCTGGGGAAACTCTCTTCTTTAAGAGCTTTAACCCTTCAGCGTACTTGCTCAGTCTGCTTAGTAACCACACTGTTTCCAGTTACTAACAGGGTTCTGCCATTTACTGCTGACATGTCGGTTCAGTGTCCGGAAGGTGCGGACCATCTGCCAGATCCGCTACAGGATCAGTCGCAAGTATCTGATACGCAGACTTCAACGGCATCAAGCGCTGCGATTTACAGCGATACCAAATTAGATGCCATCGCTCAGTCAATTAATGGCTTGTCTGACCTTTTAGGTCAGTGGGTGTCAGCTAGATCCTCTCATGACAGGAAGCGGCGCAGGCCGGTGCCATATTTTCCGCGTAGCGAATCAGAGGTATCTGATATGGAATGCGGACAGGGTTCTCCTTCAAACTCAGAAGGGGAGTTATCCGATTCGGATAAGGAGGATCGGCAGGGACAATCTTCCTCTCTTGTGAGCCAAACAGAGGCTTTAATTGAAGCTATGAGAGAGGCGTTACAGTTACCGGAGGAGGTAACTACACGGCCTGGTAAGTCGGGCCGCATGTACCAGGAGTACCATAAGTCGCGGTCAACATTACCGGCTCTGGAAGAGCTTAATACGGTAGTGGAGAAGGAACGTCTGTGTCCAGATAAACGTTTTCAAGGGACACTGTTCTTTGAAGCATTATATCCGTGTTCAACGCAATTGACGGATAATTGGATTCCTTCTCCTGAAGTGGATGTTCCTTTATCCCAGCTTAGTAAATCCTCATTGCTTCCGGTTAAAGGAAAGCGAGTCTGCAAGAGCCGCTGGACAGAAAAACGGAGATGGCGGCGAAATCCATCTATGAAGCTGCAGGTCATGGATTCAGAGCAGTACTAGGATCCATGTGTGCTTCTAAGGCTTCCCTGTGCTGGTTGGTCCGTTTACGGAAGGCGTTGCAAAATAGATCTCCATTATCCGAGATAGATGGACTTCTCGATTTATTGGAGACTGCAGCCCGATATAGCTGTGTTGCAGGTCTGGATACTGCGTCATTATTATCCAGGACGCAATCCTCAGCGGTCACAGTCAGAAGAGCACTGTGGCTTAGACAGTGGACTGGGGACGCGGTTTCCAAGCAGGGTTTACTGTCTTTAGCCTACAAGGGTGGTCAGCTATTTGGATCTGATCTCACAGAGCTGATTGCCAAGGCAAAGGCTAAAGAAGCGGCTTTACCACAGCGAAGGGCTATGGCTTCTACGTCTGGCAGACCTAGTGCCGGTAATGGTCGGCGGTATTTTCGGTCTAGGGGACGATCCGGTCAGTCTTCTTGGGGATCGGGTCGTCCCTCTTTTTCGGGAAAAAAGTCTTCTCAGAAATCCCGCACCCCTTGGAAACAAAGTTTCCGTCAAGACAAGCGGGAAACTGACAAGAAGCCCACCAAGGCAGACTGACGCCAGGTCCTCACTCGAGGGCTCTCGAGTGGGGGGTCGCCTGCTCCAATTCAAGGCGAATTGGATTTCCCGCGTTCCGGATTCCTGGGTAATGCGAGTTGTGTCGGCAGGCTATTTCATAGAGTTTTCTTCTCGACCCCCGGACAGTTTTTGCCAGTCTCGCATTCCGTCAGAGCCCGAGCTATTTGCCGCTCTGCTTCGAGAGGTGGAATTCCTTCTGCAGAAGGGTGTAGTAATACCGGTTCCAACAGAGGACCGGGAAAAGGTTTTTATTCAAATCTCTTTGTGGTCCCCAAAAAAGAGGACAAATTTCGTCCTATTCTGGATCTCAAAAGATTGAATCAGCATGTCCACAGCCAAAAATTCCGCATGGAGTCACTTCGCTCCGTTGTGGCCACCCTGTCACGGAACGACTTTCTGGTGTCAATCGACATTCGCGACGCTTATTTGCATGTTCCCGTCGGAAGGGCTCACCAGCGCTTCCTTCGTTTTGCCATAGGTCAGGACCATTACCAATTTGTGGCCCTGCCATTCGGCTTGGCTTCAGCGCCCAGAGTTTTTACAAAAATTCTAGCGCCTCTCATGGCAATTCTTCGAAGACAGGGAGTCACGATTATTCCCTATCTGGACGACCTTTTGATTGTGGCGTCCTCAAAGGAGGAGGCGGTGACGGCTCGCAATTTATCCCTTCAGCTCCTGGAGGACTTCGGGTGGCTGGTCAATTGGGAGAAGTCGTCTCTGGAACCGTCGCAGTCAATCCTGTTTTTGGGGATGCATTTCGACACGGTACGGGCAG
>JARQOD010000007.1:101658080-101720181 GCA_033576555.1 Oophaga sylvatica | reverse complement strand
TGGAGCCTTCTAAGTGGTGAGAACTAAGTTCTTACTTTTGTCTGCGCTTGACTCAAAGTCCCCGTTCTCCCTGACTCCGGTTACGTATTGACGCTTTGGGCTGCACTCTGCGACCTGTAGTCCAGATGCCTCCGGTTTTCTTGTTACTATGCTTGAAACACTAGCAACGCTTCGGACCCCGGTGTCCGGCAATTTAGTGCAGGTAATCCAATACCTGTAGCACTTCTCTGTCTTCTCCACTGCGCCCTTCGCCCTGCTTCCCGCTCTTAACATAAGCACTTGTAGCTTTTTAAGGAAATGTCAGCTTTCTCCCAGAGCTCGCTGCACAGCTCTCAGTATCCTCCAAGTCCAGACTGGACTGAGACTGAATGGCTGCTCTGTCCTTAGACAGAAGCTAACTAACTGAAATCCAACGTAACATCAACTAACTCCCCATTGCTACGTGTCACTCCCTCTTATACCTCAGATGGGTGTGTCTGAAAGAGTGATTGGCAGTGAATGCATATCAAGCGTTGCGATTACCTTCCTGTGCACTCTCCTGGATTTTATGTGTGCCTGCATAGCTGGGCCACACACTAGCACATGTAGATATCCCTTTATTTGCCATGTTAAGCTTGTCCCTGTTCATTAAATCACCAAAATTCCTGTCCATGAAAACAGCAACTGCTATTGCACAAGTTCAATCGGGGACATAAGCAAATGAGCAGGTGGAAATGCTGCCAGAAAGAAGCGGCTCCGCTCCCCAGGTCTGTGACCGGCTGCCTGCAAATAGGGCGCGGTGTTCAACATGCCAGTTCTCCTTTAATGTACATGCTCATAACACAGAAAATAGTCCTGTTGTAAGAAGTGGAGGAAAGCACTGGCTGTGTTGGCTGCGTTACATTTTGTGCATTCCCTTTAAAGGCCTTGAGATCTTAATGATACTAGATTTAACCTCTTCATGACTTGACTAAGTGTATTTTCACTTTTGCATTTCATCTTTACTCCTCTTAAACTTAACCGTTCATGGCTTTGATTTTTTTCAGGGACAAGTTGTAATTTTCAATGGTATTATTTTCATAAACCATACTAAAAAACTAAGTTCCAGTTTGGTGAAATAGTGAAAAATATGAAATTCTGACTGTTTTTTGTTTCATTTTTACAGCGTTCATTGTATTGTAATATTAACGAGGAAAGAAGTATCCCTATTTGGGCTCATTCACATTAGCGTATAACTCGGAGGAGTGCAATCCGATAAAAAATCGGATTGCACTTGGACTTACGTTATTCGATGAGACCGTGCAGATCTGCATATTCGGCGTAAGTAAAAAATTGCGGCATGCTGAGATTTGACTTTGAAACCTGATGGGTGCAGGAAAAAAATCAGATGCCGTCAGTATAACATCTGATTTTTATGGATGCATTACAGTTCTGTGGCATAGGAAACTACCTGATTGTGTAAAAGATTAATAGCTGCTTAGTAAAAAAACGGATTGTATCTGAAAAGCACATGAGAAAAAAATTGTCCCACTCTTCTGTATGAAGTGTGACCCCAACCTTGGGGAAAATGTCAGTACAACATAAAGTTTTGAATGCAACATTTTTCCCTTAGCATATTGTCCTACAAATATCAATATATGAACCTTGGTATATAAATAATGAACATGTGTAATGATTTTATATGATATGTGGATTTACAAACCGTAAGTAATAAGGGATAGCTAAGAAAGAAACTTGCAAATGTAGTAGAGGCAAAATTGACATTTTAATAAGTTCTAATGTTTAGTTCTTAAACTGATGCATACAATTGACCATCAGTACTACACAATGTATCATTCATTAGCAAAGCTGTAACACACCAAATTGAACCTAACATACATGTATTGCAGATTATCTAAGTCCTGGTTACATTGTGAGAATCACTAGGTATAATATAACTAGAAGAATAGAGTGGGATAAGGGTGGGGTTATGGCTGCTGTCACTGAGGGAGCTGGTAAACAAGGTCTATAAAGCAGGGCAAGACAAGTAATTACAACACTCACATGTATTGCTGAGGAAGAGAAGCAGCAGGGTTATCGTTTGCCCCATAGCGGTACCTTCATTTATAAACATGTTTCCCAGGGCTTTAGAAAGAGTCATCATATCTTGTGCAGATTTAGTCCACAACGACGGGAAAGTGAAAGGAAGGAGCTTTGTGCTGGGAAAGCGAATGCCTAGATTTTCTGTGGATTGTCCTCTGACCTGTAAAACGCTGAAACAGTTTCCTCATATATATATATGCCCCCTTCTCCAGTTTTCAGAAAGTTTCATGCCCTGTGCAGATTTCGACATTGACCTTGTGAAAGTGAAGCTAAGAGGAGCAGTTTTGTTCTGGGAATATAAACACATTCCCAGTATTCCTATTGGTTTTCCTCTGAAGGAAGCAAAAGATGGCCTGCTCCCATAATAGCTGATGAAATGAAACATGAATATGACACCGTTTTTATTAACAGTAGAACATACAGTAGGACATTGATCAGAAGTTGGACATTTTTCCATTGCATTTGAAAAAAAAAAAACCTCCCGTTGATGGGAGTGCTGTATGTCGGCGGCATATTGGACGAGGTCCCCTCGTGCTCCTGAGAGTCTCTATCCCCTCTTTGCTGAGGGCCATGTCGGCAGAGGGCTCCACGGTGAAGGCTCCGGTATCTTCAAGGGTTTGGTGATGTGGTAGGTACCCTCAGAAGACGAAAAGCTGGTGTCTGAGGAGTTGTAGCTGCAGCTCTTACATCACTCGAATGCCTCACCCGTTCAGGAGTCATTCAACGTTAGTTGTTCCATTTTTGTGGCCCTTTAGGCCGAGGCACACACACCCGTTCAGCTGGGGCCAAGTTGAATTTTTATTTTTTTAGCTTCTGAAATATTCTGAAACGAGATGTGTGTCTGAGCTACATACTGATTCTCCAATCTGAGGCTTACAACAATGGGCCATAAAAGAAATGTACTAATATCAGCAAATGTGGAGGATGATGGGAGTTGTTAAGATTCTAGTCAGGGTATTCAAATTTGTTTAAATACTGAAATAATAAAAGTTTTTTTTAAAAAATGACCGTAGTTCTTGTGTTATTTTATTTTCCTTTGCAGCATCCAAGATTATGGTTGTTTTGGTTTTAGGTGTTTGCAATTGAGGATCTCAGTAGAGAAGTCTCCAGGCAACTGTATTGGCCCATATGGCTTCATCGTCACAATGATCGTTCACCATGCGATCATTTGATCAGTGCTTTCTCAACCATCAGACTTCTTTTATTTAATGCATATGGTCACCTTTTTGTCACCATGTTTTGTCGTAAGGGACGTCCCTTCCATTTGTTCTTTTTCCATTTTTGAACCTAAATTCCCAAAATTTCAAAACCCAAAAAAACCTTGAAGTATAAAACACATTAGGGGACTTGTTTTTTTTGTCAGCTGTCCGAACAGAAGGGCATAGATGTCCTTTCTCGACAACCCTCTTCGGGCCTACGTAAATGTCACTAATCGCACACACACAGATGCCCTTTATCTCTGCACCAGGCCTTGTCATCCATCACTCATCCGTCAGCCACATAATAGAAGAAGAATGGCAGCGGCTATAAATGCAGACATTTGGCTTCTGAGGGATCACACATGATGCGGCAAAGGAGAGAACACTGCAACATGGAGACCAGGCCGATGGAGAAAGGGCGCATGAAGTGGCACCGATGGGAGGTGAGCTCTGCTAGGGGGTAACTAGATTACTCCAAATAGATTAATATTCTTTTTTTAAATTAGTTATGTGGGAAAGTAAAATCCGTAATCTGTGACTAATTCTATTTTGATCTCTGCTTTGGATGTGAATTCAGCACAGATTAAAAATGACTTAGTTGCAATTTTCGTGAAACCATAAAGGGAGATCAAAGGATCCGCTGTGGGCTTGTAAGCAATTGTATTGGAAATTAATTTAAAAATTTAGCCGCATACGTCATAAAATGAAAATTATGATTTAAACTTTATAGATTTTTATATTTTGTGTAGTTAAATATTTGTAAATGTCTGGATGTAGCATAGACTGATGCTGATCTTATATTGTGCAGAGCTGGATTGTTGCAGTTCAGATTGCAGAATTTTGAATGCAGCTCTGGGAAAATGAATGATGTTTACCCTCTGGTTGTGGCTTCTGTAGCAAATGTCTGACAACCCACCTCTCCTACATAGAGGAAAGGATAACAGATGAATTCATTTACCCCTACTGTATACTATGGGTGACCCTGCCGCACTCTCCCGCAGCTCCTGACCGTATCCAGCGCTCTGTTCTGCCTTCTGTATATCTGGATCTGGTATGAGAATTTCCACTTCCACGTCTCCCACTTCTACGCCCACTTGGGTTACCCCAGTGCCCAGCACGTGGTGGGGCAAAGGTATCTGAGAGGTAATGTTTCGTCACTTCAGCACATTTTAGGTTTATTCATCGGGGCAGATCTATAATAATGGGGCCGTTATACCCTACAGATTTCTGCTCTGAGGCCTCCAGAGAGGTTTCCATAAATCTCGGTGTAATGTTTTCCTTATGAAAGTTATGTTAAAAAAAATGCAAACATGACGTCTGGACAGGGGACGGTTTTGGTTGTGCAGTTGACGACCCATCTGTCTAACCCTAATCCTAGCCCTAATATTAACCCTAACCCCGCTCTGCACTTGTGTCTTGTGTATACAGGAGTTGGCGTCCGTCAGGACACAGCCATGGCTTCCTACTGGATCAGGTAAGATAAGTAGGACCTGAAACACAGTTTCCACACATCGTCATCGTGGTTACACTTTTCCCCCACTCTCTTCGCAGCAGTTAACCTGCTTTATGCTTCCCAGATAGAATTTTTGGTTTTTTTTTTAGTACAAGCAATAAGTGAAAAATACTTTAAATGTTTCCTTAAGATCCTCCTCATTCACTAACTGGAAAAATGAATAAGCCAGTAGGAAAGTGAAAAGGTTCATTACATGCTGTTATATGAGAGGACCACGGTGATGATGGTGCAAGTAACGCCAGATCCTCTGTCTCCACAGTCGCGCTGCAGCCGGAGGGGGCAACCAAACTCTGACCTTCGGCAACTGAATCTGTAACTATAGAGAAGAACTTCACAACCTATAGATTTGAGGAGTGACTGCTGTAAACCCCACAAGACCGGTCATTTTGGATCTGCTCTTTACAATTTATGCCTCTCGTCTCTCAATTACTTCCAACATCAAATTCGAGAACTGCTTGTTCACGTGTTGCCTGATCCATCCCACCCACGGTCAGTCCGGGCATTACACTCCGTACACAGACCATAACATACGACCGTCTGACCCTTAGTCATAGGCAGAAGGGCTCTCAGCCTGGATTCAGAAACATCAGTGGTGACGGCAACTGCCCGGAGCTGTAATCAAAGGGAATTCACGTCTCTTCACACAGTGACTCGGCCAGTAGATCGCATCATGTATCACCGTATCGAATCGGCCTAGTGACGCATGGTCACTGTTCTATACTCCTAGGCAAGATTTTACTTGTTAACTTTCGCACAACTACTACACATAGAGTTCAGCTAAAAACATCATTGCAACCATCACATAATTTCCTGCAGGACTTGGATTAGTTTATTAAACAATGTTCAGAAGTCAGGTTCCCTTTAAGTAAAGTACTAACAAATATGCAAACACAATATTTTTTCTTTGAGAAGTATTTTTTTTATTTAAAACATTAGTTCAAAGGTTTAGTTTCTCTTCTTTACACCAATTACAAATATAGTATACAAAGCAGAATAGTGAGTGCAGCTCTGGAGTATAATACAAGATGTAACTCAGGATCAGTAATGTAATGTATGTACACAGTGACTGCACCAGCAGAATAGTGAGTGCAGCTCTGGAGTATAATACAGGATGTATCTCAGGATCAGTAATGTAATGTATGTACACAGTGACTGCACCAGCAGAATAGTGAGTGCAGCTCTGGAGTATAATACAGGAGGTAACTCAGGATCAGTAATGTAATGTATGTACACAGTGACTGCACCAGCAGAATAGTGAGTGCAGCTCTGGAGTATAATACAGGATGTTACTCAGGATCAGTAATGTAATGTATGTATACAGTGACTGCACCAGCAGAATAGTGACTGCAGCTCTGGAGTATAATACAGGATGTAATTCAGGATCAGTAATGTAATATATGTATACAGTGACTGCACCAGCAGAATAGTGACTGCAGCTCTGGAGTATAATACAGGATGTTACTCAGGATCAGTAATGTAATGTATGTACACAGTGACTGCACCAGCAGAATAGTGAGTGCAGCTCTGGAGTATAATACAGGATGTAACTCAGGATCAGTAATGTAATGTATGTACACAGTGACTGTACCAGCAGAATAGTGAGTGCAGCTCTGGAGTATAATACAGGATGTAACTCAGGATCAGTAATGTAATGTATGTACACAGTGACTGCACCAGCAGAATAGTGAGTGCAGCTCTGTAGTATAATACAGGATGTAACTCAGGATCAGTAATGTAATGTATGTACATAGTGACTGCACCAGCAGAATAGTGAGTGCAGCTCTGTAGTATAATACAGGATGTAACTCAGGATCAGTAATGTAATGTATGTACACAGTGACTGCACCAGCAGAATAGTGAGTGCAGCTCTGTAGTATAATACAGGATGTAACTCAGGATCAGTAATGTAATGTATGTACACAGTGACTGCACCAGCAGAATAGTGAGTGCAGCTCTGGAGTATAATACAGGATGTAACTCAGGATCAGTAATGTAATGTATGTACACAGTGACTGCACCAGCAGAATAGTGAGTGCAGCTCTGGAGTATAATATAGGATGTAACTCAGGATCAGTAATGTAATGTATGTACACAGTGACTGCACCAGCAGAATAGTGAGTGCAGCTCTGGGGTATAATACAGGATGTAACTCAGGATCAGTAATGTAATGTATGTACACAGTGACTCCACCAGCAGAATAATGAGTGCAGCTCTGGAGTATAATACAGGAGGTAACTCAGGATCAGTAATGTAATGTATGTACACAGTGACTGCACCAGCAGAATAATGAGTGCAGCTCTGGAGTATAATACAGGATGTAACTCAGGATCAGTAATGTAATGTATGTACACAGTGACTGCACCAGCAGAATAATGAGTGCAGCTCTGGAGTATAATACAGGAGGTAACTCAGGATCAGTAATGTAATGTATGTACACAGTGACTGCACCAGCAGAATAGTGAGTGCAGCTCTGGAGTATAATACAGGATGTAACTCAGGATCAGTAATGTATGTATACAGTGACTGCACCAGCAGAATAGTGAGTGCAGCTCTGGAGTATAATAGAGGATGTAATTCAGGATCAGTAATGTATGTATACAGTGACTGCACCAGCAGAATAGTGAGTGCAGCTCTGGAGTATAATACAGGATGTAACTCAGGATCAGTAATGTAATGTATGTACACAGTGACTGTACCAGCAGAATAGTGAGTATAATACAGGATGTAACTCAGGATCAGTAATGTAATGTATGTACACAGTGACTGTACCAGCAGAATAGTGAGTATAATACAGGATGTAACTCAGGATCAGTAATGTAATGTATGTACACAGTGACTGCACCAGCAGAATAGTGAGTTCAGCACCGGAGGATAAGTAATTATTACACTTATATAAAAGGTGAGCTGGACATTCCCTTTATTATCATGTTACACAGGTTAAGCAAGGAATTGATTGTTTATAAATCTTTTATTAGAAGATTTCAGATTGTGAGCCGACTTATTCCTGCACCAAAATGACAGTAAAGTCAGGTTTACAGTAATGTATATTTTAGGGTTTTTGATATAAAACTTTCTTGTGCGTCATTCTCCGTAATCAGCCGATTGAGTCCGGTGTCGTTCAGAGCTGATGGACCGTCCGACATCCCTGAGGAACCACAGCTAGAGATGGCACTGCAGGTGTTGCCCTACTTGGTACCCTCTGTTGTACCCCTCCACTCCTCATGCATCCACCATGGTCACTAGAGAATGTACCAACAGATGCATGTATCTACCTGGGCCATGTGCAGCTGATGGTCTAGTCTCCAAAGCGTCCCAGTGGTACATCTTCGCCGAGTGTTCTGAAATAGAAAATGGACGTAATGCTCAGAACGATTGCTCATCCTGCCCTGGAATACTCTACAAGTCACTGCCGTAAGGAAGGCTAGAGCCACCATTACTGATGGTAGATGGACATTGCAGGACTGCACCAATATAGTCCACAAGTGTGTATGTCTCGACCCGCCACCACAATTGTGGGTTACCAGGGCAATGGGGTACTCAGAGCCGAGCCCATGGAAGTCTATGGGGATTTGTCACAGGCAGCGGTGGCTCGGTCTGTGGCCCTGGCGGTCTGGCGTATGTTGGGGGGGAATATTTACAGGGGATAGATTTATATACAGTTCGTGACGCCACCTGTAGTCTTCTGGTAATTTGTACCAGCGCTGCTGTAGATCTCTGAGGGGATGGTGAGGCAGCTAGATGTCGGGTCCCCTACAGGTGGGACTCTTCCCTCAGGTCGGTAGTTATATAGGGATTGTGCAGGCATGCAAATAAATAACTCAGTCTCACACCGTCAGCGTCTTTCCATACCTTTACTTGCAAGATGGTAAGGCAGGTCCCAGGGAGGCTGATGGGGTTGATGGAGGATGAGCTTTGAGGCAACGGTTAAGCAAGTTAGGGGCCTCCTTTACTGTCCAATGTTGATGAGTCCAACCAGCTTGAAGCGTAGTTCCCTCTATAATTCCAGCTATTCCAAAGCTGTTCTGCCCGGTCAGTTTTTGTGGTTGGAGCCTTCCTGTGAGAAAGCTGAATTCCTATCTTGTCGTGCACTGACTCAAGGTCCTCACTTCCTCTGACCCCAGTTACGTACTGACTATTCGGGGCTGCTTTCCGCGACCTAAGGTCCGGTAAATCCCTGGTTTTCTTACCACTATGCTTGAAGCTAATAGTGATCCTTCGGTCCCCAGTGACCGGTTACAATGTGCAGGACTTCCTCAATCCAAAAGCACTTTTCCAATAATCTTTCCACTGTGCCTTTCGCCTTGTCCTCGCTGGTAGCATAAACACTCACACTTGCAAAAAGTCGTGTAATCACTCCCTTCTTCACTTCCTTCAGAGTTAGTTAACAGATTCTCAGTTATCCACTAGGCAGGAGCACGTCTCTGAACCTTTCACTGTCCTTGAGACAGGTGACTGAAGTAATTCTGCACTAAGCTTCTTCTTTCTTTGTCAATGTATTCAGGTGAGGTACAGCTCTGACCAGGCTGAGGGGATCTATATCTCGCCCTTACTGGCCTCCACTTTCTGAACTGCTGCAGAACCAGGCTGGACTGCTTCCTCCCTCCAGCTAGACTCCACACGTCTGCTCTGTCCGAAGACAGGAAACTGACTATTCTAAAATCACTCAACCAATATACACCCTGACCACTCCCTAACAAGTAACTACACTACCCTAAGGGTGTGTCTAGTGTATGTTGAGTGAATGGGTATTGAGCATTAAACTGCTGTCTCGCCACACACTCTCCAGGGTACTGCGTGTGCCTAACACCAGGGCTACACATTCCCCCATGGTAAAAGACAGCACTCCCGGGCTGTAAAATACAAAGAGACATTTTGTTTATGCATGAAAACATCAACATTAAACATTAATTCGTCCCATCCGGGAGGTGAGGATGTCTTGAACGTTGCAAACAACACATTATATATATAAAAAATACAAAAGTATTAAGGCATCAAAACATTCAATAAATACACAGTATTCTTGTGAAGGACCCGCACCAAACCTTCAACGTGGGTCCTGGGTGGGCTGCAGGACATCCGAATGCAGACCTCACTCAGTGCCACACCACACGGGTTTTTGTATTCAGAGGTAGTTGTGCTGGTTTTATGTAAAACCAAGATAAAGCACCGAAGCGCAACTATGTACAAATAAGTTCTGGGCTGGCACAGTCCTCAACCTCAAAGTCCATTGTAAAACGAAGACACAGATATAATATCACATTATAATAATACTAAAGTGCAAAACTTTTTCTGGTTACCCAGTCGGGCATTCTACTGTTAGAAATATATATATATATTATATACGTTATACTTGTGCAAAAATTGGCAAACATTCTTAAACTTTTTACAACTTTACTTATGGTAGACCCCTATCTGGATCTCACCGGTTTTTCTCTTTTACTGTTTAATTATTTTCAAATACATTTTCCACCCCGGGGGCTGGAACAATGCGATGGTCCCTAGATCCCAGAACTAACAGGTCGTGACCTGCTATTGGGGTTTGAGTCGCCACAGTTCTTGTGCGAACCTCTAGGGGCGCAACGGGTACATTCTCCTCACGAGACACCGATTGCGTTTCAATCACAGTTAACGATATGGACCGTGTCATGGATTGCGATTGAGACTGGGTCGCATGTTGCGATATAGATGTTGCTTTCATTTGCGATGAACCTGCAGGGGGCGATGCTGGGGCACGGCCGGATACTGCTTGAGCTGGAGACGAGGACGCTGCGGTAGTGATGACGTTACCTGCGTCTGGGACGGGGTCACGGACGATGGTGACGTTAAGGGCATACCATCCCTTCATTCCCCAGTGCCGTGTATACGTGACAATGTCTCCATTAACTAAGTCCCTCCCGGGATGGCCTTGCGGTAGGTGGGATTCTACGTCCCTGCGACTAACAAAGACCCCTGGGTAGAGGCCCGGTTCACGGATGAAGCCCCAGCCCTTCCGGAGCTGGAACTCAGTCACACACCCCTGCCGCCGCGGTTCCCTCAGGGTACCTTTCTCTCTCCGGACACTCTCCTTGTCCGCGATCAGCTCTGCATGTTGTCGCTGACGATTCCGCTGAGCTTCCCGCTCTTCCTCCTGCTGGCGTTTCTGCTTCTCCTCACGACGCTGCCACTCATATTCCCACTGGGCGGTGTAGGCGACGTCATCCAGGCGCGCCATCTCGTCCCAGTCTACGTCTGGTAACGACGGACAGGACCCCTCCGGTGTCCCTGTCGGGGACCGATCATCTGCTGCGGCCTCCTGGCCGGGCGGGCGTTCCGGAACTGGCGGTACCTCCTCAACCTCCTTCGCCTCCACCGCTTCACCGGTGGGATCAGGATCGGTACTTTCGGGGGCAGCCTCCGGTTGCTCCTTCGCCTTGGGCAGCAGAATCTTTGGTAACTCGAATCGTGGGGGGTCGTTGAGGGGAGAGATCACCGCGTCCCACAGCCTCCGCTGCTCCAGGGTACGCCGGCGTCTCTCGATCTCTTCAAATCCAGGTTGGTACTGGACCATCTTCTTCAGGCGTGCATTTTCTTCCTGAATTTCTAGCAACGCCTGCTGCAGGTGCAGGACCACGGATAACTCCGGTGCTGGTGGCAGCTTGGCTGGGGCACGGGGCCTGCCTTCCTCCGCTTCCCTGCTCGGCTGCACACGTCCTGCTTCCATGATGTTCCAGAAGATTCTTTCTTCTTCCTTCAGAGACATCCGGTCTCTTCCGTGGAGGCGGGGTTTGCGTCTCCTCCTCCTCGCAGGGAAGGTGAAGAGGAGGCGGACCTCCTTTGCTGTAGGGCAGGATCGCATATTGTAATAGCACTTTGAGAGGGCAGGCATTTTCTTCGCGCCACAGGGGGGTACACGCCCACGAAGGTACGCCCACCTTCTTCTCCAGCGCCTGAGGGCGCGAATATGGCGACAAAGATGGCGATTTTTGGCGCCAAAAGTGCAAACAGTCCTTTTCACAAAAACAATTCCATAGGCACACAGGGCTCGCAATGCTGCAAGTTTCGTATCCTGTTCGTGACGCCAAATTTTTGTGTCGACCCGCCACCACAATTGTGGGTTACCAGGGCAATGGGGTACTCAGAGCCGAGCCCATGGAAGTCTATGGGGATTTGTCACAGGCAGCGGTGGCTCGGTCTGTGGCCCTGGCGGTCTGGCGTATGTTGGGGGGGAATATTTACAGGGGATAGATTTATATACAGTTCGTGACGCCACCTGTAGTCTTCTGGTAATTTGTACCAGCGCTGCTGTAGATCTCTGAGGGGATGGTGAGGCAGCTAGATGTCGGGTCCCCTACAGGTGGGACTCTTCCCTCAGGTCGGTAGTTATATAGGGATTGTGCAGGCATGCAAATAAATAACTCAGTCTCACACCGTCAGCGTCTTTCCATACCTTTACTTGCAAGATGGTAAGGCAGGTCCCAGGGAGGCTGATGGGGTTGATGGAGGATGAGCTTTGAGGCAACGGTTAAGCAAGTTAGGGGCCTCCTTTACTGTCCAATGTTGATGAGTCCAACCAGCTTGAAGCGTAGTTCCCTCTATAATTCCAGCTATTCCAAAGCTGTTCTGCCCGGTCAGTTTTTGTGGTTGGAGCCTTCCTGTGAGAAAGCTGAATTCCTATCTTGTCGTGCACTGACTCAAGGTCCTCACTTCCTCTGACCCCAGTTACGTACTGACTATTCGGGGCTGCTTGCCGCGACCTAAGGTCCGGTAAATCCCTGGTTTTCTTACCACTATGCTTGAAGCTAATAGTGATCCTTCGGTCCCCAGTGACCGGTTACAATGTGCAGGACTTCCTCAATCCAAAAGCACTTTTCCAATAATCTTTCCACTGTGCCTTTCGCCTTGTCCTCGCTGGTAGCATAAACACTCACACTTGCAAAAAGTCGTGTAATCACTCCCTTCTTCACTTCCTTCAGAGTTAGTTAACAGATTCTCAGTTATCCACTAGGCAGGAGCACGTCTCTGAACCTTTCACTGTCCTTGAGACAGGTGACTGAAGTAATTCTGCACTAAGCTTCTTCTTCTTTGTCAATGTATTCAGGTGAGGTACAGCTCTGACCAGGCTGAGGGGATCTATATCTCGCCCTTACTGGCCTCCACTTTCTGAACTGCTGCAGAACCAGGCTGGACTGCTTCCTCCCTCCAGCTAGACTCCACACGTCTGCTCTGTCCGAAGACAGGAAACTGACTATTCTAAAATCACTCAACCAATATACACCCTGACCACTCCCTAACAAGTAACTACACTACCCTAAGGGTGTGTCTAGTGTATGTTGAGTGAATGGGTATTGAGCATTAAACTGCTGTCTCGCCACACACTCTCCAGGGTACTGCGTGTGCCTAACACCAGGGCTACACATGTACAAGGTCTCATGTAATGGAGATACAGCCAGCCTATGAGCAAGGCATGGAAGCTGAAAACAACTTCTGAAAAAGAGATAATGAATAGACATTAGCTACAGCAGGAGTGGACAACCTCCGGCCCATGGGCTGTTCACCGTTTCTCCGGCTTGGGCAGATTCCAGGGGACTACACTGGTTTAATTTCCTTTTGCACGGTTGCCACGCACATGGAGCGTTCACTACTGAATACTGCATCACATGCAATGAAAAATTACATCCTGACGGTGACCGGTGACAGTGTCTGGACGTTCTTTGTGGGCGGAGTTAGCAAGAGATTCGCTCCCAAATCACACATGAAGACAACACCGGCAACATATCCTGTGTGATGAATATACTAAAGGCTAGTGATGAGCGAGTATACTCGTTGCTCGGGTTTCCCCGAGCATGATCGGGTGGTCTCAGTATTTGGAAGTGTTTAGAGATTTAGTTTCTGTTGCCATAGCTGCATGATTTGCGGCTATTTGACAGCCTGAATACATGTGGGAATTCCCTAACAAACAGGCAATCCTCACATGTATTCAGGCTGTCAAGTAGCCGCAAATCATGCAGCTGCAGCAACAGAAACTAAATCTCCAAGCACTTCCAAATACTCCGAGACCACCCGAGGGTGCTCGGGAAAACCTGAACAACGAGCATACTCGCTCATCACTACTAAACACCCAATGTCTTCTGTGTGATGAATATACTCCAGACCCATCATCTCCTGTGATCTATATATTTCAGCCCCGGTATCTCCTATTGTATATAATCCAGCCCCAGTGTCTCTTCTGTAATGTATATACTCCTGCCCCATCTCTTATGTGATGTATATGCTAGAGCCCCAGTGTCTCCTATAGGATGTATATACAGGAGTCTGTGTCTCCTATGTTATGTATTTACTGCAGTCTCCTATGTAATGTATATGCACCAGTGTCTATTACAATGGGTACGGAAAGTATTCAGACCCCTTTACATTTTTCACTCTTTGTTTCAGTACAAGCATTTGGTAAATGCAAAAAAGTTCATTTTTTTCTCATTAATGTACACTCTGCACCCCATCTTGACTGAAAAAAAACAAATGTAAACATTTTTGCAAATTTATTAAAAAATAAAAACTGAAATATCACATGGTCATAAGTATTCAGACCCTCTGCTCAGTATTGAGCTAGTACAGCCATGAGTCTTCTTGAGAATGATGCAACAAGTTTTTCCCACCTGGATTTGGGGATCCTCTGCCATTTTTCCTTCCAGAGATGTATCTGCACTAGTCCTGGTGTGTATACAGTAGTCTCAGTGTTTCCTATATAATGTACATACAGTCATGGCCAAAAGTTTTGAGAATAACACAAATATTAATTTTTACAAAGTCTACTGCTTCACTTTTTCTAATGGCAATTTGCATATACTCCAGAATGTTATAAAGAGTGATCAGCTTAACAGCAATTACTTGCAAAGTCAATATTTGGCTAGAAAATGAACTTTATCCCCAAAACACATTTCAACATCATTGCAGCCCTGCCTTAAAAGGACCAGCTAACCTCTTTTCAGTGATTGCTCCATTAACACAGGTGTGGGTGTTGATGAGGACATGGCTGGAGATCAATCTGTCATGATTAAGTAAGAATGACACCACTGGACACTTTAAAAGGAGGCTGGTGCTTGGCATCATTGTTTCTCTTCTGTTAACCATGGTTATCTCTAAAGAAACACGTGCAGTCATCATTGCAATGCACAAAAATGGCCTAACAGGGAAGAGTATCGCAGCTAGAAAGATTGCACCTCTGTCAACAATCTATCGCATCATCAAGAACTTCAAGGTGAGAGGTTCCATTGTTGCCAAAAAGGCTCCAGGGCGCCCAAGAAAGACCAGCAAGCGCCAGGACCATCTCTTAAAAGTGTTTCAGCTGCGGGATCGGGCTACCAGCAGTGCAGAGCTTGCTCAGGAATGGCAGCAGGCAGGTGTGAGTGCATCTGCACGCACTGTGAGGCGGAGACTCTTGGAGAAAGGCCTGGTCATATGTTTGAAATTATATTTCTGTCTGTGATAAAAACATCTGTCAAACACACATAAAAACCAGAGGGCAGCAGATCATGTGAAAATATAATATTTGTGTCATTCTCAAAACTTTTGGCCATGACTGTATGTTTTTGGAATGTGGGAGGAAACCCACGCAAACACGGAGAACATACAAACTCCTTGCAGATGTTGTCCTTGGTGGGATTCGAACCAGGACTCCAGCGCTATCCACTGAGCCACCGTGTCTTCTTTTTGCACTTTATTCCTGCTGCTCCCCAGAATATTAATTTCTTGATTGCCGCCTCTAGGATCAATGAGGACCCTATGAATCATCTAGAATTTCAACAAAGAACCACAAATATGGAAGTTGTCACTCGCGATACGACTTGGGATAAAATCCAGAATCTCTGTTTGTAGACACGGTGTTTCGGGTTGTTGTTGCCCCTCTTCTCACTCTCCACCCAGCCAAATCAGATCTCATACTTTGTACTGATGAGGACAATGCCCTGAAACAATTTCTGCAAATATAATTCAAAGTTCATGGTTATCTGTCAAATCCTTCTTCTCTTGAGCTCAATCCTTGAGTTTTTTTTGGTGGGTGGTTGGGGGCATCGCCGCCGTACGCTCAATTCCAGTGTTACCTCCAACCTCCCCGAGATTAGTCATATCACATCAGTAGTGACACTCTTGACTTTCGTATCACATGAAGTCAGCTGATCAGCCCACGTGGTCACTCCAGGGTCTTTCTGACACTTTAGATTTAGATCCATACCTGTGTCCCATGGTGTATCACATCCACCTTACAGCTGCTTCCATTCTATTGGTTTATTGGTGTTTACAAGGGGGCACCTGCACACTTAACATCTAACCCCTGATGAAGCACGTTGTGCGAAACGCACATCGAATGGACATTCTTGTTTCAGATCTGCATCTACATCGGCTTGTCTATATCAGATTTTATCTGATATTCTTTCTATGGTCTCTATTTCATGGTGCTTGGTATCTGATGTAAAAAGTTTTTTTTATCTTTTGTTACTAGTACTGAGTATTAATAATTATTAATGAACTCATTCCATGTATTTATAATTCATTACTATATTATTATATTTGCTATGTGCAATTTGTACATTTATCTTCTTGCAATACTACCTCCGTATGCCTTCAGAATTATATACATATTTATAGGGGTCTCAAGTTGTTCCACCTCTTTTTCTTCATTTGGTGGATTCATTTATTCATCTCTTTTTCATATGTCATTTTATACATATATTTTCTATAAATATTGTGATTTTTAATCTGGTCAGTTTTCATGCCTTGCTCATAGTTTAGGTGTGAAGACTTCTGCAAGTCTAATGCTCAGAGGGATGGATATTATAACAACCTCAATTCTAAGACTTTTTTGACTGGGCTCCCTACTGCAAAACTAAACTCACCCACAAGCTGCCAGATCAATGGGATCCACTTACCGTGATCGGACAAATAAAGTCTTGGCTGTAGGAAACCTTGCTGCACGTCCTCCAGGAATATTACTTGTGGAGGAGGACCTAGTTCTCGTGAAGAATGTTGTAAAGATGATGATACCTGTGACTCTAAAGTTGTAGATTTTGAAGGTACTTGTAAAACAACAAAAGGACAAAAGTGGGGACACTGGTAACTCTGGAGGGGATTGTCTTGAAGGTTCAGATTTTGACTTTGTAGAAGGTCTGGAAAATCTGGATTGTGGTGACTCTGGAGAAGATTTTAAGCTCCTGTAGCTTCCGAGACATTGGAATTCCATACCGCTCTTTATTAAATGTGCTCTGCGCCTGTGTACAAACTATGAAAAGTAGCCATAAAAGTAAAAATTAAAAAAAGCAAAATCTTACGTTATATTGTAACTTCCAAACCACTGTCAGATGCAGATGACAGGATTGTGGTCATGAGATTAAAAGGGAATCTATCAGCAGGTTTTTGCTATGTAATATGAAAGTTGAATAATGTAAGGGCAGATAGCCTAATTCCAGTGATGTATCACTTACTGGACTACTTGGTGCAGTTTTGATAAAATCCCTGTTTACGCTGCTGCAGTATTATAGTAGTTATATTTTTATATATAGGGGACAGTATAATACTGCTCCTATGTACACAAATATAACTCCTATAATACTGCCTCCTATGTACAAGAATATAACTACTATAATACTACCCCTATATACAAGATTATAACTACTATTAATACTGCTCCTATATACAAGAATATACTACAATAATACTGCTTCCTATGTACAAGAATATAACTACTATAATACTGCCCCTATGTACAAGAATATAACTACTATAATACTGCTCCTATGTACAAGAATATAACTACTATAATACTACCCCTATATACAAGATTATAACTACTATAATACTGCTCCTATGTACAGGAATATAACTCCTATAATAGTGCCTCCTATGTACAAGAATATAACTATTATACTACTGCTACCAAGTACAAGAATATAACTACTATAATACTGCCCCTATATGCAAGAATATAACTACTATAATACTGCCCCTATGTACAAGAATATAACTACTATAATACTGCTCCTATGTACAAGAATATAACTACTATAATACTGCCCCTATGTACAAGATTATAACTACTATAATACTGCCCCTATGTACAAGAATATAACTACTATACTACTACCCTATGTACAAGAATATAACTACTATAATACTGCTCCTATGTACAAGAATATAACTACTATAATACTGCCCCTATGTACAAGAATATAACTACTATAATACTGCTCCTATGTACAAGAATATAACTACTATAATACTGCCCCTATGCACAAGAATATAACTACTATAATACTGCCCCTATGTACAAGAATATAACTACTATAATACTGCCCTATGTACAAGAATATAACTACTATAATACTGCCCCTATGTACAAGAATATAAATACTATAATACTGCCTATGCACAAAATATAACTACTATAATACTGCTCCTATGCACAATATAACTATATAATGCGGCTCCCTATGCACAAGAATATAACCCTATAATACTGCTCCCTATGTCAAAATAACTACTATAATACTGCCCCTATGCACAAGAATATAGCTACTATAATACTGCTCCCTATGTACAAGAATATAACTACTATAATACTGCTCCTATGTACAAGAATATAACTACTATAATACTGCCCCTATGCACAAGAATATACTACTATAATACTGCCCTATGTACAAGAATATAACTACTATAATACTGCCCCTATGTACAAGAATATAACTACTATAATACTGCTCCTATGTACAAGAATATAACTACTATAATACTGCTCCCTATGTGCAAGAATATAACTACTATAATACTACTCCTATGTACAAGAATATAACTACTATAATACTGCCTCTATATACAAGAATATAACTATAAAACTACTGCCCATGTACAAGAATATAACTACTATAATACTGCTCCTATGTGCAAGAATATAACTACTATAATACTGCTCCTATGTACAAGAATAAACTATTATAATACTGCCCTATGTACAAGAATATAACTATAATACTGCTCCTATGTACAAGAATATAACTACTATAATACTGCCCTATGACAAGAATATAACTACTATAATACTGCTCCTATGTACAAGAATATAACTACTATAATACTGCCCTATGTACAAGAATATAATACTATAATACTGCCCCTATGTACAAGAATATAACTACTATAATACTGCCCCTATGTACAAGAATATAACTACTATAATACTGCCCCTATTACAAGAATATAACTACTATAATACTGCTCCTATGTACAAGAATATAACTACTATAATACTGCCCCTATGTACAAGAATATAACTACTATAATACTGCCCCTATAGTACAAGAATATAACTACTATAATACTGCCCCTATGTACAAGAATATAACTACTATAATATACTAGTACTCCCTATGTACAAGAATATAACTACTATAATACTGCCTCCTATATACAAGAATATAACTACTATAATACTGCTCCTATGTACAAGAATATAACTACTATAATACTGCCCCTATGTACAAGAAATAACTACTATAATACTGCCCTATGTACAAGAATATAACTACTATAATACTGCTCCTATGTACAAGAATATAACTACTATAATACTGCTCCTATGTACAAGAATATAACTACTATAATACTGCTCCTATGTACAAGAATATAACTACTATAATACTGCTCCTATGTACAAGAATATAACTACTATAATACTGCCCTATGTACAAGAATATAACTACTATAATACTGCCCCTATGTACAAGAATATAACTACTATAATACTGCCCCTATGAAAAAATAACTATATAATACTGCCCTATTACAAGAATAAAACTATAATACTGCTCCTATGCACAAGAATATAACTACTATAATACGCCCCTATGCACAAGAATATAAATACTATAATACTCCCCTATGACAAGAATATAACTACTATAATACTGCTCCTATGACAAATATAACTATAAATGGCTCCTATGCACAAGAATATAACACTGTAATACTGCTATGTACAAAATTAACTACTATAATACTGCCCCTATGCACAAAAATAACTTATAATCTGCCCCTATGACAAGAATATAACCACTAATACTGCTCCTATGTCAAGAATATAACTACTATAATACTCCCTATGACAAGAATATAACTACTATAATACTCTCCTATGTACAAGAATATAACTACTATAATACTCCCTATGTACAAGAATATAACTACTATAATACTGCCTCTATTACAAGAATATAACTACTATAATACTGCCCTATTACAAGAATATAACTACTATAATACTGCTCCTATGTACAAGAATATAACTACTATAATACTGCCCTATGTCAAGAATTAACTACTATAATACTGCCCCTATGTGCAAGAATATAACTACTATAATACTGCTCCTATGTACAAGAATATAACTACTATAATACTACTCCTATGTACAAGAATAAACTATATACTACTGCTACCATGTACAAGAATATAACTACTATAATACTGCCCCTATATGGAAGAATATAACTACTATAATACTGCCCCTATGTACAAGAATTAACAATATATAATACTGCCCCTAATACAAGAATATAACTACTATAATACTGCTCCTATGCACAAGAATATAACTACTATAATACTGCCCCTATGACAAGAATATAACTACTATAATACTGCTCCTATGTACAAGAATATAACTACTATAATACGCTACCTATGCACAAGAATATAAATACTATAATACTGCCTATGTACAAAATATAACTACTATAATACTGCCCCTATGCACAAATAACTATATAAACTGCCCCTATGACAAGAATATAACACTATAATACTGCTCCTATGTGCAAGAATTAACTACTATAATACTGCCCCTATGTACAAGAATATAACTACTATAATACTGCCCCTATGCACAAGAATATAACTACTATAATACTGCTCCTATGTACAAGAATATAACTACTATAATACTGCCCTATGTACAAGAATATAACTACTATAATACTGCTCCTATGTACAAGAATATAACTACTATAATACTGCTCCTATGTACAAGAATATAACTACTATAATACTGCCCCCTATATACAAGATATAACTACTATAATACTGCCCTATGTACAAGAATATAACTACTATAATACTGCCCTATGACAAGAATATAACTACTATAATACTGCTCCTATGTACAAGAATATAACTACTATAATACTGCCCTATACAAGAATATAACTACTATAATACTGCCTATGTACAAGAATATAACTACTATAATACTGCCCCTATGACAAGAATATAACTACTATAATACTGCCCCTATTACAAGAATATAACTACTATAATACTGCCCCTATGTACAAGAATATAACTACTATAATACTGCCCTATACAAGAATATAACTACTATAATACTGCTCCTATGTACAAGAATAAACTACTATAAACTGCCCCTATACAAGAATATAATACTATAATACGCCCTATGACAAGAATATAATACTATAATACTGCTATGACAAAATATAACTACTATAATACTGCCCTTATGTACAAATATAACTTATAATACTGCCCCTATGCACAAGAATATAAACCACATAATACTGCTCCCTATGTACAAAATATAACTACTATAATACTGCCCCTATGCACAAAATATACTATAATACTGCCCCTATGTACAAGAATATAACTATAATACTACCCTATGTACAAGAATATAACTACTATAATACTCCCTATGACAAGAATATAAACTACTATAATACTGCTCCCTATGTACAAGATATAACTACTATAATACTGCCCTATGTACAAGAATATAACTACTATAATACTCTATATACAAGAATATAACTACTATAATACTGCCCTATGCACAAGAATATAATACTATAATACTGCCCTATGTACAAAATATAACTACTATAATACTGCCCCTATTGCAAGAATATAACTACTATAATACTGCCCCTATGACAAGAATATAACACTATAATACTGCTCCTATGACAAGAATATAACTACTATAATACTCTCCTATGTACAAGAATATAACTATAAATACTGCCTCCATGACAAGAATATAACTACTAAATACTGCCCTATACATGAAAATATAACTACTATAAACTGCCCTATTACAAGAATAAACTATTATATAACTGCCCCTATATACAAGAATAAACTACTATAATACTGCTCCTATGACAAGAATATAACTACTATAAACTGCCCCTATGACAAGAATATAACTACTATAATACTGCCCTATGTACAAGAATATAACTACTATAATACTCCCTATGCACAAGAATATAATACTATAATACTGCCTATGTACAAAATATAACTACTATAATACGCCCCTATGCACAAATAATACTAATACTGATGACAAATAAACTAAAATATGCCCCTATGCACAAGAATATAACCACTATAATACTGCTCCCTATGTGCAAGAATGTAACTACTATAATACTGCCCCTATGTACAAGAATATAACTACTATAATACTGCTCCTATGTACAAGAATATAACTACTATAATACTCCCCTATGTACAAGAATATAACTACTATAATACTGCTCCTATGTACAAGAATATAACTTTTATAATTTGAGGATTTCCAGATTCGTGTATAATTCGGATGTTGCTCTATTTCTCATAATGTGATCTTATAAACACCATACATGTGACAGGAGCCATGAAGCTTGAGGACCACACGAGCGCTCACGGAGGAGATCCTAGATTTGCAGAACCAATATTTTGGATTCTCGTGATTGGGAAATGAAGACCTAAAGATGGTTGTCATACATCACCAACACGTATCTATGATTCTGGGATAGAGCTCATCCTGGCAATCAGTGTTTATAAAAACAACTTTAGCTGCTACAGGTTTCAGTGGATAGAGGAGACTGCAAATTGAGCCAACTGTGTTACCATCAGTGAGCTGCTGCATGGAGGGTTTAATATGGTCTTAGATCACAGTAGAGAAGTTCAGAAGGAAATGCAAGTGAACAAACTAATTCTCTAAAGGAGCAGTTTCCAACATTACTGTCCTTAGTGAAACCAGAAGATTAAAGGAAGAAAAAGCTGCAAACTAGTTTATCATTATTGCAAATGGATTTTATTTGTATGCCACAACCCCACTAAAGGCGTCCAGTGAATGCAGCAGCAGATCTCCACCCATGGAAGATGGCAGCCGCGATATATACCGGCCCCATCATTAATGATTCCTGTCAAGTTGATGCTGTGAATTAACAGACACTTACGGTGGAGAAGTTCAGGAGGCGAGTTGTTTCCAGCAGTAACATTTTTAGATCTCAGAAATTACAACTGGGGCGGGCTCACCGTACAATGTATAATTATTGTGTAAGGTATGCAGAAGGAACTCCCCCTAGTGGTGGCTGCAGACAGGATCTTATCCCACATCTCTGTAGACAGGGAGCTCCCCCTAGTGGTGGCTGCAGACAGGACCTTATCCTGTATCTCTGTATACAGGGAACTCCCCCTAGTGGTGGCTGCAGACAGGATCTTATCCCACATCTCTGTAGACAGGGAGCTCCCCCTAGTGGTGGCTGCAGACAGGACCTTATCCTGTATCTCTGTATACAGGGAACTCCCCCTAGTGGTGGCTGCAGACAGGATCTTATCCCACATCTCTGTAGACAGGGAGCTCCCCCTAGTGGTGGCTGCAGACAGGACCTTATCCTGTATCTCTGTTTACAGGGAGCTCCTGCTAGTGGTGGCTGCAGACAGGACCTTATCCTGTATCTCTATAGCCAGGGAGCTCCCCCTAGTGGTGACTGCAGACAGGATCTTATCCTGTATCTCTGTATACAGGGAGCTCCCCCTAGCGGTGACTGCAGACAGGACCTTATCCCGTATCTTGGTATATAGGGAGCTCCCCCTAGTGGTGGCTGCAGACAGGATCTTATGTATCTCTGTATACAGGGATCTCTCCCTAGTGGTGGCTGCAGACAGGATCTTATCATGTATCTCTGTATACAGGGAGCTCCCCCTAGTGGTGACTGCAGACAGGATCTTATCATGTATCTCTGTATACAGGGAGCTCCCCCTAGTGGTGACTGCAGACAGGATCTTATCATGTATCTCTGTATACAGGGGCTCCCCCTAGTGGTGCTGCAGACAGGATCTTATATGTATCTCTGTATACAGGGAGCTCCCCCTAGTGGTGACTGCAGACAGGATCTTATCATGTATCTCTGTATACAGGGAGCTCCCCCTAGTGGTGGCTGCAGACAGGATCTTATCTGTATCTCTGTATACAGGAGCTCCCCCTAGTGGTGGCTGCAGACAGGATCTTATGTATCTCTGTATACAGGGATCTCTCCCTAGTGGTGGCTGCAGACAGGATCTTATCATGTATCTCTGTATACAGGGAGCTCCCCTAGTGGTGACTGCAGACAGGTCTACCTTATCTCTGTATCAGGGAGCTCCCCCTAGTGGTACTGCGACCATCTTACATGTATCACTGATATCAGGAGCTCCCCCAGTGTGACCTGCAGCTGGATCTTATCAGTACTCTGTATAAGGTGCTCCCCCTAGTGGTGACGCAGACAGGACTTAATTCTCCTGTATACAGGGAGCTCCCCAAGTGTGGCGTCCAAACAGGATCTTATCCTGTATCTCTGTATACAGGTAGCTCCCCCTAGTGGTGGCTGCAGACAGGATCTTATGTATCTCTGTATGCAGGAGCTCCCCCTAGTGGTGGCTGCAGACAGGACCTTATCATGTATCTCTGTATACAGGGAGCTCCCCTAGTGGTGACTGCAGCCAGGACCTTATCCTGTATCTTGGGAGCTCCCCTAGTGGTCCTCTACCACCTGCACTGCACAGATACTCAGAGCCTGGCCCCAGCATTGACCAGCTCCAGGCCTGGTTCTTTATTTTCTACAAAAAGTGACATTTTAAAGGATTCCACAAAGTTATATATGAGAGGCAGTAGCAAAAATAATTTCTGCACTTGCGACTTAACCCTCCAACCCCCTACTGCCGGCAGCAATAACCCACAAAGTGTCCTTATAGGCAAGGAGGGTCCTAAAAACAAAAGGAAAAGTTCCATTTATTGGGGGTCACTGGAGAAGTGAAGATCTCGGGTCAGAGGATCAGGATCAGTTCATCCATATTACCAAAGGCGACAGTTTCAGACTTAGGCAACTGATATAAAGAGGACCGGTCCGGCTAGGGGCAGCCATCTTGTCGCCAGCGTTACCTCTGAGGTCATAATTCCTGTCTCTGTGTGAGAGTATTGCGGCTTTACATCTCGGCATCCTCACGCCCACGCTTCTATGATGTCCTCGCTTTCCAGGCCGAGCTCCTGGGCCGTGTTCCTGCCGTTTAGTTTCTGCCCTTCGAACATGAAGCAGACGTTGTTGGAGAGGCCCATGGCGGCTTTATACTGATCCATGAGGGCCTGGAACGGCTCGGTCTGTAGAGGAAGAAGAACGAGGGTCAGCTGTCAGGATAGATACTCAGCCAGGAAAGTCCTAAAGGCCGATACCCAGAATCTATATGGCTGGGATATTGTGCGGATCAGAGACGCCCTGAGCCCAGCCGCTTACACCCTTAGATGCCGCGGTCATCAGCAGCTGCAGCATCTACAGTGGTGACCACATGTTGGGAGACGGATACATTTTGGTTTTTTATAATTTAACCTCTTCAGTGATTTTGCTCTTTTAGTCGGATGTTTCTATCATATCTGACGGACGACGATCGGCATTTCTTATGTCATCACACTTATTGCATGAACTTTCTGTGACGCCTCAATGTTCCCAGCGCTGCCCCTTACTCTCCAGACTTCTGCCCTTCGCCTCAGTGGCTGGGTATCTGCCTCTGGGCAGGTCCTGACGGATGGCCGCCCGGTCTTTTCTTAAGACTCAGGTCTATCACACTTTCAGGGTTTTTGTTCGCCGCTTTTTGTGGACTGTCCGCAGGTTCTCCATGTGATTGAGATCTGGGTATTTTTTATGGTCATGGACTGAATGTCAATGTTTTGTTCCCTGAGCCACTGAGTTATCACTTTTGACTAGAGACATGGTCTCCATCATAAGGGAAAAATATTTCTCAACGCATTATTCATGGATGATGGGAGAAGTTGCTCCTGGAAGACGTTCAGACCCAGTTCTTTATTCATCGCAGTGACCTTAGACAAAGTTGTGAGTCCCCTCGTTGGATGAGAAGCTCCCACACATGAAGGGTCTCCGGAGGCGTTACTGCTGGCAGACACAGGAGTAATGATCGTGCTCTCCGTCTCTTCTCCGGACAATCATTCTTCCACATGTCCCAACAGTCTGAAGGGTCTTCATCAGAGAAGATAACTGCAGGAATTGGACAGCAGAAGATGAAGTAACGTTATTTTCTATGATGAAGCCCCTCACACTGAGATCTGGAAGAATGATTGCCCGGAGAAGAAAACGTGACGCGGCCAAGAGTCCTGTGCCTGACAATAGTAAAGCCTCCTGAGACCCTTGAAGTGTGGGGGCTTCTCATCCATGAAGGGGGCCTCTCACAATTTTGCCCGAGAACCCTGCCATGAATAAAGCACGGGATCTAAACCTATGGGAGCAAATTTTCCAGCATGATGGAGACCAGGTCACAGATCAATAGTCAAAAGTGAGAACTAATTGGCTCAGAGAATAAAACATTGACATTTTGGGTCCATGACCAGGAAACTCCCCAGATCTCAGTCCCATGGAGAACCTATGGACAATCCTCAAAAAGTGACAAGCGAAAGCCCAGAAATTGTGAAAACTGCGATCACTGATGAGACAAGAACGGGCGGCGATCAGCCAGGATCTGCCCAGAAGCCGATCTCCAGTACCGGGACGAAGGGCAGAAGTCTGGAGAATACGGGGCAGCGCTGGGAACATTGAAGCGTCACAGGAACTTCATGGATTCGTCAGGAATTATGGAATGTTTATAACAGATACCTCAGTCACCATAGAAACATTGACTAAAAAAATTTGGTTACGACTGTAGTTAAAGGAAGTCCCGGCCCACCGGTGACCGCGCTCAGCCAATGAGGGGCATCCACAGTCAGGTGACGAGGTCATCACTTACAGCAGAGCAGAGACCACCAACACGGCAGCGCTGGCGCGGTTGGATTTCAGGGTGCCTGAGGAGCAGACCTGCCATTTTAAGCAGTTTTGGGTCCATTTAAGATCTTTTATTTCATCTGTTTAACCCCTCTCTGCCATCAGACGTACTATTCCGTCCATGTGACCCTGGACCTAATTCCCATGGACGGAATAGTACGTCATAGGCGATCAGCTGCGCTCCCGGGGGGAGCGTAGCTGATCGCCGCCGGGTGTCAGCTGTATATCACAGCTGACACCCAGCACTATGTGTCAGGAGCGGTCACGGACCGTTCCCGACACATTAACCCCTAGCACACCGCGATCAAACATGATCGCGGTGTGCCCGGGGCACAGGGGAGGATCGCGCAGGCAGGGGGCTCCCTGCGCGCCCCCCTGAGACCCTCAGAGCAGCGCGATGTGTCGCGCTGTTCCGAGGGTCCGTCCTCCCTCCAGGTCCCCGGATCCAAGATGGCGCCGGGGTCCTGCAGGGAGGCGGCTTCCTCAGTGCCTGCTGAGAGCAGGCGCAGAGGAAGCCTGCAGCGATGCCAGAGCGATCGCTGGTGTGACAGAGTGCTGTGCACACTGTCACACCAGCGATCTGCTAAAATACTGTGATGTCCCACCCTGGGACAAAGTAAAAAAGTAAAAAAAATAAAAATAAAAAGTGGTAAAAAAATCAAAAAAAATATATATATTCCCCAATAAATTCTTTTCTTCCTGTAAATAAAAAAAACAAAACAATAAAAGTACACATATTTGGTATCGCCGCGTCCGTAACGACCCCCCTATAAAACTGTCCCACTAGTTAACCCCTTTAGTGAACCCCTTAAAAAAAAAAACTAAGCAAAAAAAATCAATGCTTTATCATCATACCGCCGAACAAAAAGTGGAATAACGCGCGATCAAAAAGACCAAAATAAATAAACATGGTACCGCTGAAAACGTCTTGTCCCGCAAAAAACGAGCCGTCACACAGCATCATCAGCGAAAAAATAAAAAAGTTATAGCTCGCAGAATGAAGCGATGCAAAAATAATGATTTTTTATATAAAATTGTTTTTATTCTATAAAAGCGCCAAAACATAAAAAAATGATATAAATGAGGTATCGCCATAATCGTACTGACCCGAAGAATAAAACTGCTTTATCGATTTTACCACACGCGGAACGGTATAAACGCCTCCCCCAAAAGAAATTCATGAATTGCTGATTTTTGTTCATTCTAACCTCCCAAAAATCGAAATAAAAAGCGATCAAAAAATGTCACGTGCTCAAAAATGGTACCAATAAAAACGTCACCTCGTCCCGCAAAAAATAAGACCTCACATGACTCTGTGGGCCAAAATATGCAAAAATTATAGCTCTCAAAATGTGGTGATGCAAAAAACTACTTTTTGCAATAAAAAGCGTCTTTTAGCGTGACAGCTGCCAATCATAAAAACCCGCTATAAATAGTAAATCAAACCCCCCTTTATCACCCCCTTAGTTAGGGAAAAATAATAAAATTAAAAAAATGTATTTATTTCCATTTTCCCATTAGGGTTAGTGTTGCGGCTAAAGTTAGGGTTAGGATTGGCGCTAAAGTTAGTATTAGGGTTATGGTTGGGATTAGGGTGTGTTAGGGTTAGGTTTGTGGTTAGGGTTGGGACTAGGGTTAGGGGTGTGTTGGGGTTAGGGTTGGAGTTAGAATTGGGGGTTTCCGCTGTTTAGGCACATCAGGGGCTCTCCAAATGTAACATGGCGTCTGATCTCAATTCCCGCCAATTCTGCGTTGAAAAAGTCAAACGGTGCTCCTTCACTTCTGAGCTCTGCCATGCGCCCAAACAGTAGTTTACCCCCGCATATGGGGTATCAGCGTACTCTGTACCCCAAGAGTTATTGTGCAAATTGTCCTATTTCTTCTGTTACCCTTGGGAAAATAAAAAACTGGGGGCGACAAAATCATTTTTGTAAAAAAAAAATGATTTTTTTGTTTTTACGGCTGTATGTTATAAATTTTCTGTGAAGCACTTGGGGCTTCATAGCGCTCACCACACTTCTAGATAAGTTCCTTGTGGGGTCTATTTTCCAAAATGGGGTCACTTGTGGGGGGTTTCCACTGTTTAGGCGCATCAGGGGCTCTCCAAATGCGACATGACGCCCCCAGACCATTCCATCAAAGTCTGCAATCCAAAACGTCACTACTTCCCTTCCGAGCCCAGACGTGCACCCATACAGTCGTTTTCTCACACATGTTGGGTATCAGCGTACTCAGGACAAATTGGACAACAACTTTTGGGGTCCAATTTCTCCTGTTACCCTTGTGAAAATAAAATATTGGGGGCGAAAAAAATCATTTTTGTAAAAAAAAAAAAAAGATTTTTTATTTTACGGCTGTACGTTATAAACTTCTGTGAAGCACTTTGGGGTTCAAAGTGCTCACCACACATCTAGATAAGTTCCTTGAGGGGTCTAGTTTCCAAAATGGTGTCATTTGTGGGGGGTTTCCACTGTTTAGGCAGATCAGGAGGTCTCCAAACACGACATGGCATCCAGCCAATTCTGCGTTGAAAAAGTTAAACGGCGCTCCTTCCCTTCCAAACTCTGCCATGCACCCAAACAGTGGTATACCCCCACATATGGGGTATCAGCGCACTCAGGACAAATTGTACAATAAGTTTTGGAGTCTTGTTACCCTTGGGAAAATAAAAATTGGGGTGAAAAGATCAATTTTGTGGAAAAAATATGATTTTTTAATTTTACGGCTCTACGTTATAAACTTGTGTGAAGCACTTGGGGGTTCAAATTGCTCACCAAAGATCTAGATAAGTTCCTTAGGGGGTCTAGTTTCCCAAATGGGGGCACTTGTGGGGGGTTTCCACTGTTTAGGCACATCAGGGACTCTCCAAATGCAACATGGCGTCCAATCTCAATTCCAGCCAATTTTGGTTGGAAACAGTCAAATGGTGCTACTTCCATTCCGAGCTCTGCCGTGCGCCCAAACAGTGGTTCTCCCCCACATATGGGGTATCAACGTACTCAGGACAAATTGGACAACAACTTTTGAGGTCCAATTTCTCCTGTTACCTATGGGAAAATAAAAAATTAGTGACTAAGAGATAATTTTTGTGGGAAAAAAATAGGATTTTTTATTTTCATGCCCGGGCATTATAAACTTGTGTGAAGCACTTGGGGGTTCAAAGTGCTCACCAAAGATATAGATAAGTTCCTTAGGGGGTCTAGCTTCCAAAATGGGGTCACTTGTGGGGGTTTCCACTGTTTAGGCTCATCTGGGGCACTACAAACGGAACATGACCCCCATCAATGTTTGCATTCCAAAACGTTACTGCTTCCTTTCCAAGCCCTGCCGTGCGCCCAAACAGTTCCCCCCCCCCCACATATGGGGTATCAGCGTACTCAGGACAAATTGGACAACAACTTTTGGGGTCCAATTTCCTTGGGAAAAATCAAAAATTTGGGACTAAAAAATCATTTTTTGTGGAAAATAGTTTTTTTTTTTTTCACACCCAGGCATTATAAACTTTTGTGAAACACTTTGGGGCTCAAAGTGCTCACAACAGATCTAGATAAGTTCCTTAGGGGTCTAGTTTCCAAAATGGTGTCACTTGTGGGGGTTTCCACTGTTTAGGCGCATCAGGGGCTCTCCAAACACGACATGGCGTCCAATCTCAATTCCAGCGAATTTTAGTTTGAAAAAGTCAAACGGCGCTCCTTCCCTTACGAGCTCTGCCGTGTGCCCAAACAGTGGTTTTCCCCCACATATTGGGTATTGGCGTACTCAGGAGAAATTGCATAACAACCTTATCTGTCCATTTTCTCCTTTTACCCTTGTGAAAATAAAAAAAAAAGTTTGTAAAAGATCATTTTTGTGGCTAAAAAGTTAAATATTAATTTTTTCCTTCCACGTTGCTTCAGCTCCTGTGAAGCACCTGAAGGGTTAATAAACTTCTTGAATGTGGTTTTGAGTATCTTGAGGGGTGCAGTTTTTATAATGGTGTCACTTTTTGGTATTTTCTGCTATATAGACCCGTCAAAGTGACTTCAAATGTGAGGTGGTCCCTAAAAAAAATGGCTTTGTAAATTTTGTTGTAAAAATGAGAAATCACTGGTCAACTTTTAACCCTTATAATTTCCGAACAAAAAAAATTTTGGTTCCAAAATGTGCTGATGTAAAGTAGACATGTGGGAAATGTTATTTATTAACTATTTTGTGTGACATATTTCTCTGTTTTAAGGGAAAAAAAAATTCAAAGTTTGAAAATTGCAAAATTTTCAAAATTTTCGCCATTTGTGTTTTTTTCAAAAATAAACGCAAGTTATATGGAAGAAATTATACTTCTAACGTGAAGTACAATATGTCACGAGAAAACAATCTCAGAATCGCGAAGATCCGTTGAAGCGTTCCAGAGTTATAACCTCATAAAGAGACAGTGGTCAGAATTGTAAAAATTGGCCCGGTCATTAACCCCTTCATGACCTGTGACACAGCGTATGTGTCATGAAAGGATCGCGTTCCTGCGGGTCGGGTGACCGGGGTCACTGAAAGGTCACCCAACACGCAGACACAAGACCCTTTGTGCTTCACCACAGGGGGGTTGGCTTAACCCCTACGTGGCTACGATCGCTCTGATTGGCTGTTAAAAGTGAAACAGTGCTCACTTTATTCCGAGCCCAACGTGCGCCCAAACAGTGGTTTAGCCCCACATATGGGGTATCAGCTTACTCAGTAAAAATTGCACAACAACTTTGGGGGTCTAATTTCTCCTATTACTCTTGGGAAAAAAAAATTGGGTACTAAAAAAATTATTTTTGTGGAAAAAAAAAAGATTTTTTTTATTTTCACAGCTCTGCATTATAAACTTCTGTGAAGAACTTGGAGATTCAAAGTGCTGACCACACAACTAGAGGACTTCCTTGGGGGATTTAGTTTCCAAAATGGGGTCACTTGTGGGGAGTTTCTACTGTTTAGGCGCATCAGTGACTCTGCAAACGTAACATGACGCCCGCAGACCATTCCATCAAGTCGGCATTTCAAAACATCACTACTTCCTTTCCGAGCCCTGACGTGTGCCCATACAGTAGTTTTCTCCCACATATAGGGTACCAGTGTACTCAGGACAAACTGTACAACAACTTTTGAGGTCCAATTTCTCCTGTTACCCTTGTGAAGATAAAAAATTGTGGGTTAAAAAAATCAGTTTTTGAGGAAAAAAATGATTTTTTGTTTTACAGCTCTGCATTATAAACTTCTGTGAAGCACATGGGGGTTCAAGGTGCTCACCACACATCTAGATAAGTTCCTTGGGGGTCTAGTTTACAAAATGGGGTCACTTGTGGTTGGTTTCTACTGTGTGGACACATCAGGGGCTCTGCAAACGTAACAAGATGCCCGCAGACCATTCCATCAAGCACTGACGTGTGCCCAAACAGTGGTTCCCCCCCACATATGGGGTACCAGCGTACTCAGGACAAACTGGACAACAACTTTTGGGGTCAAATTTCTCCTGTAACCATTGTGAAAATAAAAAATAGGGGGCTAAAAAAAATCATTTTTTGAGAAAAAAAATGATTTTTTATTTTCAAGGCTGTGCGTTATAAACTTCTGTATAGCACCTGGGGGTTCAAAGTGCTCACTATGCATCTAAATAAGTTCCTTAGGGGGTCTTGTTTCCAAAATGAGGTCATTTGTGGGGGAGCTCCAAAGTTTAGGCACACAGGGGCTCTCCAAACACAACATGGTGTCCGCTAACGATTGGAGCTAATTTTCCATTAAAGTCAAATGGCGCTCCTTCCCTTCTGAGCCCTGCTGCGAACCCAAACAGTGGTTCCCCCCCACATATGGGGCACCAGCGTACTCAGGAAAAACTGGAGAACAACTTTTGATGTCCAATTTATCCTGTTACCCTTGGGAAAATAAAAAAATAGGCTAAAAATTCATTTTTGAAAACAAAAATGATTTATTTTCACTGCTCTGCTTTATAAACTTCTGTGAAGTACTTGGGGTTGAAAGTGCTCACTACACATCTATATAAGCTCCTTGGGGGGGTCTAGTTTCCAAAATGGGGTCACTTGTGGGGGGTTTCTACTGTTTAGGCAGATCAGGGGCTCTGCAAACGCAACAGAAAGACAGTGAGGAAACACTTAGCTAACCTAAATGAATTCAAGTCTCCAGGTCCAGATGAATTACACCCCAGGGTACTGAAGGAGATAGCAGAAGAAATTCTTGAACCACTGTCCATAATCTTTGAAAATTCTTGGAGAACAGGAGAAGTCCCAGAAGACTGGAGAAGAGCAAATGTTGTTCCTATCTTCAAAAAGGGGAAGAAGGTGGACCCAGGGAACTACAGGCCGGTGAGTTGACTACTATACCAGGAAAGATCTTTGAACAAATTATTAAAGAACATGTATGCAAGTACCTGGATAAGAATGAAGTGATTAAACAGAGTCAGCATGGGTTTGTAACTAATAAGTCATGTCAGACTAACTTAATTTCCTTCTGTGACAGAATCACTGACTGGGTGGATCAGGGAAATGCTGTAGATATAGTATATCTTGACTTCAGCAAAGCATTTGACAAAGTATCTCACACAATCCTTATTGAAAAAATGACTAAGTATGGAATGGACAAGGCAACTGTTAGGTGGATTCATAACTGGCTTAGTGATCGGACCCAAAGAGTGGTTGTAAATGGCTGCACATCCAGTTGGAAGAATGTCTCAAGTGGGGTACCACAAGGCTCTGTTTTGGGCCCTGTATTGTTCAACATCTTTATCAATGATTTAGATGAAGGAATTGAGGGTAAACTGATCAAATTTGCTGATGACACAAAGCTAGGAGGGGTAGCTAATACTAGAGAAGAGAGAGAGAGGATTCAAAAAGATATACATAAACTGGAGCAGTGGGCAGCAACTAACAGAATGGATTTTAACAGGGAAAAATGCAAAGTACTACATCTGGGCAATAAAAATGAAAAAAGCATATACAAAATGGAAGGAATAGGGCTAAGTAACAGCACATGTGAAAAAGACTTGGGTATACTAATGATCACAGACTTAACATGAGTCAACAGTGTGATGCAGCAGCAAAAAAGGCAAATGCAATTCTAGGATGTATCAACAGAAGCATACAGTCTAGATCACGTGAGGTCATTATTGCCCTCTACTCCTCTTTGGTCAGACCTCATCTGGAATACTGTGTCCAGTTTTGGGCACCACATTTTAAAAAAGACATCAACAAACTGGAGCAAGTTCAGAGAAGAGCCACCAGAATGGTGACCGGTCTGCAAACCATGTCCTATGAGGAACGGTTGCAGGATTTGGGAATGTTTAGCTTGCAAAAAAGAAGACTGAGAGGAGACTTAATAGCTGTCTACAAATATCTCAAGGGCTGTCACATTGTAGAAGGATCATCTTTATTCTCATTTGCACAAGGAAAGACTAGAAGCAATGGGATGAAACTGAATGGGAGGAGACAAGATTAGATATTAGAAAAAACTTTTTGACAGTTAGGGTGATCAATGAGTGGAACAGGCTGCCACAAGAGGTGGTGAGTTCTCCTTCAATGGAAGTCTTCAAACAGAGGCTGGATAGACATCTGTCTGGGATGATTTAGAGAATCCTGCTTTGAGCAGGGGTTGGACCAGATGACCCAGGAGGTCCCTTCCAACTCTACCATTCTATGATTCTATGAACATGACGCCCGCAGAACATTCCATCAAGTCTGCATTCCAAAATGGCGCTCCTTCCCTTCTGAGCTCTCCCATGCGCCAAAACAGTGGTTCCTCCCCACATATGGGGTATTGGTGTACTCAGGACAAATTGCACAACAACTTTTGTGGTCTAATTTCTCCTGTTACCCTTGTGAAAATAAAAAATAGCGGGCTAAAAAATCATTTTTGAGGAAAAAAATGATTTTTTTTATTTTCACTGCTCTGCGTTATAAACTTCTGTGAAGCACTTGGGGGTTCAGAGTGCTCACAACACATCTAGATAAGTTCCATAAGAGGTCTAGTTTCCAAAATGGTGTCACATGTGGGGTTTTTTCATTGTTTAGGCACACAGGGGCTCTCCAAACGCGTCATGGTGTCCGCTAATGATTGGAGCTAATTTTCCATTCAAAAAGTCAAATGGCGCTCCTTCCCTTCTGAGCCCTGCCGTGCGCCCAAACAGTGGTTTATGACCACATATGAGGTATCTGTGTACTCAGGAGAAATTGCCCAACAAACATATTTTATCCTGTTGCCCATGAAAAATGAAAATATTGATGCTAAAATAAAATTTTTGTTGGAAAAATTAAAATGTCCATTTTTTCCTTCCACGTTGCTTTAGTTCCTGTGAAGCACCTGAAGGGTTAATAATCTTCTTGAATGTAGTTTTGAGTACCTTGAGGGGTGCAGTTTTTATAATTGTATCACTTTTGGGTATTTTCTACCATATAGACCCCTCAAAGTGTCTTCAAATGTGAGGTGGTCCCTAAAAAAATGGTTTTGTAAATCTTGCTGTAAAAATGAGAAATCGCTGGTCAACTTTTAACCCTTATAACTTCCTTAAAAAAAAAAAATGTTGCTTCCAAAATTGTGCTGATGCAAAGAAGACAAGTGGGAAATGTTATTTATTAACTATTTTGTGTCACATAACTCTCTGGTTTAACAGAATAAAAATTCAAAATTTGAAAATTGCGAAATTTTCAAAATTTTCGCCAAATTTCCATTTTTTTCACAAATAAATGCAAAAATTATCGACCTAAATTTACCACTAACATGAAGCCCAATATGTCACGAAAAAACACTCTCAGAATCGCTAGGATCCGTTGAAGCGTTCCTGAGTTATTACCTCATAAATGGACACTGGTCAGAATTTCAAAAAATGGCAAGGTCATGAAGGGGTTAACGTGCAAACCACCCTTGGGGATGAAGGGGTTAAAAAAAAAAATCCTAAATGGAAACCAACCTTTGCCGGATCACTTGAACATTCAGTTAACCCCTTATTTTCGTAGGTCATTTTTGTTTTTTCCTCCCGTCCCCATAGTTATGGGGCTTGATTTTTAGGAGACGAGTTTTAGTTTTTGATGTGAACACTTTTCCGTCCAATTATGACAAGAGTATTCTAAGAGTGATACCTTTATTGGCTAACCAGAAAATTATATGTTCGCAAGCTTTCAGAGCGCAAAGTCTCCTTTAGGCAAGATTACAGATATCCAAATGTAATCTTACCTCTCTGCGCTCTGAAAGCTTGCGAACATATAATTTTCTGGTTAGCCAATAAAGGTATCACTCTTAGAATACTCTTGTCACTTTGGACAGAAAAGTATTCACATCGATTTTTCTGGCTAACACGGTACCACAATATATTTTATTATTGTACATCATGAGTTTTAGTTTTGAATGATATTCTAGTTTTTTTAGCTCCATTTAGCCTTTGATCACCTGATCGCTCATCACACTTTACACTGCAATAGTGCGCTATGTAGCATAACCAACACGGTCCTGCGAAGCCTGGAGCCTGGCTTCATAGGAGGACCAAGATGGCCGGTTGGACGATCAGTCTGCACAGCACTGCCTCCATAGTAATGACCCAGTACAAATCCGCTCACCATCCCAATTGTGACGCTGAGGTGGGACTGCTTGTCCTTCCCTGGACCTTCAGACAGATCTCATCAGATTGACCATCAGATCCAGGATCCCTGGAGGATGAATGTACCACACAATCTGGAGGAGGGATCAGAAAACATAACAGATCAGGATGTAACACTGTGTACACCCACCAGGGTTATGGAAACTGAACTATCAATGAAAGGGGTGGAAATCATACAGGGAGCATCCTGGACTCAGACAGTTATCTTAAAAGTATCCTGTATAATGAGCCCCCTAAGTGGTGGAGAGATCAAAACTTAACACTCATGTAACACTGTGTCCCCCAGGGTGGAACTGAACACAATGAAGGGTGGAATCTATACAGGGAGCTCCGCTGGTGGTGGCTGCAGACAGGATCTGATATTATCTCTGTATACAGGGAGCTCCCCCTAGTGGTGGCTGCAGACAAGATCTTATGCATCTCTGTATACAAGGAGCTCCCCTAGTGGTGGCTGCAGACAAGATCTTATGTATCTCTATACAGGGAGCTCCCCCTGGTGGTGGCTGCAGACAAGATCTTATGCATCTCTGTATACAAGGAGCTCCCCCTAGTGGTGGCTGCAGACAAGATCTTATGTATCTCTATACAGGGAGCTCCCCCTAGTGGTGGCTGCAGACAAGATCTTATGTATCTCTGTATACAGGGAGCTCCCCCTAGTGGTGACTGCAGACAGGATCTTATGCATCTCTGTATACAGGGAGCTCCCCCTAGTGGTGGCTGCAGACAGGATCTTATCATGTATGTCTGTATACAGGGAGCTCCCCCCTAGTGGTGACTGCAGACAGGATCTTATCATGTATCTC
The DNA here is from genome assembly GCA_033576555.1 of Oophaga sylvatica. Classification (NCBI taxonomy): domain Eukaryota; kingdom Metazoa; phylum Chordata; class Amphibia; order Anura; family Dendrobatidae; genus Oophaga; species Oophaga sylvatica. The sequence goes on along the minus strand of JARQOD010000007.1, from coordinate 101,682,874 downwards.
TGTATACAGGGAGCTCCCCCTAGTGGTGGCTGCAGACAGGATCTTATGTATCTCTGTATACAGGGAGCTCCCCCTAGTGGTGGCTGCAGACAGGATCTTATGTATCTCTGTATACAGGGAGCTCCCCCTAGTGGTGGCTGCAGACAGGATCTTACCATGTATCTCTATGTACAGGGAGCTCCCCCTAGTGGTGGCTGCAGACAGGATGTTATCATGTATCTCTGTATAGAGGGAGCTCCCCCTAGTGGTGGCTGAAGATATTATCTTCCCCCTAGTGGTGGCTGCAGACAGGATCTTATCATGTGTCTCTGTATACAGGGAGCTCCCCTAGTGGTGTCTGCAGACTGGATATTATCATGTGTCTCTGTATACAGGGAGCTCCCCCTAGTGGAGGCTGCAGACAGGATATTATCATGTATCTCTGTATACAGGGAGCTCCCCCTAGTGGTGTCTGCAGACTGGATATTATCATGTGTCTCTGTATACAGGGAGCTCCCCCTAGTGGTGGCTGCAGACAGGATCTTATCATGTATCTCTGTATACAGGGAGCTCCCCCTAGTGTGGCTGCAGACAGGATATTATCATGTATCTCATGTATACAGGGAGCTCCCCCTGGTGGTGACTGCAGACAGGATCTTATCATGTATCTCTGTATACAGGGAGCTCCCCCTGGTGGTGACTGCAGACTGACTTGGTCAAATCACCATTATCTTTTGTCTTCTTACATCTGACAAGCTTTGACCTTACCTATTATGTCGGCTACTGTAAGATTCAGAGACTGCGGTGTCTCCTTAATATCGAGTTCCTCATCCCCGCGAACTAGTAAAATCTGTGAAGAGGCAACCTCCAGTTGTGAGGCAACAGACTCCACCAACTTCTCTAGGGTGTCTGTCTGAAAGCAAAAAAGCATGTTGAGATCTTTAGGACGCCCAATACCCAACCAAGTGAAGCATCCCTGCCCCCCATTCCAGGATGGGCACAACCTCCTAAGCCGTCATAAGGAGCAATACTGCGCACTGCCTGGCGACCACACTGCGCACTGCCTGGCGACCACACTGCGTACTGCCTGGCGACCACACTGCCATAACTACTGTTCAGAGTTGCCGGTCAGGAAGATGGATATGGGGCGGACTGAACAATACCACCCCCCGCCCCAATAATACTATTATGGCATTCACCCACGTACGTCCCTCCCAGCGGAGGACATGAGCATTCACTCCGGAGGTCTCTATTACTCACAGGTCGGATGTTTATCCTGAAGATTTTCCCCTGCGGCGTACTTTTATGATCACTTCGGGCGGCGGACTGCTCCCCAGCACGATCACATCGTTGTCAGAGCTCCGCACTGGCGACAGGACAGTGCCCAGATCCTGGAGACGCTCCTCCATCTTCCTGGAGAGAGAATCCACAGAAAAGCTACAGGAGAAGTCCCAGAGTCATCCGGTCCCACATGAGCCCATCGAGGAAAGTACCTGATTTTCTGGTTCATTCCCTTTTTCCTTTTCCTCACGGGGGTCTTTGGGGTGGGTGGCGGAGACGGAGAGGAGTCCCGTACTCTAAAGATGAAGCAATGAACGTCAGGATGGGGGTTCGGGTGGATGGGGGGTCCAGAGGATGGGGGTGGTGTTAGGAGAGAGGCACCAATTGTTACCTGTCACATGGGGTGGTCTTGTCGTTCTCCTGTTCTTCCTCGGGGTCAGACAGGTCGTATGTGCGAATCGCTGGATGTACCAGCGGCGGCTCTACAGGGACTTCACTCTCCAGGTCTGTGAAGTAATAGATGATATTTGGAATATTGGGACCAAAAATTACAGAAAGTGGAAAACAGACAAGTAAATCCGATCAATGGGTGGTCTCGTAAGTGAGCCCTCCACTAACCCTACCACAGACCACTGTAGAGTCCTCAGCCATTATACCTGGCAGGAGGGCGAGGTGGGACGTTTCCATTATTGCCCCCCTTCTCTACCACACTATTCTGAATGTGGGGGTCTCACCTTCACAGCCCTGCTTTTTCTGAAGCTCCTTCTCCATATGGGACAGAGTGTTGAGGTTATCCGGTATCAGCGTCAGAGAACTGTTCACCTGAAAAAAAGCGAGTACAACATCTCATCCATGAGGAAAAATGGTCGCCAAAATCACCACTGCCAGGATGCGATCTGCAGGTATGAGAGGACACAGCGCCATCTGGACCATAAACCCTGCGATGAGGAGCACAGAAAACCCCTCAGTGAGGGACTGGTGGCTTCACTATGAAGCGCCATTATTCACAATCTTTACGTCGTCATTAAACAGTGGGGAAGGTACGGGGCGTCCATATCGGTCCTACCTTGTTGGAGTACACGGTAGCCGTGATGGGCACGTTCCCCTGCAGGATCCGGCGCCGTTTTGCTCTCCGCGGCACTATTATCGCTACGTCACTGTCGCTGCTGTGGCTGTCGTCATCTCTCTGCGGAATGAAGAGAAAATGGTTACTCCACAAAACCCGCCATGTTTGTTGGTTACCCACCGACCTGTGCCTGCAGCCCACCTGTCCTGAGACCGCCGCAGGTCAATCAGAAATTCCTGTAATCCAGGCAGACTGTTATATTAACAGACAATATGGAGGACTAAAATCACAGCAACGCCCCTGTTCAGGACCCCGGCCATGGTGGTCCTGTGTAAACCGTGAACACCGGCGGATGCCAAGATGGCGGGGATTTACCCCGTTATCTCCTTCCCTGTGTCCTCTCCTGTGCCAGAGCTGATGGCACATGTACAAATGGAGATTACACGCCGTTTACTCACGCTGAGCACTCACACTGCAGCTCAGCAGAGGACATCATGGCTGACATTCTGGAAAACACGAAGGCTTGGGGCAATTGGCACCTGTATTTTATATATGGCTATGGTAGCAGAGGCTCCAGCTCCGGCCTAGTAGGGGACAATACTGCTCAGGGAATATGGCAGCAAAGGCTCCAGCTCCAGCCTAGCAGGATACAATACTGCTCAGGGAATATGGTAGCAGAGGCTCCAGCTCCGGCCTAGTAGGGGACAATACTGCTCAGGGAATATGGCACCAGAGGCTCCAGCTCTGGCCTAGTAGGGGACAATACTGCTCAGGGAATATGGCACCAGAGGCTCCAGCCTAGTAAGGGACAATACTGCTCAGGAAATATGGCAGCAGAGGCTCCAGCTCCGGCCTAGTAGGGGACAATACTGCTCAGGGAATATGGCAGCAGAGGCTCCGGCTCCAGCCTAGTAGGGGACAATACTGCTCAGGGAATATGGCAGCAGAGGCTCCAGCTCCAGCCTAGCAGGGGACAATACTGCTCAGGGAATATGGCAGCAGAGGCTCCAGCTCCGGCCTAGTAGGGGACAATACTGCTCAGGGAATATGGCAGCAGAGGCTCCGGCTTCAGCCTAGTAGGGGACAATACTGCTCAGGGAATATGGCACCAGAGGCTCCAGCTCTGGCCTAGTAGGGGACAATACTGCTCAGGGAATATGGCAGCAGAGGCTCCGGCTTCAGCCTAGTAGGGGACAATACTGCTCAGGGAATATGGCAGCAGATGCTCAAACTCCAGCCTAGAAGGGGACAATACTGCTCAGGGAATATGGCACCAGAGGCTCCAGCTCTGGCCTAGTGGGGGACAATACTGCTCAGGGAATATGGCAGCAGAGGCTCCGGCTCCAGCCTAGTAGGGGACAATACTGCTCAGGGAATATGGCAGCAGAGGCTCCAGCTCCAGCCTAGCAGGGGACAATACTGCTCAGGGAATATGGCAGCAGAGGCTCCAGCTCCAGCCTAGCAGGGGACAATACTGCTCAGGGAATATGGCAGCAGAGGCTCCAGCTCCGGCCTAGTAGGGGACAATACTGCTCAGGGAATATGGCACCAGAGGCTCCAGCTCTGGCCTAGTAGGGGACAATACTGCTCAGGGAATATGGTAGCAGAGGCTCCAGCTCCAGCTTAGTAGGGGACAATACTGCTCAGGGAATATGGCAGCAGAGGCTCCAGCTCCAGCCTAGTAGGGGACAATACTGCTCAGGGAATATGGCAGCAGAGGCTCCAGCTCCAGCCTAGTAGGGGACAATACTGCTCAGGGAATATGGCAGCAGAGGCTCCAGCTCCGGCCTAGTAGGGGACAATACTGCTCAGGGAATATGGCAGCAGAGGCTCCAGCTCTGGCCTAGTAGGGGACAATACTGCTCAGGGAATATGGCAGCAGAGGCTCCAGCTCTGGCCTAGTAGGGGACAATACTGCTCAGGGAATATGGCAGCAGAGGCTCCAGCTCCAGCCTAGTAGGGGACAATACTGCTCAGGGAATATGGCAGCAGAGGCTCCAGCTCCGGCCTAGTAGGGGACAATACTGCTCAGGGAATATGGTAGCAGAGGCTCCAGCTCCAGCCTAGTAGGGGACAATACTGCTCAGGGAATATGGTAGCAGAGGCTCCAGCTCCAGCCTAGTAGGGGACAATACTGCTCAGGGAATATGGCAGCAGAGGCTCCAGCTCCAGCCTAGTAGGGGACAATACTGCTCAGGGAATATGGTAGCAGAGGCTCCAACTCCAGCCTAGTAGGGGACAATACTGCTCAGGGAATATGGCAGCAGAGGCTCCAGCTCTGGCCTAGTAGGGGACAATACTGCTCAGGGAATATGGTAGCAGAGGCTCCAGCTCCAGCCTAGTAGGGGACAATACTGCTCAGGGAATATGGTAGCAGAGGCTCCAGCTCCAGCCTAGTAGGGGACAATACTGCTCAGGGAATATGGCAGCAGAGGCTCCGGCTCCAGCCTAGTAGGGACAATACTGCTCAGGGAATATGGTAGCAGAGGCTCCAACTCCAGCCTAGTAGGGGACAATACTGCTCAGGGAATATGGCAGCAGAGGCTCCAGCTCTGGCCTAGTAGGGGACAATACTGCTCAGGGAATATGGCAGCAGAGGCTCCAGCTCTGGCCTAGTAGGGGAAAATACTGCTCAGGGAATATGGCACCAGAGGCTCCAGCTCTGGCCTAGTAGGGGACAATACTGCTCAGGGAATATGGCAGCAGAGGCTCCAGCTCCGGCCTAGCAGGTGACGAGAGGAACTGGTTGCAGTGCTCAGTTTCAGTGGTGCTAGTAAAAGGAGCCGCTCAGGGTTGTGAGCAAGTGTGGTGCCACATCAGTGACCGTGTGGACCACTCCCCGTGCCTCCCTTGGCCTGTGTGGACAGAGGGTGACGGTAAAACTGTACTAAGCTGAGCTTGTGTTTCCCCAGGGGGTGCGGAAAGTCACGTGACCGGTCTGACATAATAGTGACATCAGGCGGGGTGGTGAGGTGGGTTTGTCACACAGGTAAATGAAACTTCACTTAAAAAAATCAGGACTCCAACAGTATCAGTGTCTGAATGGTGTCTTAAAACCAGAGACTAGTCGCTCAGTCCTAGAGATGACGCGATTAGTCACATGACAATATCTACTGCCTGGGACCTCCATGGGTGAAGATGTTCTATAGGTTGGGGGTTCTCAAAATTCAAAACAAAGCATCCCACAACCAGCCCCCATATGAGCGTACCAAGGGGAGGTGTATGGGTGCAACCTTCATCTAATGAGAACAGAATTTAGGTTTGGTCTTCGTCACGGAAGGAGCCGCTTGCTGCAGTGCTGTCCGTTCTCCCAATTGGATTCCTTCACTCCGCTAAGCTTTGAGCCATTTCCATGACATCAGGTTTAGTCATTTTCTTTTATTTTTCCTTATTTTATGTGATTGTATCTATTGTATCATCTTTCTATATTGTTATAAACACTGCCTGTGTTTCTGAATTAAATCTATAACATTTAATGGCTCTGCTCCTCTTGTTCTGTAAACTGCACCCCTGGAGCCGCACGCTATGTGCCTCGTCCATCAGACAATAGCGTAATAGTCCTGATGACTGGAGGCAGCGGAGTTGTGTCCCCTGACAAATTGGTGACAGTGGTGGGAATTGTATGACCCGTTTCCCCATTTTAAGTCACACCCCATTCTGTGCCCCCAATTACGAATAAATAAGCTAAACCGGTTATCACAACGTCCATAAAAGTTCTATCAACATATAAAATTAACCTGTAAACGCACAAAAGAAAAGGTTCCAGAATTTGGGGTTTTTTTGGTTGCCCTCCCTCCCCAATCAAAACCCCGGTGTATATCCCCCCGATGTGTCCATGAGACGTCACCCCCCCACAGACGTCCTCCTGAGGCTCCGTCCACAGAAAAAGAAAAAAGGAGCCAAGAAATGTTTTCATTTTTCCAAAACTCTTCTCAAGTTCCCCATTTCTGTACCGTTCACTTGTCTGTCACCGAGCTGCACCGACGGCAGAGCGATGATTACCGGAAACAAATACTCCGCTCTCCTCCTCCGCGTCTCGTCACTCAGACCCTAACGAGCAGTAATTTTCACACAATTATTAATGGAGTCGTTACCGACAAATCGTCCCAAAGACGCGACATCACAGGGGCCACACGACACCTCACCGGGCCGCCCCGCACGACACCTCACCGGGGGGCCGCACGACACCTCACCGGGGGGGCCGCACGAACCACGGGGGCGCCGACACCTCACCGGGGGGGCCGCACGACACCTCACCGGGGGGGCCGCACGACACTCACGGGGGGCCGCACCACCTCACCGGGGGGGCCGCACCACACCTCACCGGGGGCCCGCACCACACCTCACCGGGGGGGCCGCACGACACCTCACCGGGGGGCCCACACACCTCACCGGGGCGCCGCACGACACCTCACCGGGGGGGCCGCACGACACCTCACCGGGGGGCCGCACGACACCTCACCGGGGGGGCCGCACGACACCTCACCGGGGGGGCCGCACGACACCTCACCGGGGGGGGCCGCACGACACCTCACCGGGGGGGGCCGCACGACACCTCACCGGGGGGGGCCGCACGACACCTCACCGGGGGGGGCCCGCACGGGGCCCACACCTCACCGGGGGGGGCCGCACGACACCTCACCGGGGGGGGCCGCACGACACCTCACCGGGGGGGGCCGCACGACACCTCACCGGGGGGGGCCGCACGACACCTCACCGGGGGGGGCCGCACGACACCTCACCGGGGGGGGCCGCACGACACCTCACCGGGGGGGGCCGCACGACACCCTCACCGGGGGGGGCCGCACGACACCTCACCGGGGGGGCCGCACGACACCTCACCGGGGGGGCCGCACGACACCTCACCGGGGGGGCCGCACGACACCTCACCGGGGGGGCCGCACGACACCTCACCGGGGGGGCCGCACGACACCTCACCGGGGGGGCCGCACGACACCTCACCGGGGGGGCCGCACGACACCTCACCGGGGGGCGCAGACACCTCACGGGCCCACCACACCTCACCAGGGGGCCGCACGACACCTCACCAGGGGCCCACACGACACTGACAACACTGGCCGGACCTGAGGGGGTTAATCATTACTCCTCCAGGCCCTCAGCAAGCAGAGATACTGGGAATGGCAGATTTCTGCGCGCAGTGAATGGAGACCGCTCTGGAGGCCCCGGCGCTGCGCTGACACACGGAAACGAGAACTGCAGCCGTGGAGCAGACGCCTTTCAGTGGACTACAACTCCCAGCATCACTGCAGTGACGCCTCAGTGCACGCAGCGGCCACACCGGGGATTATCTACCGACCTTGTCCGCGCCAACATCCGCCATGTCCGCCGCTCCGGAGTTATCCTGCGTCCTACCCGCTGATTGGCTGAGCCCGCCGTCACTCATAGGCAATTGGTCACACAGTTTAGACTATTGGCTGCGCGCCTTAGACACGCCCCCTACGACATGCGGAGCATGCCGGGATTTGTAGTACAGGCACATAGGAAGCAGCGTGCTCAGATACCGGGGGCGGCGCGTCCGAAGAGGAGGAGCGGGAGGAGAAGGGTTAATGGGTGAAGAGTAGAGGAACCTGTGGTGAGAAAACCAGCGCCCTGCAATAATGGCGGCGACAGCAGGAACTACAAGCTTGTGTTACCATGTACCAGAGAGTCTGAGCGCGGCTGACAGAACAAGAGGAACAGAACTGGCGGTACATTTTATGTATTTAATCCGCAGAGACAGGCAGTGTGTAAGGAGTATACAAGAGGATAGAAGATGGACAAAACAATAGGATATAAACGATCCCACAGAATAATAAGGAGAAACAGAAGAAATGTGCCCGAATGTCTCCAGAATTAGATTAGGATCCAGCTTACGCCCTCGTCCCCCCTCGGTGGCCTCATATGGGGGCTGGTCCTATAATGTGCCACAGCCTCCAGGATTTTAGGAGATCCACAACTTTCAGGTTATCTTCACCCCTGGAGGTCCCAGGCAGGAGATCGTGACATGTTTCTCATCAAGATTTTGCCTTCTATAGAGATCAGGTGGCATGGATAGCATCATCCATAGGACCGATATCAAGGTGGAGGGGCTCTAATGGCTTTAAGGTTATTTCAGTGACTGCATTATGTTCATCCCTTCACTACAACGCCAAAAAATCTCTACTCTAAATACATTTATGTAAACCCCAATGTTAATCACTGAATTGCTTTGCACAGTGTAAGCTCCTGCCTTGGAAGTGGACTTAACTGGTTCTAAATAAATGAATCAAAAACTTAGAATCTGGCTGTCAGAGAAAATCTCTTCAGCAATTACTTGTCACTGCAGGAGGTCCCTACTTCAATGTGTTTGAAGTGTCAGCTCTCTCGTCCCAGTTATAATTAATCCAATAATCCATACAATCCTTATTGAAAAAATGACTAAGTATGGAATGGACAAGGCAACTGTTAGGTGGATTCATAACTGGCTTAGTGATCGGAATCAAAGAGTGGTCGTAAATGGCTGCACATCCAGTTGGAAGAATGTTTCAAGTGGGGTACCACAAGGCTCTGTTTTGGGCCCTGTATTGTTCAACATCTTTATCAATGATTTAGATGAAGGAATTGGGGTAAACTGATCAAATTTGCTGATGACACAAAGCTAGGAGGGGTAGCTAATACTAGAGAAGAGAGAGAGAGGATTCAAAAAGATATACATAAACTGGAGCAGTGGTCAGCAACTAACAGAATGGATTTTAACAGGGAAAAATGCAAAGTACTACATCTGGGCAATAAAAATGAAAAAAGCATATACAAAATGGGAGGAATAGGGCTAAGTAACAGCACATGTGAAAAAGACTTGGGTATACTAATTGATCACAGACTGAACATGAGTCAACAGTGTGATGCAGCAGCAAAAAAGGCAAATGCAATTCTAGGATGTATCAACAGAAGCATACAGTCTAGATCACGTGAGGTCATTATTGCCCTCTACTCCTCTTTGGTCAGACCTCATCTGCAATACTGTGTCCAGTTTTGGGCACCACATTTTAAAAAAGACATCAACAAACTGGAGCAAGTTCAGAGAAGAGCCACCAGAATGGTGACCGGTCTGCAAACCATGTCCTATGAGGAACGGTTGCAGGATTTGGGAATGTTTAGCTTGCAAAAAAGAAGACTGAGAGGAGACTTAATAGCTGTCTACAAATATCTCAAGGGCTGTCACATTGTAGAAGGATCATCTTTATTCTCATTTGCACAAGCAAAGACTAGAAGCAATGGGATGAAACTAAATGGGAGGAGACACAGATTAGATATTAGAAAAACTTTTTGACAGGGTGATCAATGAGCGGAACAGGCTGCCACAAGAGGTGGTGAGTTCTCCTTCAATGGAAGTCTTCAAACAGAGGCTGGATAGACATCTGTCTGGAATGATTTAGAGAATCCTGCTTTGAGCAGGGGTTGGACCAGATGACCCAGGAGGTCCCTTCCAACTCTACCATTCTATGATTCTATGATTCAATATGTTCTATGCAAGGGTGATCTGTCTACTCTGCAAAAGCCATTTTCCTCTACAGCATAAAGCACCAGAGTTACATCCTGTATTATACCCCAGAGCTGCACTCACTATTCTGCTGGTGCAGTCACTGTGTACATACATTACTGATCCTGAGTTACATCCTGTATTATACCTCAGAGCTGCACTCACTATTCTGCTGGTGCAGTCACTGTGTACATACATTACTGATCCTGAGTTACATCCTGTATTATACCCCAGAGCTGCACTCACTATTCTGCTGGTGCAGTCACTGTGTACATACATTACATTACTGATCCTGAGTTACATCCTATATTATACTCCAGAGCTGCACTCACTATTCTGCTGGTGCAGTCACTGTGTACATACATTACATTACTGATCCTGAGTTACCGCCTGTATTATACCCCAGAGCTGCACTCACTATTCTGCTGGTGCAGACACTGTGTACATACATTACTGATCCTGAGTTACCTCCTGTATTATACTCCAGGGCTGCACTCACTATTCTGCTGGTGCAGTCACTGTGTACATACATTACATTACTGATCCTGAGTTACATCCTGTATTATACCCCAGAGCTGCACTCACTATTCTGCTGGTGCAGTCACTGTGTACATACATTACATTACTGATCCTGAGTTTACATCCTGTATTATACTCCAGAGCTGCACTCACTATTCTGCTGGTGCAGTCACTGTGTACATACATTACATTACTGATCCTGAGTTACCTCCCGTATTATACTCCAGAGCTGCACTCACTATTCTGCTGGTGCAGTCACTGTGTACATACATTACATTACTGATCCTGAGTTACATCCTGTATTATACTCCAGAGCTGCACTCACTATTCTGCTGGTGCAGTCACTGTGTACATACATTACTGATCCTGAGTTACATCCTGTATTATACCCCAGAGCTGCACTCACTACTCTGCTGGTGCAGTCACTGTGTACATACATTACATTACTGATCCTGAGTTACCTCCTGTATTATACTCCAGAGCTGCACTCACTATTCTGCTGGTGCAGTCACTGTGTACATACATTACATTACTGATCCTGACTTACATCCTGTATTATACTCCAGAGCTGCACTCACTATTCTGCTGGTGCAGTCACTGTGTACATACATTACATTACTGATCCTGAGTTACCTCCTGTATTATACTCCAGAGCTGCACTCACTATTCTGCTGGTGCAGTCACTGTATACATACATTACATTACTGATCCTGAGTTACATCCTGTATTATACTCCAGAGCTGCACTCACTATTCTGCTGGTGCAGTCACTGTGTACATACATTACATTACTGATCCTGAGTTACCTCCTGTATTATACTCCAGAGCTGCACTCACTATTCTGCTGGTGCAGTCACTGTATACATACATTACATTACTGATCCTGAGTTACCTCCTGTATTATACTCCAGAGCTGCACTCACTATTCTGCTGGTGCAGTCACTGTATACATACATTACATTACTGATCCTGAGTTACCTCCTGTATTATACTCTAGAGCTGCACTCACTATTCTGCTGGTGCAGTCACTGTGTACATACATTACATTACTGATCCTGAGTTACCTCCTGTATTATACTCCAGAGCTGCACTCACTATTCTGCTGGTGCAGTCACTGTGTACATACATTACATTACTGATCCTGAGTTACCTCCTGTATTATACTCCAGAGCTGCACTCACTATTCTGCTGGTGCAGTCACTGTGTACTAACATTACATTACTGATCCTGAGTTACATCCTGTATTATACTCCAGAGCTGCACTCACTATTCTGCTGGTGCAGTCACTGTGTACATACATTACATTACTGATCCTGAGTTACCTCCTGTAGCTCTTTTTATTATAAAAAATATAAACAATACATACCATAATACATTTCTAACTGCACATAAATGAACATTGCTAAGATAAATAACAGAAACAAAAGAAACCAGCTTCAAAACAAAATTAAACCAAAAAGTCCAGAGTCCTTAGTCCTTTCTCTCCTTCAGAACTATTGCAGCTCCAGAGGACCCCCAGCAGGGACATTATCATTAAACAAAATTAAATATAAGACATAAAAGAAACATGAACACACCACTCACACTGACACACAATCACGCACCTCCCCAAAAAAAAAGAAAAAAGGCCTCACCTGGCCATACATACAACACAACCTATATATAAACGCTACTATATACACACTATATTACACTACTATATTACACTAAGATATTTTGGAATTTTTTTTTTTTTTTTTTAATTAATTTTTTTTTCTTTTTTTTTAAATTTTTTTTCTTTTTTTTTTTTTCCCTCACCACACCACAGGTCCATGAGTTCATGCCCTTTTCACAGCAAACTTGATGGGTCCATGAAAGTTTATGCCCTTAGAAAATTTTTCGGGTCCACGGCAGGTTCCATGCCCTCCCCCCACACAAACACCCCACCCAACCTAAACTATACCCCCCCAAACATATAACTATTTACACTTATATACAAAACATTACATTAACAGACCTACCACACAAAACACTACATTACTTTACCCACATTACATTACATTAACCACCTTTGCTTAAACCACAACATTATAAACATTTACACTGTACACTGACCACATAACTTGCAAGGCCCAAGTTCAGCGCCTGCAAGCCCAATATCCATTATTTCCTGAATTTACAAAACAAAAAGCTAAATGTGCCACACACCAGCCCACCACCGGGAAACTGGAGTCCTAAGAGGCCCCGTCCCTAACCACCAACACACGCACCCTGTCCCTCACCAACTAAATCTGCCCCTAAAAGAAAAGAAACTGACCCTAACTATCCCTACCTGCCCCTACCTATCCCTACTCTACCTAGCTTATCAAAACTAACTATCTAGCTATCCCTAAACTGGCCCTCCCTGTCCCTATCTGACCCTTCTTTTCTCTCCCTCAACACCCACACCACCTTATCTTACCCTACCAACAATCTCACACAGACCAGCTCTCCCTAAGGCACGTTTAAAGGAGAAACCCCTCCAAAGCCAAGAGGCCCTCCTCGCGCCAAGCCTCTCGAACTCCAAAGAGCGCACCTTCCCCAGGTCACCCAAGATGTTTCTAACCACCTCATCCTGGGGAGGACTTTCCGCTGCGTGGAAACTAAACACCGTGCACTCCAAGTGTGGAACCTAATGACTACACTAACCAGGAATAAAGTGCTCCGTTCTCGGCCACCCAGGGATCTGAATGCCCCATAAGCCCACTCCGGATAAGAAAGGGACGCCAGCCTAGGCCAGCCTATGGAAGCACCCACCCTGTTGTAGACCCCTGTATTAAAGGGACACTGAAGGAGGAAGTGCTCCATGCTTTCCAACATGTCGCCACACTCCTCACGGGGACAACCCCGTTCATCGGAGCTCCTGCACTTCAGGTTGTCCCTTACATACAGCCTCCCATGGAAGCAGCGCCGGGCCCAAAGTCCCAAAACTTAAAGGGGGATCCAAATTGGAATTTAATAACCCAACCCCCAACCTCCCAGACCCCGGGGCCTGGGCAATCCTTGAGCACCAGGGGCTTCTGGAAATGGGTCAACAGAACCCTGCGTCAAGGAATTTCCTCGACATGGTCCTGATTTCCCACTTCCCGACCCCCCCGGCGGATACCTTCAGAACCGGGGTAGCATAAGTCGGGAGATGTCCGTGTGGTTGCGCAGGTCCTTAAACCTGCCCTCCTGTCTCCCATTCTGGAGAAAGGCCGAAACCAACCCCTGCAGGAGAATACCCACGGAGGAGCCCTCTCTAAATAGAGGTTGGCAACATTGATCTTAAAAAAGGGTGTTTATCAAAAAACCACCGGGTGACCATACCCAACCCACCTAGTCTCCTCGTGCGGTACGTGACCTCTCTCTTAATTAGGTTAAGCCGGGTTTTCCCCCTTTAACAGCTGGAAGAAAAAGGCTATAGACCCGTGTCCAGAGAGGCTTGGCAAGCGCAGACACTGCCCAGGTATATTAAAAAGGGAAGCAGAAACCCTTTTGGGCCCAAGTTGACCCTTTCCCTCAGGGTTAAAGACCAACCCTTCCACTGGTCCACCTTTTGAGCGGCGATTTAAGTCTGCCCCCCCAAAATTTTGCGGGGGGTTAGTCCCCGGGGGCCAAATTCGATGCCTAGGATTTTGGCGGAGGTCTGGGGCCGGGAAAAGGGGTCCGGGAGATCAAAACTAGGATCCCCCCCCTCCCAGCCAGAGACTTTCGCACTTTGCCCGGTTGTCATGGACCCGGACGCCTCCGAGTAGCGTTTCGCCTCAGACATTGACCCAATCCGCCTCCTCTCTCGAGGACACAAAGAGGGGAACGTCGTCAGCGTACGCTCCCACCCTCAGAGTGGCCCCCGGCTCCCCCCGGTCCATCCGACTCCCACCAACGGTCCCGATCTACCCTCCTCAAGAAGGGATCGATCGCGAAACACGTAAAAAAGTGGGCTCAGAGGAAAACCCCGGGCGGACCCGGAATCACCTCAAAAAGGGTGCCCAAACCCCAAAACCGTTCACGAGTGGAAAAGTCTCAGCCCTGGTATAAGGTCTCTAACCAATTTACAAACCTCCAGGCAGACCGTCCCTCAAAAGGACAGACCAGAGGTACTCGTGATTCACCCGGTCAAAGGCCTTTGCTTGATCTAAGGACGCAAGTACCCCTTCCAGTGACCCGCCCTGCCCTGCTCCACTACCTCTCGGACACCGAGCACAGCACTAAAAGTACTGCGGCCTGGAACAGAGCAGTGCTGAGCCCCCAAAGGAGCTGGGGTCCCAAACTTCACCAGCCGATTAAAACAGCACCTTTGCCAGAACCTTCCGGTCCACATTGAGAAGCACTATGGGACGCCAGTTCTCAATACGGGCGAGTCCTTCCCTTTGATAGGATAATCAGGCTGACCTCCTCATTGAGTGGGAGAGCCCCCGAGGAAAGGCACTCATTAAACACCTCAGTCAAGAGGGGGACCAAGGAGTCCCTAAAGGCCTTGTAAAACTCGGATGTTAAGCCATCCGGACCTGGCGATTTTTTGGGCCGAAGCCCATCAATGGCCAGTCTCACTTCCTTTTCCCCTGATTGCCTTACCAAAACATCAAGGAGGGGTCATCTCCTGGCTCAGGAATGGTCTCAGCCAGGAAAGCCGACATCCCGTTTCGATCCGATCCCTCTTTTTCCCAAAAGGTGCGAGTAGAAGGATTGACCACCTCCAGGATCCCTGATTTGGACGGTTCAGGAACCCGTACTGTCGTCAGTTCCTGTCACCATCTTACAAATTCACTGACATCTTACAGTTTCTGTAAGGGTCGGGGGAGCGGGGGACCTCCCGAAATCCCTCTCAAAAACCAAGATGTGTGCCTATCATACTGACACCTCTTGAGCAAAGACTTCACCCTGGAGATCTCCTCACGGGCACCCCCAGTCGAGACGAGCTGCTCGGTTTTCCCCCTCAAAACCTGATACAGGTTTCTGGTTCAGACTCCTGAGGCTCGAGAGCTGACGGAAGAAACCCGCCACCCTCTCTTGAAGATCTCCCACCACTCAGACTTACTGTACAGGATCCAAAAGCGGAACCCGGCTCTGAAAAAATTCCTCAAAGGACTGTCTCACTTCGCTTCTTCCAACAGGGATGAATTCAGCTTCCCAGCCCTCTTCCCTTTCCCGGGGGTCTCTGTAACTTCAGAGAAAAAAAATTAAACAGTGATCGGAGAATTCCACCTCAACGGCGGACATGCAGAAAAGATGGCATCCTCCTTCAAAAAAAACCCTATCTATCCTAGACCCACAGCTACCTCTATGAAAGGTTGAAACCCCCGTGACCTGGGTGTGCCGGATGGGGACATCCACCAGGCGAGCTTCGCTAGCTATATATTTAATGCTGTACATCGTAAAAGGTGGCCTCGGGGCCCCCCCTATTAGGGATCTCGTAAAAAGGGGTTTTAAAAACCCCACCGAAACCACCCCCCCAGCTCGTAAAAAGAAAGGGCTTGATCTTCATGAAGAGACATTTGCGGGGCCCCTTGGATTTGTGGACCATAGATGTTTATGAGCGAAGCTCCCGTCCCCCCCTGAAAACGTCTAAGACCCGGCCCTCCCCCTTTCTATTCAATAACCCGTCGGCATTCCCCTCCGGGGTTTTTTAAAAAGGACCCCCCCCCGCTTTACGGCTCGGCCGAAGAGACCCGTATGAGGGCCCACACCCCCACTCCCTCCGGCTTTATGGATGGCCCCCATGTCTGTTAGTCGGGTCTCTTGCAAAAAAAAAATTTCAGCCTCAAATCGGGTGAAAAAAAATCAAAAGGCCGCAAATCTGGGGCCCCATCTGACTTAAAACTGGCGAATTAATGGACCCGAGGTCAACGGGGTGAGTTCCGCCATCATGGGTGATTGGGTTAGATGGCCCTTTTCCCACCCCGTCTTTCCCATTTTCCCCGAAGAGGGGTCTGATCCCCTTTCCCTTTTAGGGAAAGACGAGGTTCCATCCCCTGTCTCCTTGCCTCCAGGCTCCAGGTCTGTCCCCCCCCCCAGAGGAAACAGCGTCCCGGGGGACAGACTCCGCCTCCCTGAAAGCCCCCAGATGGCGCCCCCCCCCTCCCCCCCGACCTCCGCCCCAGCAGGGTGTGAGGGCTTGGTACCGGGGGAAGAGGGCGTCAGAGGGGAGCGGTGAGCCCCTCCGTTGGCATACTTACGGGGGGGAGGGGGTTTTGGGAAAGGGCTTAACCCCCTTTTTTTCCCTCCTTCCGGTACGTTTTTATCCCCTTCTTACGTAGGCTGACGTGACCTCCATCCACATTTCTACTGGGAGGAGTTGTCGGAGTCAGCCGGTTTTCTCCCTCCCCAAACCCTCCTGATCTCCTGGGCATCCCTCTTTTCCCCGGGGCCTCAGGACACCGGCCACCCCCCGAGGGGAGGGCGGCATCCCCCCAGTTGCCTGAGGCTCTCCCCGCCCCTCCCCCCGTGGCGTTTTCCTGTCTCCTTGGTAGAGGGACCCTCTATTGGCCTTGCCCTTCCTCACTGGCCCCTTACCCCCTCTCCCGCCACCACCACCTGCCCAGCAGGGGTCGCGCCCCCAGAGGTTGCCCCCTCACGGTCTCCCCCCACCGGGCCTGCAGCGGCATGGTAAGGAGCGAGGGCAGGGTATAGGGTGACCTGGTTTTCCCCACACGGTGGCCGAATGTCTTCAAGATGCGGCGAGATGCCCTCCCCACCTACAAGGCATATTTCTGCCTTGCAGCTTGCGCTGAAGGGGCGGGGATCCCGCACTTGCGGCAGACCTTTGGCTGCCCCTGGTAGAAGACCAGGATCCTTTCCCTCCCTAGGAACGCCGGGAAGGGATGTGGGTGACGGTACCCCTGAGACCTTCAACTTCATCAGAAGGTCCAGCCCCCGACCAGATACCGAACTGTCCGATTTTTTTTTGGGGACGCCCGTGACTTCCCCATAACGGGAAAGCCACGTCATGATGTCAACCGGAGAGTGACTCGTTACAAGTCACCCGGTCACTCTCTTAACGGCATTTTGGCGTGACAACGCCTGTACGGCGAAGTCTCGCCATCCAGGCCCCCCTTCACCAGCTCGTAAATTAGACCAGAAGAGCTCTACCCCCTCCGGCCGAACGAACTGATGTCGAAGAATAGGGTGGCCGAGGGATGGATCAGGGCAAAGATGTCCGTCGCCCTGAAGCCCATCTTCAGGAGGAGCTCCACCACCCTACTCCTGGGTGGGAAGCTTCCCGCCCCTCCAGCGAAGACGGACCCACATTCCTCCTGGCCGGCCCTTCCCCGGCTGTCGGGAGGGACCAAATGGTTTCCCCCCTCCCTTCTATCTTGGAAGGCGGCCAGGCCATGTCTCTCCAACCAGAAAGACAAGTCCACCTCTCTTCCCCCTACATTGACCGAAACCCCTCTCCTTTTTTTAAAGGGGCCCCCAGAAAACGGCGGTGCAAAACGCCGTCCCCGAGTCCGGAGGCAAGGAGACCCCCGAGAACCCCCCGGAGCCCCAGCCACAACCCCGCAAAAGAACGGGGTCTCACTGCAGGGGGCCAGATGGGCCAGCCCCTCCCTCCCCCACCCGTGCTCCCACTTACACCAACAACTCACTCCCTCCGCATTCACTCCCACATCCACGTCACTCATGTCACTCACCTCACTCAACCATTCACCTCAGCCAATTCATCAGAATTTTCAATATTATTTTTCCTTGCTGTTTCGTTTTTTACCTGCTGGGGGCCCTGGCTGATCGGTACTCTGCCCCGTATTGGTTTTGCCCAGGAGTACCGCCGCCCCTTTACGAGCCGCAGAACAGAGCCCACCTAGTAAGCTCTTGCCTGGGCTCAGGAGCAGCAGCACTTCCCGGGCTCTCTGGCTCCATTTTTTTTTCCTGTTACATTCGGGCAGGGACAGGCTCTGCCTCTGCACCCTGCCCCCCACTGGAACCTGTGCTGGCTTCTCTTGGGGCAACCGGAGCCCCGCCCCCACCAGATGGAGGTAAGCGGGCCGGGGACCCCGGCAACCCTTGCCAGCTCTTTTCGGGCATTGTTTTGGGTTTGGGGCAGAAGCCAGCGGGCCCGCCGAGGCCACGCCCCCCCGCTGGTCACGGCAATGGCGGGTAGAGCGAAGGCCCGAAAGGCCACGCTCCCCCCGCCAGCCGTGAGCACAGCGAGGAGCTGCGGCCGCCGAGGCCACGCCCCCACCGCCAGCCGCAGTCATAGCGGGGTGAGGCAGCAGCCCGCAAGGCTACGCCCCCCGCCAGACGCGACAATAGCGGGTGGGGCAGCGGCCGAGGAGGACACGCCCCCTCACAGGCCCCCCACCCCCTTCTTGTACCCACCACTCGCTTTTGGCAAGGTCGGCCACTCCCCCTCGGCGCCCAGCGGCGGCGGGGCCCCCCGCCGGACCCTTATTGGATCGACGCGCAGAGGACCCCGACCCCGCCGGGACACCGCCGGGGAGCGACCAACAGCTTGCAAATTTTAACTTGCGCCTTACGGCAGACTCCGCGCCCTTTCTTGGTCTCTGGACCCCCAAAAATGATCCAGTCTGAGCGGGTCTGCGTGTGGGGGGCCAGAGACCCCAGCTCTCGCCGCGGGATGCGGCCCCCGGGTGTTTCCGACTCCCGGGCCGGGCCAGCCCCCGCTGCCACAGAGGACTGGGCCCGAGCACCACCACCATCAACAACACCGGCACCACCTCTCATATCGCTGCCTGAGTCCGAGCTGCCACCACCAGACATGGCACCCAGACCCGGGCAGACTTCTTTTCTCCCGCTCCCTTGCTGCGGACCCACCCAGGGCCCGAGCCGGGGTGGGTAGCGGGTTCCACACAACGGGACCCGGGGGGCCCCAGGAAGGGGAGCATAGACGAATTTGTCTATGGTGGTGACTCTGGATTTTTTTTTTTCTTTTCTTCCCCTTCCCGGTTGCCCCATCCTCGCAGATCTCATCCCAACAACAGCTCGCCAAACCGTGCTGGGGACTCGATCTGCCGCACTTGTTGCAGGATGAGGCAGCCCCCCTCACTGCTGATACCACTCCCTCCATCCTCCCCCTCGCTCCCACTTTCCTCCGAACTACTGGAGTCCGGTGGGAGGGCCACTTGCTCGGGGGCTTTTCCCGCTGCATGATACCTGGGTTTTACACTCACCAGGTCTTCAGGTGGGACTGGCGCAGATACCTCTCAGCCGCCATTTTCCTCCTTCTCCTCCTCCACCTGGCTGGCGCCTCCTGACCCCCCAGGAGACCCACCGGTCAGGGCCCTGAACCGGTCGTCGTTTTGAGCTTCTCCTCGAAAGGGCCGCTCCCAGCCAGGATCTCTGCCCTCCGGTTTTCCAGATCTTAATTGACCCCTTCAGCCTCTGCACCGTGGCGGTGCCTCTGCTCTCCTTGAGGCAGGGAGCTTGTTCTTGCCATGATGCGTGCTCCCTTCAACTCCTCCCGGAGTCTCCTTAGCTGTTTGGCGGCCTCCTCGTATTCGCAGAGGTGCGCGTGGATGGCGGGAGCCATAGGGGGTGACAGGCTCCCCCGCTGCCTTGGAGCCCCAGATGTTGGGGGGCTCCACCACCGCACCTCCGCTGGCCGCCTCTCCTCCCTCCGGAAGGAGTAACCGCCACGGTCCCAGCCTCGGGGTCTTGGTTCCTGGGGTCTTGCGGCCCCCGAGGGCTTTTTCCTCGCCATCTCCCCTGGGACCGGCTAGATGGTATGGCCTCCTGCTGGTATGTGAGGCCTCCCACCCCCAGCGCCTTGCTGGAGGGTGGGAGCCGGCGCACGGTCCCAGGGATAAGTGTCTCTGTGGGAAGGCAGGCAGGTGGACCAGGGAAAAAAAATCCTTCCTTTGCAGAGATCTTTCCAAGCAGCTGCAGACACCGAGCACCGTCAAGCTCCGCCCCTTCCTGTGTGAGACTCCAGAGCTGCACTCACTATTCTGCTGGTGCAGTCACTGTGTTACATACATTACTGATCCTGAGTTACATCCTGTATTATACCCAGAGCTGCACTCACTATTCTGCTGGTGCAGTCACTGTGTACATACATTAACTGATCCTGAGTTACATCCTGTATTATACCCCAGAGCTGCACTCACTATTCTGCTGGGCAGTCACTGTGTACATACATTACATTACTGATCCTGAGTTACACCTGTATTATACTCCAGAGCTGCACTCACTATTCTGCTGGGCAGTCACTGTGTACATAATTACATTACTGATCCTGAGTTACATCCTGTATTATACCCAGAGCTGCACTCACTATTCTGCTGGTGCAGTCACTGTGTACATTACATTATGATCCTGAGTTACTCCTGTATTATACTCCAGAGCTGCACTCACTATTCTGCTGGTGCAGTCACTGTGTACATCTACTATATAATAGTCTAATTCTGTCTGTAACGGAAATCCCAGTCGCTGATTGGTCGCACTTGGCTGGACGCAAACCAATCAGCGACAGGTGCAGTGCAGCCGCGAATTGGCGCAAGATTTGAACCACTCACGCCACTGCTATCGTCGGTAGCCGGGGTCACTTCCTGCCGCATGGAGGTCAGCGGCGACGCAGCCGGAAGATGACCGGCGGCCTCCACGTAAACCTCAGCAGCCTCTATATACTCCCCAGCAGCAGCCTCTATATACTCCCCAGCAGCAGCCTCTATATACTCCCCAGCAGCAGCCTCTATATACTCCCCAGCAGCAGCCTCTATATACTCCCCAGCAGCAGCCTCTATATACTCCCCAGCAGCAGCCTCTATATACTCCCCAGCAGCAGCCTCTATATACTCCCCAGCAGCAGCCTCTATATACTCCCAGCAGCAGCCTCTATATACACCCCAGCAGCAGCCTCTATATACTCCCCAGCAGCAGCCTCTATATACTCCCAGCAGCAGCCTCTATATACTCCCCAGCAGCAGCCTCTATATATCCCCAGCAGCAGCCTCTATATACTCCCAGCAGCAGCCCCTATAACCCCAGCAGAGCCTCTATATACTCCCAGCAGCAGCCTCTATATACTCCCAGCAGCAGCCTCTATATACACCCCAAGCCTCTATATACACCCCAGCAGCAGCCTCTATATACTCCCAGCAGCAGCCTCTATATACCCCCAATAGCCTCTATATACACCCCAGCAGCAGCCTCTATATACACCCCAGCAGCAGCCTCTATATACACCCCAGCAGCAGCCTCTATATATCACCAGCAGCAGCCTCTATATACACCCCAGCAGCAGCCTCTATATACCCCAGCAGCAGCCTCTATATACACCCCAGCAGCAGCCTCTATATACCCCCAGCAGTCAGCCTCTATATACTCCCCAGCAGCAGCTCTATATACACCCCAGCATAGCCTCTATATACACCCCAGCAGCAGCCTCTATATACTCCAGCAGCAGCCTCTAATACCCCAGCAGCAGCCTCTATATACACCCCAGCAGCAGCCGCTATATACTCCCAGCAGCAGCCTCTATATACTCCCGCAGCAGCCTCTATAAAACCCCCAGCAGCAGCCTCTATATACACCCAGCAGCAGCCTCTATTATACACCCAGCAGCAGCCTCTATATACACGCCCAGCAGCAGCCTCTATATACAGCCCAGCAGCAGCCTCTATATACTCCCCAGCAGCAGCCTCTATATACCCCCAGCAGCAGCCTCTATATACCCCAGCAGCAGCCTCTATATACAGCCCAGCAGCAGCCTCTATATACAGCCCAGCAGCAGCCTCTATATACAGCCCAGCAGCAGCCTCTATATACTCCCCAGCAGCAGCCTCTATATACACCCAGCAGCAGCCTCTATATACTCCCAGCAGCAGCCTCTATATACTCCCCAGCAGCAGCCTCTATATACTCCCCAGCAGCAGCCTCTATATACTCCCAGCAGCAGCCTCTATATACTCCCCAGCAGCAGCCTCTATATACTCCCCAGCAGCAGCCTCTATATACTCCAGCAGCAGCTCTATATACTCCCAGCAGCAGCCTCTATATACTCCCAGCAGCAGCCTCTATATACTCCCAGCAGCAGCCTCTATATACTCCCCAGCAGCAGCCTCTATATACCCCAGCAGCAGCCTCTATATAACTCCCAGCAGCAGCCTCTATATACTCCCCAGCAGCAGCCTCTATATACTCCCAGCAGCAGCCTCTATATACACCCAGCAGCAGCCTCTATATACTCCCCAGCAGCAGCCTCTATATACTCCCAGCAGCCTCTATATACACCCAGCAGCAGCCTCTATATACTCCTCAGCAGCCTCTATATACCCGCAGCCTCTATTACCCCAGCAGCAGCCTCTATATACTCCTCAGCAGCCTCTATATACTCCCAGCAGCAGCCTCTATATACTCCCAGCAGCAGCCTCTATATACTCCCCAGCAGCAGCCTCTATATATCCTCAGCAGCCTCTATATACTCCCAGCAGCAGCCTCTATATACTCCCCAGCAGCAGCCTCTATATACTCCCAGCAGCAGCCTCTATATACTCCCCAGCAGCAGCCTCTATATACACCCAGCAGCAGCCTCTATATACTCCCCAGCAGCCTCAGATATTCATGTAATAGTTTACAAGTCTACAAGGCCATCTATAATCTGTCTCCCCTTATATCTCTGAACTAATCTCCCGATATCTTCCTTCACGTAATCTCCGATCCTCCCAAGACATCCTTCTCTCCTCCACACTTATTCGCTCCTCACCCAACCGCCTCCAAGACTTCTCCCGAATATCCCCCATCCTCTGGAATTCTTTGCCCCAACACATCCGACTATCAAACTCTTCAATCCTTCAGACGGAACCTGAAAACCCATCTCTTCAGGAAAGCCTACAGCCTGCAATGACCCTGCTGCCTCCTCACCACTACCGGAGATATCGCCTCAACCAACACCGGAACTGCTGCGACCCCCGACCTACTGTCTCCTGCCCACAATCCTGTAGAATGTAAGCCTGAAAGGGCCGGGTCCTCTCCCCTCTGTATCAGTCTGTCATTGTTAGTTTACTGTAAGTGATATCTGTAATTTGTATGTAACCCCTTCTCATGTACAGCACCATGGAATCAATGCTGCTATAGAAATAAATAATAATGATAGTTTATATACTTTGATGATCTGTTTAATAATTTCGTTCAGTTGTATTAAGTTCTATGAGTAATAACATTTAATGATAATGTTTATATTTTACCCGGAAAATCCTGTGTTTTCATTGCATTATTCTATCTTCATAAATACATATTCTAGAAGACCCGATGCCTTAGAATCCGGCCACCATCTACTACAGTGCAATGATCTGTGACTGGAGGACTCTACAGCCCCACCTTGTGGTCACAGGCGGTATGGAGGCTGTTTGGGTTCCTGTTGGGGGTTGTAGTCCGGTATGAGTCACTGCAGTGATCTAGGTCGCCCGCTGGGTGTTCCCGTTGATGCTGGAGCATAATGCGATGTTCTGGGTGAGGACGGGGTGTGGGCTCATGCACAGATGTCTCCTCTGGATCGTTTGTTACTTTGTATCAGTGCAGGGAAACATTCAGCCTGAGCGGATACAATTGTATCCAGTGTAACAAAACCTCAGCTGTGAGCACAGACAATGATGCAGTTTTCCACATTTGCAGCAACCAGCCCATTATTTAAGGATTCCTTTAAGTTGTGGCCCCTATGACAACACTTCAGGGATCGTCATTTACCTCGTACCTGTGAGCGGGAGACGTCCGCACGTCCTCACAGGCTGCAGGCTTCTCGGGGGGTGGATCACCGCCATCTTGCTCCTCCAGGGGCTCAGTCACGTCTTCTGGAGGGAGATCCTCACCGGCCACGAAAGACGAGTCCTCCGCAATGGCCGCCGGCGCCGTGCTTTTCTTTAGTTGCTGCATCAATAATGTGGGAATTTAAAGGGCGACTCTATGACCACCATTAACCCTTACTGTGGGCTTTACCCCCCGCCCCACAGTGGGGGGCAGCGGTGGGATGATTGACAGATCGCGCTGCGGTCAGGAGCTCGCTGCAGCACAGGCGCCACATTCACGGAAAAGGTAACACACTGAACGGGGCAAATAGTGCAAGAAATAAAGTGACCCCCAATGCAGGGAGCGCCACCACCCCCTCCGTACACTCACCGTCCTCCGTCTTCCTCTTTTGCTCATTTTTCCTTTCCCCCTCCCCCGGCACTGACCTGATATAACATCCTGATCACCTGGTTAATCAGGATCGCTGTCTCTGATTGGCTGATCCAAGGGGGTTGTGCCCTCTATGTTCTTAAGTTATTAACCCCTTTCAGGATGCTGTTTTCCTTTTAGCACCATGTGGTGGTATATAGAGCACACCTGTGGTCATGTGATCACTCATGCTGCTTCACAGTGCCGTTCTATGTGTAGTGGCAGTTCTTGGTACTGCAGCTTAGTACTGCAGTACCAAGACCAGCCATTATGTGGTGTATGGAGCTGTACTGACTATGTACATTTAGCAGGTGATCAGTGG
>JARQOD010000007.1:101638001-101657980 GCA_033576555.1 Oophaga sylvatica | reverse complement strand
CCTCCGTGCCTCCCCTCCCCTAAGGGGCCCCCCGGTCCCATTTCCCCTACGGGAGCCCCCGTGCCCCCTCCCCCCCAGACCCCCCTGTCTCCCCTCCCCCCCCGGAGGCCCCTTTTTCCTCCCCCCCCAGGAGCCCCCGGGTTTCCGCCCCTCCCCAGGATCCCCTTTCCCTCCCCCCCCGGGCCCCCTTTCCCTCCAAGGACCCCCCTCTCCGCCCCCCCCCCTCCGGGGCCCCCGTTCTCCCCCCTCCCCAAGGAGCCCCCGGGTCTCCTCCCCCCCAGGACCTCCTTTTCCCCCGCCTCTCCCTAAAGGAGCCCCCTTCTCCCCCCCCCCAAGGGGAGCCCCCGTGTCCCCCCCCCTACCCCCCGTTCTCCCTCCCCCCCCAAGCCCCCATGTTCCTCCTCCCCCCCGGGACCTCCTTTCCCTTCCTCTCGGGGCCCCCTCTCCCGCCCCCCCCTCCGGGACCCCCCCGTGTCTCCCCCCCCCTCCAGGACCCCTGTGCCTGCCTCCCCTCAAGGGCCCCCCCGTGCCCGCCCCCCCCCCCAGGAGCCCCGTGCCCTCCCCCCCCTCCGGGGAGCCTGGTCTTCCCTTCCCCAAAGGGCCCCCGTGTTCCGCCTCCCCCCCCAGGAGCCCCTTTTCCGCCCCCCCGGGGCCCTGCTCCCCCTCCCCCTCCAGGAGCCGCTTTTCCCCCCCCCCCCCCGGAAACCCCCCCTGATCTCCCCCTTTTCCCCCCCCCCGGACCCCCCGGGTTTCCTCCCCCCTCCGGACCCCCGTGTCTCCGCCCCCCCTCCAACCCCCCGTGTCTCCCCTTCCGGGACCCCCGGCTCCGCCTCCCCCTCCGGGAGCCCACCCCTCCGCCCCCCCCTCCAGGTCCCCGTATCTCCCCCCCCCCCTCCAGACCCCCCGTTTCCTTCCCTCCCCCAGGACCCCCGGTTTTGCCCCCCTCCAGGAGCCCCCGTGCTCCACCTATCCGGAGCCCCCGTGTCTCCCCCCCCCCCCCCCCAGGGCCCCCGTGCCCCCCCCCCTCCAGGAGTTGCAGTTTCTGCCCCCCCTGGGGCCCCCATGTCTCCGCCCCCCCCCCCAACCCCCGTGTCTCCCCCCTTCCCCCTCCGGGCCCCCGGTTCCGCCTCCCCCTACGGACCCCCCCGTGTCTCCGCCTCCCCCCCCGGGGACCCCCTGTCCCCCCCTTCCCCCTCCGGAGCCCCCTGTCCCCCTCCCCCTCCGGGAGCCTCCGTGTCTCCCCCCCCCTCAAGGAGCCCCGTGTCTCCACCTCCCCCTACACTAGCCCCCGTGTCTCCACCTCCCCCTCAAGGAGCCCCCGTGTCTCCGCCTCCCCCTCCAGGAGCCCCCGTGTCTCCTCCCCCTCCAGGAGCCTCCGTGTTTCCTCCTCCCCTCAAGGAGCCCCGTGTCTCCACCTCTCCCTACAGGAGCCCCCGTGTCTCCCCCTCCAGGAGCCCCCATGTCTCCGCCTCCCCCTCCAGGAGCGCCCCCCTCGAGGAGCCCTCGTGTCTCCGCCTCCCCCTCCAGGAGCCCCCATGTCTCCTCCCCCTCCAGGAGCCTCCGTGTCTCCGCCTCTCCCTCAAGGAGCCCCCGTGTCTCCGCCTCCTCCAAGAGCCCCCATGTCTCCTCCCCCTCCAGGAGCCTCCGTGTCTCTGCCTCTCTCTCAAGGAGCCCCCGTGTCTCCGCCTCCCCCTCCAGGAGCCTCCGTGTCTCTGCCTCTCTCAAGGAGCCACCGTGTCTCCTCCCTCTCCAGGAGCCTCCGTGTCTCCGCCTCTCCCTCAGGAGCCCCCGTGTCTCCACCTCCCCCTACAGGAGCCCCGTGTCTCCGCCTCCCCCTCTAGGAGCCCCGTGTCTCCGCCTCCCCCTCTAGGAGGCCCCGTGTCTCCCCTCCAGGAGCCCCTGTCTCCGCCTCCTCCAGGAGCCCCCATGTCTCCTCCTCCCCTCCAGGAGCCTCGGGTCTCTGCCTCTCAAGAGCCCGTCTCCTGCCTCCCCCTCCAGGAGCCTCCGTGTCTCCGCCTCTCCCTCAAGGAGCCCCCGTGTCTCCTCCTCCCCCTCCAGGTAGCCTCCGTGTCTCCGCCTCTCCCTCAAGGAGCCCCCGTGTCTCCACCTCCCCCTACAGGAGCCCCGTGTCTCCACCTCCCCCTCCAGGAGCCCCCATGTCTCCTCCTCACCCTCCAGGAGCCTCCATGTCTCTGCCTCTCAAGGAGCCCCCGTCTCTCCGCTCCCCCTCCAGGAGCCCCCGTGTCTCCTCCTCCCCCTCCAGGAGCCTCCGTGTCTCTGCCTCTCCCTCAAGGAGCCCCCGTGTCTCCGCCTCCCCCTCCAGGAGCCCCTGTGTCTCCTCCCCCTCCAGGAGCCTCCGTGCTCTGCCTCTCCCTCAAGGAGCCCCCGTGTCTCCGCCTCCCCCTCCAGGAGCCCCTGTGTCTCCGCCTCCCTCCAGGAGCCCGTGTCACCGCCTCCCCCTCCAGGAGCCGCAGTGTCTCCGCCTCCCCCTCCAGGAGCCCCTGTATCTCCGCCTCCCCCTCCAGGAGCCCCCGTGTCTCTTCCTCTCCCTCCAGGAGCCCGTGTCTCCGCCTCCCCCTCCAGGAGCCCCCGTGTCTCCACCTATCCAGGAGCCCCCGTGTCTCCGCCTCCTCCAGGAGCCCCCGTGTCTCCGCCTCCCCCTCCAGGAGTTGCAGTGTCTCTGCCTCCCCCTACAGGAGCCCTATGTCTCCGCCTTCCCCTCCAGGAGCCCCCGTGTCTCCGCCTTCCCCTCCAGGAGCTCCCGTGTCTCCGCCTCCCCTACAGGAGCCCCCGTGTCTCCGCCTCCCCCTCCAGGAGCCCCGTGTCGCCGCCTCCCCCTCCAGGAGCCCCTGTGTCTCCGTGTAAGGTTCTTTGTCTCTGTTGACATGTTCCTTGAAACTCAGTTTTCCGTCGGCCATTTTGCTTTCTGTCTTTCTGCAGCTCTTGCCCTCAGTTAATATGGAGTTTCTAGTTTTCATGTTCCCGCCCTGATTCTTCCCTCTTGCTTCTTAAGCAGCCTCAGCTGAACAATCAGTGCTCCTGAATCAAGCCTCAGTCAGTCTGTGACCTGACTCCTGGAAGCCTTGGACTTGTACTCCAGCTATTCCCTACTGAGGAACCTTGGAACACTTTTGGACTCTGGAAACCTGCTGTTTGGTGAATCCATGTTTGCAGAGGAATTACGGTACAGAGAAGAGATCCTGAACCTGCTTTGGAGATTTACTATAGTGCTTGAAGTTACTCTGGCCTGCTGTGTCTCCTGTCGCTGTTCCTGCAAACTGTGTGAACTTTTCAGCATGCTTGTATGAAGTAATACAAGTCATTTCATTTCAACCTATGTCTCCTGTGTTTTCCTCGCACCCAAGCACAAGACGCTATAGGAACTGTACACTATACATGACAAGATTCAGGAGCCAATGTTTAGTGTCTTCTGGGTCTGGGAAAGCCGTGTCTGCTGTGACTGTGGATATCAGATGTCCGTTTAATACCTTATGTGATGACAGTGGTTGTGACTTCTCACAACCATTCCAGGTGAGCGCATTCCCTTAAAATTTTACTCTGGAGTGTTACCACAGGTAAACACTATTGTTTTGTTTTTTTTTTCCTTTCCTCTTCTCCTTCCAGCACCTCTGCCTTAAAAGATCTGGAAGATGGAGGCCCGCATAAAGGAACTTTGCGGAGTGACTGATACAATCCTTTCAGATGTACAGACTTTAAAAACCCGTTTTGCAAGCCTACAGGACCTCACTAATCATAATTTGCAAGTGTTTGGACAGACTACCCAGGAATTGCGAGCCAGGATTGAGGCTCTAGAGGAAAGAGCCCAGGCTCCTGCCATAACCCCAAGTTCTGGGATCCCCAAATTACCTCCTTTTCGTTTTGGCGGTGAACGTGAGAAATTCAGGGGATTTATTAATCAATGCAATTTATTTTTCTCTGCACATGCTTCACAATTTCCCACTGAACGATCCAAAGTGCTTACTATAATCATGTTGCTTACCAATAAGGCTTTGATGTGGGCAAACCCTCTGATTGAGACTGAGGATGATTGTTTGAATCACCTTGATGCTTTTATTTCAGCCATGGGGCAGGTGTTTGATGACCCCAATCGAGGTGCAACAGCTGAAGCAGCCATGTTAACTTTGAGCCAAGGTAAGCGTTCAGTAGCCGAATATGCCCTGGATTTCAGGAGATGGGCTCTTGATACCACTTGGGACAAAAAATCTATTTTTCGGAAAGGGTTGTCTCCACTGATTAAGGATGAACTTGCTCATGCCGACCCTCCCACTGCGTTAGGTGACTTTATTAACTATTGTATCCGTATTGATGCTCGTCTGACTGAACGCAGACAAGAGAGATGGTTCGAAAATAATCGCACTAACCTTTTACTACCTCCCTCCTCAGCTAAGGAACCTTTGAGTAGGATCACAAGGGAACCAGAACCTGAACCCATGCAGGTGGACTCTTTACAAAGACGGTTAGTGATGCACGCAAAGAACATCGTATAAAGGAAAATCTATGTTTCTACTGTGGTAAGTCAGGGCACTTCATTATAAACTGCCCCAGCCGTTCTCGTAAGACTACTGCAGCAGTCATTCACTGTGAGTGTTGCGAGAGGAGCTCTGTCATGTCTGAGCCTCAGGCTCCAGAGAGATCTGCTGCAAGAGATCTTGATTTCTCGGACTTAAACTCTGTTAGTTCTGGGGACGATGACGGTATAAACGCTGACATTTTTCAAGTTTCCTCAGCGGTGTCCCAGCTGAGTTGTAAAAGAAACAATTCTCATTGCTTCCTTTCCATCAAACTCTGGGTTGACTCAGTCTGGGTGTCTAGCTCTGCTATGATCGACTCAGGGGCAAGTGGAAATTTTATGGATATCTCCTTTGCTCTGAAACAGGGGATACATTCAGTGAAGAAGGCTACTCCAGTACAGATGGAGACTGTGGATGGCTCTCTACTGACTTCTGGACCAGTGGATCAAGAAACAGAGCCTTTGAGGGTCCTTATGGGTAAAGATCATCAGGAGAAAATGTATTTTTGCTTATCTCTTCTCCCCACTTTCCCATCATTCTAGGGCTACCATGGCTGCAGGCGCAGAATCCTACGATTAACTGGGAGACCAAGGAATTACACTTTCCGGAGAAACAGATGAGTCAAGGAGTTTCAGCTTGCTCTGTTCCTAAAGGAACCATGTCAGTCCCTGAACTACCAGCTGTATACCAGGACTATGTGGATTTATGTGACAAGAAGAACGCTGATCAGCTTCCTCCTCACCGTCCATATGATTGTCCAATTGAATTATTGCCCGGAGCCGAGATACCTTTTGGTAAGATCTACCCCCTAGCGGGCCCGAGCTAAAAGCTTTGAAGGATTATATAGACGAAAATTTAGCCAAGGGCTTCATACGCCCCTCTTCATCTCCCGCAGGTGCACCCATCTTCTTTGTGAAGAAGAAAGATGGATCTCTGAGACCCTGCATAGACTATAGGGAACTCAATAAGGTTACTATTAGAAACCGTTATCCATTGCCTTTAATCCCTGAGTTGTTGGGGAGAGTGCGGCATGCCAAAATTTTCTCTAAACTGGATCTCCGTAGGGCCTATAACTTGGTCCGTATTAGACCTGGGGATGAATGGAAGACTGCTTTCAGGTCACGCTATGGACACTTTGAATATCTAGTTATGCCTTTTGGTCTGAGTACCGCCCCAGCCACTTTCCAACACTTCGTGAATGATATCTTCAGGGATCTCCTAGATACATTTGTGGTGATTTATCTGGATGATATTCTAATTTTTTCTAACTCCACAGAGGAACATCATGGACATGTGAGAATGGTCTTAGAACGCCTAAGACAAAACCATCTCTACATCAAGCTTGAAAAATGTGAATTCCATAGGACCGAAATTCAATTTCTGGGGTATGTACTATCTACGCAAGGGATTAGTATGGATGGAAGCAAGACCCAAGCCATCAAGGATTGGCCAATTCCTAGAAATGTGAAGGAGGTGCAGCGTTTCATCGGGTTTGCCAACTTCTATAGACGTTTCATTAAGAATTTTTCTGAGGTAGTGTCACCTATCACCCAACTTACCCGGAAACAGTCTAGGTTCTCCTGGACCCCGCAAGCTCAGGAAGCATTTTCCTGTTTAAAGGATAAATTTACCACCGCACCTATCTTAGTACATCCCAACCCCGAGCTTGCCTTCATAATAGAGGTGGATGCTTCAGACTGTGCCGTTGGAGCTATACTCTCTCAGAGAACAGGTGAGAAGAATGTCTTGCATCCCTGTGCCTTCTTTTCCCAGCAGTTGTCTTCTGCTGAGAGGAACTACGATGTGGGCAATAGAGAATTGTTGGCCATTATTGCCGCCTTCAAGGAATGGAGACACCTTCTTCAGGGAGCTGCACAGCAAATAGTCGTCCTGACAGACCATCGTAACCTTGAATTTATCAGGTTGGCTAAGTGCCTGACTCCTCGCCAGGCTCGCTGGAATCTTTTCCTAAACCAATTTAATTTTGTAATTTCTTATAGACCAGGATCGCGCAATGGAAAGGCTGATGCACTCTCTAGGATTCATTCAGCAGAGACACGTCCACTTACTCCTCCTAAGACTATTCTTCCTGACTCTAGATTCCTGGGAGTGATTCATAATCAAGACCTACTTAAGGACATCAAGGAAGCATACCATGCGGATTCTTTGTTGGCTCAACCCCCAAGGGACGTAAGTCTTGTCTTTAAGAATGGTGTGTGGATTCAGGGACAACGTCTGTATATACCTGAAACAGTCAGATTGAGAGTATTGCAACTCATCCACGATTCCAAGATAGCCGGGCATAGGGGAATTCTAAAGACACAAGAATTTCTTTCTCGTTTCTTTTGGTGGCCCACTTACAGGAAAGATGTCTTAAACTATGTCACTTCATGTGAAGTCTGTGCAAGATGCAAAACACCTCGCTCCTCACCAACTGGTCTGTTGCAACCTCTTCCCACCCCGTCCCGCCCGTGGGGATCCATTTCTATGGACTTCATTGTGGAGTTACCAACCTCTCAAGGGAAGAACACCATTCTAGTGGTGGTTGACCGTCTAACAAAGGCAGCTCATTTTATCCCTTGTGTCGGCTTACCCACTGCAAAACAGACATCAGACTTGATGATTAAGAATGTGTTTCGCTTACATGGAGTACCGGATGAGGTCATTTCGGATCGAGGGGTGCAATTCACTTAAAGGTTTTGGCAAAATTTCTGTGCAGCATTGGACATTAAAGTAAACCTTTCTTCTGCTTTTCATCCCCAGACTAATGGACAGACAGAACGAACCAATCAGACCCTGGAGCAGTATCTCCGCTGTTTTATCTGCCACCTACAGGATGATTGGGTGGATCTACTTCCACTGGCTGAGTTCTCTTATAACAACTCTCAGAGCGCCTCCACTAAGCAGTCTCCTTTTTACTCCAATCTAGGTTATCATCCTAACATTCTTCCTCGATTTCCCATAGATACGCCCTTGCCGGCAGTGGCTGAAAGAATCACTTCTTTACAAAAGAATATGGATCTTCTAAAGGAAAATCTAGAATTGGCTCAGGAAAGGTACAAGAAAGCAGCAGATAAATTTCGTAAACCTGCACCAGCTTTCAAGGTAGGAGATTTGGTCTGGCTGTCAACCAGAAATCTTAAATTAAAGATTCCATCGTCTAAATTGGGACATAAGTACATTGGACCTTATAAGATCAATAAGATTATAAGTGCTGTTGCTTGTCGTCTTCAACTGCCCAGAACTATGAGAATCCACCCTGTCTTTCATGTATCCCTACTAAAGGCTGCAACACCCAATACGTTTCCTGGACGTTCTTCTCCTTGCCCTGACCCAGTGCTGGTCGATGGTCAGGAAGAATTTATGGTGGAAAGGATTCTAGATTCCAGGTTGTACAGAAATCAGTTGCAATATTTGATTAAATGGCAGGGCTACCCAGTGGAGGACAACTCATGGGAACCAGTCAATAATGTAAATGCTCCTCGCCTGCTCCGCCAGTTTCATCAGAGGTACCCTGACAAGCCTGGTCTGAGGTCATCCGGAGGTTGTCCCTAAGGGGGGAGTAATGTAAGGTTCTTTGTCTCTGTTGACATGTTCCTTGAAACTCAGTTTTCCGTCGGCCATTTTGCTTTCTGTCTTTCTGCAGCTCTTGCCCTCAGTTAATATGGAGTTTCCAGTTTTCATGTTCCCGCCCTGATTCTTCCCTCTTGCTTCTTAAGCAGCCTCAGCTGAACAATCAGTGCTCCTGAATCAAGCCTCAGTCAGTCTGTGACCTGACTCCTGGAAGCCTTGGACTTGTACTCCAGCTATTCCCTACTGAGGAACCTTGGAACACTTTTGGACTCTGGAAACCTGCTGTTTGGTGAATCCATGTTTGCAGAGGAATTACGGTACAGAGAAGAGATCCTGAACCTGCTTTGGAGAGTTATTGTAGTGCTTGAAGTTACTCTGGCCTGCTGTGTCTCCTGTCGCTGTTCCTGCAAACTGTGTGAACTTTTCCGCATGCTTGTATGAAGTAATACAAGTCATTTCATTTCAACCTATGTCTCCTGTGTTTTCCTCGCACCCAAGCACAAGACGCTATAGGAACTGTACACTATACATGACACTCCGCCTCCCTCCAGGAGCCCGTGTCTCCGCCTCCCCCTCCAGGAGCCGCAGTGTCTCCGCCTCCCCCTCCAGGAGCCCCCGTGTCTCTTCCTCTCCCTCCAGGAGCCCCCGTGTCTCCGCCTCCCCCTCCAGGAGCCCCCGTGTCTCCACCTATCCAGGAGCCCCCGTGTCTCCGCCTCCCCCTCCAGGAGCCCCTGTGTCTCCGCCTCCCCCTCCAGGAGCCCCCGTGTCTCCTCCTCCCCCTCCAGGAGCCTCCGTGTCTCCGCCTCTCCCTCAAGGAGCCCCCGTGTCTCCACCTCCCCCTACAGTAGCCCCCGTGTCTCCACCTCCCCCTCCAGGAGCCCCATGTTTCCTCCTCCCCCTCCAGGATCCTCCATGTCTCTGCCTCTCAAGGAGCCCCCGTCTCTCCGCCTCCCCCTCCAGGAGCCCCCGTGTCTCCTCCTCCCCCTCCAGGAGCCTCCGTGTCTCTGCCTCTCCCTCAAGGAGCCCCCGTGTCTCCGCCTCCCCCTCCAGGAGCCCCTGTGTCTCCTCCTCCCCCTCCAGGAGCCTCCGTGTCTCTGCCTCTCCCTCAAGGAGCCCCCGTGTCTCCGCCTCCCCCTCCAGGAGCCCCTGTGTCTCCGCCTCCCTCCAGGAGCCCGTGTCTCCGCCTCCCCCTCCAGGAGCCGCAGTGTCTCCGCCTCCCCCTCCAGGAGCCCCTGTATCTCCGCCTCCCCCTCCAGGAGCCCCGTGTCTCTGCTTCTCCCTCCAGGAGCCCCCGTGTCTCCTCCTCCCCCTCCAGGAGCCCCCGTGTCTCCACCTATCCAGGAGCCCCCGTGTCTCCGCCTCCCCCTCCAGGAGTTGCAGTGTCTCTGCCTCCCCTACAGGAGCCCCATGTCTCCGCCTTCCCCTCCAGGAGCCCCCGTGTCTCCGCCTTTCCCTCCAGGAGCCCCCGTATCTCCGCCTCCCTCCAGGAGCCCCTGTGTTTCCGCCTCCCCCTCCAGGAGCCCCCGTGTCTCCACCTCCCCCTCCAGGAGCCTCAGTGTCTCCGCCTCCCCCTCCAGGAGCCCCCGTGTCTCCGCCTCTCCCTCCAGGAGCCCCCGTGTTTCCGCCTCCCCCTCCAGGAGCCCCCGTGTCTCCGCTTCCTCCAGGAGCCCCTGTGTCTCTGCCTCCCCCTCCAGGAGCCGCAGTGTCTACGCCTCCAGGAGCCCCCGTGTCTCCGCCTCCCCTCCAGGAGCCCCGTGTCTCCGCCTCTCCCTCCAGGAGCCCCCGTGTCTCCGCCTCCCCCTCCAGGAGCCCCCATGTCTCCGCCTCTCCCTCCAGGAGCCGCAGTGTCTCCGCCTCCCTCTCCAGGGGCTCCCCGTGTCTCCGCCTCCCTCCAGGAGCCCCTGTGTCTCCACCTCCCCTTCCAGGAGCACCCGTGTCTCCACCTCTCCCTCCAGGAGCCGCAGTGTCTCTGCCTCCCCCTCCAGGAGCCCCTGTGTCTCAGCACCCCATAGTCCTCCTTATAGTATAATACATCCCATATAATCCTCCATACAGTATAATGCACACCCCTTGCACATCCATTAATGTTAAGTTTTATATTTGTCACTTTAAACACCTAAGTGGTGGGGCAGAGAGTATTGCTGTCCCGGATCAATGGTACATGCGTCCCCGGCCAGCTGCCCCACTCCCACCTGACCCGGTAGTCATGTCACAGTGCAGTTGCCATAGCTCCCGTTTGGACGCAAAGGACGTCGAGCATCGCAATGTGGATGCGGGTAGCAAGTGGGTACATGCGCACGGCAGCCGTACCCTAGACTGGGGAATCCCTATATATAGTCCATCACCGATGGATCCCCATTACTGCCTTCCTCCCAAGAGATCAGTCAGTACATTAGAACCTTTAGCTAGATTGTTTGTTTTAAATGCAGAGTAAAGCATGGTTTAAAGTCAACATTAGTAAAATGAGAGAAGTCATGCCGATTGTAGGTTTGTCTTGGCCTGAAGGAGAAGTGGGTCACAGGCTTAGGAGAAGATACCACTTAGAAGTACATAAATTAGAAAGAAACGAAAATACAATAAACCAACATAAGTGGTAATTAAAACTGCTAAAAACAAACAAGAGGGAAAAGGTGTATCCCTTAAGGATACATCCACAAAGGATCTTTATAAATAAGGAGCAAAGTTTAGTGACTCCTTTAGGCCATCTGGTGTCATTGTCCCAAGTATGACCATCCATTTCAATTCACACTGGGCTATGAGTTATTTGGAATTGCCACCTCTTATCCCAGTGTGAATCGCCTCAATGTCCCTCACCATAAATCCTCTAGAATCACAATGGTGGTAGGCCCTAACTAGAAGGGGTCGGCCACAGTCCTGGCCATGCCAATATCCCGCACATGTTCCCGCACCCTCACCCTGAGCTCTGTTGCAGTAAGCCCCACATAAATAAGTGGGCAACTACAAGTGGCACAATAAATAACATTCGCACTACTGCATGAAATGTGTTCTTTGATTTGAAAGTGTTTAGTACCATCTGCAGAGTCAAAGGAGGTAAATCGAAGGATATTGGCGCAGGCAGGACAGTGTCCGCAGGTGTAACATCACTTGGTTGGTCCCCATGAGCCAAACGGGTTCGTAGTTGGTGCAGCGTAATGGCTTCTGACCAGTAGGTCTTTAAGAGTTTTTGTTCTTCGTGGGGTCATTAGTGGATGGTCAGCCAAAAAAGATCCCAAAGAGGGTTCAGTGCTTAGTATGGACCAGTGCTTCGTGAGAATCGCTCTCATTGTCCCACTTGTGATTAAACACAGAAATAAAGCACATTTTATATCCTTCCTTTCTTTCTCGTTACTTTGATGCCAGAGGTGATTGTGAGGAGTAATTTTAGCCCTATTGTGCCTGCGACATATACACCTCCAACTGTAGCCCCTTTGTTCAATTCGGACCTGAAGATCATTCGCCTGTGCCTAAAATCTGTATCCGAGGAGCAGATCCGCCTCATCCTTAGGAACTGTTCAACCGGGACTGCCCTAATGGTGGCTCTGTTGTGAGCCGATTTTGCTTGTATCAAGGCGTTTACTGAGGTCTCCTTTCGATAGACATCAGTCTGGATGGACGAGAGGTCATCCACCTCCAGACTAACGTCCAAAAAGTCAATTTTTCTCAGATCATATTTATAGGTTAACCTTATATTGTATGGACTAGAATTGCGAAAAACCATGAAACCCTCGAGCTGCTGCACAGTTCCACTTCATAGAAACAAAACATCATCTATACCAGCACAGCAAATGGTCGGCGGCCCCTGCGCCCACGTCCCCAAAGACCAGCCTCTTCAAGTACCGCAGGAAGAGGTTGGCATACAAGGGTGCGCAGGCCGCATCCATGGCCGTGCCGTGTTTCTGATGGTAGAACTGATCTTTTAAAGCAAAAAAATTATTTGTGAGGACAAACTGCAGCAGCTCGAGGATGAGCTCTCACAAAGGGCCGTCCAGATTGCCGTTGAGACCATCAGTATGGTCAATGCAAGTATATAACATCTCCACGTCTGCTCTAATTAATAAAGTTCCACCTTCCACAAAGACGTCGTCAACCTTGGTTAGGACGTCTATCGTGTCCTTGACATATGATGGCATTGTTTCCATTAATGATTTGAAGTAAAAATCGATAAATTTACATAATGGGTCACATAGACCTCTCACGTCGGACACAATCGGATGCCCCGGTGGGTAGACGGCATCCTTGTATACTTTAAGAAAGAGATACAATGTGGGCACGCAAGGGAATTTGACTATTAGTCCATCAATAACTTTCTTATTAATTATTCCCTTCTCATATTCTTTTTCAAGAATCAACTGAAGTTGGGCCCAAAAGGAGGACAAGGAGCTGGAGGTCAATTTTAGATAGGTATTGCCATCCCTATATTGGAGAAATGCCTCTCGTTCAGATTTAGATGTTGGTCAATCACAATGTCCCCCCAACCTTGTCCGCTGCCTTAAAAACAACATCCTTAAGGGACTGCAGTTAACAAATGGCATCCATCTGCTGGGATGTTAAGTTGTCGAATTGCCGCCGAGTAGACAGTATTTTGAAATCTTTGGTTACCAGTTTAGTAAAGATTTCCACCACAGGGCTGAGGGACAAGGGGGGAACCTTGTTGATTTGGGGAAAATAGTCTGTGGGAACCCACCTTGTTGTACAGGTATTTATTTCTCAAGTAGATCCTCCAAAGATGGAAGTGCCTCCTGTTGTGAATGGGTTTGAGATGAGTTCTGAGCAGAGGCTTCCTCTGGTGGTTACAAGCGGTGCTGGTCTGTCCAGTGAAGATTGTGATGACTGGGAATCAGGTGTTACTGACTGGTCTTATATAAGGGAGTCACCTTCCCATCAGGGTTGCCGGTGATCAATTGTTCTGGTCTGAATCCTTGATTCCAGTTTCTCTTGTAGCCTGCTGTGTCATGTCTGCATCTCCTGCTAACAGATAAGACATTTTCTTCTTTTTGTTTTTGTGCTATATTTTTGCATTTTGTCCTGCACTTCTGTGGGGGCCTTCAGGGTCCCCTCCGGGGGCTTTTGCCCTCTCAGTTTAGTTCAGCCACTGATGTTTGTACTTTTGCTTTTTCCAGTTTTTTCAGTGGCTGCTGTTTTGATTTTGTTACACCAGAGAACTAATTTAGGTGGTAGAGGTCGTGTGATCTCAGGTGTTTTTGAAATTAGTAGAGTTGGTGCTTTTCAGGGTTTTCTGGGATTGCAGTAAGTACCCTTCCTATCCTTTTCTATTTAGTTAGTTTGAGCCCCAGCGTTTGCTCATACTATTTTCTTTCTGTGTCAGTATTTCATCTTGTCTAACCGCCATTACATGTTTGGGGGCTTTCTATTATCTTTGGGGTTCTGCTCCGGGGCAGATAGCTTTCCTATTTCTATCTTTAGGTGTAGTTAGTTTCTCAGGCTGTGACGAGGCGTCTAGGACCAACGTAGGAACGCTCCACGGCTGCCTCTAGTTGTGGTGGTTAGTCAGGGTACTGCAATCTCATAGATTCCAACTGCTCTGGTGTATTGCCTTTTTTACCTGCACTCCTCAGCTACCAAATCATAACAGCCTCCCTTTCGGCCTCATTTTCTACAATGCCACTCTCGCTTCAGCTATTGACGCGGTCGCCCCTCTTATGCATGGCAGAGTGCGACGAATCAATAGACAACCCTGGCACAATAGCCTGACTAAAAAGCTTGGGCAAGTGTCCAGGGTTGCGGAGTGGGGTTGGAAGAAAACACATTCGCAAGATGATTTCACTGCATTCAAACAAGTAACACTCGCTTTCAAATCTGCCCTCACCTGAGCTAAACAGGTCTACTTTATATCCCTGTATCTTTCTTATCCCACATCCCCAGTTATTCAAGACTTTTAACTCCCTCCTCCGCCCTCCACTGCCCCCTTTGACCTCCCTCATCTCTTCTGTGGACTTTGCAATACACTTAAAAATAAGATAGACCAAACAAGGCAAGTCTTTATTGTTCAACTACCACAACCGCTTTGTATACCAGACCAATGCCCTTCCGCCATAATCGCCCTCTCTCTCCAACATCACTGAAGGAGAGCTTATTCATCTCTTCACCAAATCAGACCTCACCACTTGTGCATTTGACCCCAACCTCATCACCACGCTTATCCCATCCCTAACCTATCTCTTCAACCTATCACTAAGTTCCGGTACCTTCCCTTCTGCTTTCAAACATGCCTTGATCACACCTATCCTCAAAAAGCTATCCCTTTATCACCCTATATCGCTGCTCCCATTTGCTTCTTTAAGCAGCATGTCCATGTTGAACTTTCCTCCTACCCCTCATCTAACTTGCTCTTTGACAATCTACTATCTGATTTCCGTCGCCATCATTCCATTGAAACTGCCCTGACCAAAAGTACTAACAACTTACTAATAGCCAAAGCTAACAGACAATTCTCTATACTCCTCCTTCTAGACCTGTCCTCTGCCTTTGACACAGTTGACCACTGTGTCCTACTGCAGATCCTCTCTTCCTTTGGCATCAAAGACCTCGCACTATCCTGGATCTCCTCATACCTTTCCAACCACACACTCAGCGTCTCCCACTCCCACACTACCTCCTCATCCCACACTCTCTCTGTTGGAGTCCCCCAAGGCTCTGTTCTAGGACCCCTACTCTTCTCAATCTATACCCTTGTCTTGGGACAACTCATAAAGTCCTATGGCTTCCAGTACCATCTATACACTGATGACACTCAGATCTACCTCTCTAGCCCAGACGTCACTTCTCTACTGTCCAAAATCCCATAGTGTCTATCAGCCATATCTTCCTACTCTCACTTCCTCAAACTCAGTGTGGACATATCTGAACTCATCATCGTTCCCCCATCTCACAGATCTTCCTTACCTGATCCATCTAGCACAATAAATGACATCACGCTTTCCCCTGTACCGGAAGTGCGCTACCTCGGAGTAACCCTTGACTCTGCCATGTCCTTCAAACCGCACATCCAAGCTCCTTCCACCTGTTGCCTCCAACTCAAAAATATTTCCAGAATCCGTCCTTTCCTCAACCCTCAATCTACTAAAATGCTTGTGCATGCCCTCATCATCTCCCGCCTTGACTACTGCAACATCCTATTCTGTGGTCTTCCTGCTAACACCCTCACACCTCTCCAGTCCATTTTTAACTCTGCTGCCTGACTAATTCATCTCTCTCCTCGCTACTCAATCGCTTCTCCCTTCTGCAGATCTCTTCACTGGCTCCCGATTCCTCAGCATATCCAGTTCAAATTACTAATACTGACCTACAAAGCCATCCATAAGCTGTCTCCTCTGTATATCTCCGAACTAATCTCCCGATACCTTCCCACACGTAATCTTCAGTCCTCCCAAGACCTCATTCTCTCCTCCACACTTATTTGTTCCTCACCCAATCGCCTCCAAGCCTTCTCTTGAATATCCCCCATCCTCTGGAATTCTGTCCGATTATCCACCACATTCGGATCCTTCAGAAGGAATTTGGAAACCCACCTCTTCAACAAAGCTCACAGCCTTCAATGATCTCGCTGCCTCAACACTACCGGACTGCAGAGAAAGCTATAGAGAAAGACCTCAAAAGACTGCAGAGAAAGGAGGGAGAGAGACCCCAAAAGACTGCAGAGAAAGGAGGGAGAGAGA
Organism: Oophaga sylvatica; assembly: GCA_033576555.1. Taxonomy (NCBI): domain Eukaryota; kingdom Metazoa; phylum Chordata; class Amphibia; order Anura; family Dendrobatidae; genus Oophaga; species Oophaga sylvatica. The sequence continues at coordinate 101,642,199 of JARQOD010000007.1, read as the reverse complement.
CCCCAAAAGACTGCAGAGAAAGGTGGTCCTACAAAGTACTGACTCAGAGGCTGAATACAGAGGCACGGCACAATTCTTTATATATTTTTATATATTGTATTTGTAAATTATTTAGATAACCCTGCATCATTTCCTTTACATTTCCTAAATACTTATTACTTTGTGTTGGTATCACATAAAATCCCAATAAAATACATTTAAGTTTGTGGGTGTAACGTGAAAAAATGTAGAAAAGTTTGTGGGGTATGAAGACTTTTTCAAAGCACTGTATATCCAGTCATCGAAGGAGAGAATAAGCTCATTCTAAAAAATGCTGAGAGCAAAGTTTACCCACGCTCCGACACATTTATCTTATACGCCGGAAGACTGTTTACATTCTATCTGAAGTTCAGAGGCGTCTTGGCAGGAAAACAGCGATCACGCAGCAGCTCAATAACCGTCCAGTAGAAAACGTCCTGCTCTGAACTTGCTCTGACGTTTATCCGCAAACGTGAACTCTGTACTGTATACGTATGTGGAAGTCATAAGACGGCTCCTCACCCTGAAGCTTCCACATCCTGCAAGAACTTTTGAAGGTGGGTGATCTGGGACAGATTTGGACTTCTGTGCAGCTGGGGCTCAGCTTGTATTCCACCCTAGGGCATATATAGCTACGACGCAGCTTGTGTCCCACCCTAAGCCATGTATACAGCTTGTGTCCCACCCTCAGCCGTATATACAGCTAGAACGCAGCTCCACTCTGTTGTAAAGTAGCTCAAAGGTAGAAATCGGCCATGCAGGGAGGAGAGGAACAGATCAGGAAACCAGACTAACCAGGAATTCTGGGGACACAAGATAACACATGGAAGATAATATCTACTGGCCTGGCTTGTAACATATATACAAGAACATAGACTCACATATATATATATATATGTATAAATCATACTGCTCATCCTATAACGGAAAAAATATAATAAATGAGAATTAATATTATCTGGACTAATAGTTATATTTTTGTACATAGGAGCAGTATTATAGTAGTTATAGGGTATGTTTCCACGGTCCGGTTTGGCAGTGCTTTGAACACAGCGGATACCTGGCTCCGCCCAAAGCACTTCCACCTACGCGCGGTGATTCTGCATCTGTTCATTGAACACGTGCGGCATCCTATACATAGACTGTGCTATTTATCTTGCGGAGACTGAGCGTCTCCGCAACATAAATAGACATGCTGCAGACTGTGCGGTTACGCAGGTCTGCCACCTGCGTGTTTGTACGTATAGTGGAGATGGGATTTCATAAAATCCCCTCCTCTATGCTGTAACATCTGGACGCTGCGGCTGTACGCAGCGTCCAATCCGCAGCAAATACTGAAGGAATACACCACGTGGAAACATACCCATATTCTTGTACATAGGGGCAGTATTATAGTAGTTATATTCTTGTACATAGGGGCAGTATTATAGTAGTTATATTCTTGTACATAGGAGCAGTATTATAGTAGTTATATTCTTGTACATAGGGGCAGTATTATAGTAGTTATATTCTTGTACATAGGGGCAGTATTATAGTAGTTATATTCTTGTACATAGGGGCAGTATTATAGTAGTTATATTCTTGTACATAGGGGCAGTATTATAGTAGTTATATTCTTGTACATAGGGAGCAGTATTATAGTAGTTATATTCTTGTACATAGGAGCAGTATTATAGTAGTTATATTCTTGTACATAGGGGCAGTATTATTGTAGTTATATTCTTGTACATAGGGGCAGTATTATAGTAGTTATATTCTTGTACATAGGGGCAGTATTATAGTAGTTATATTCTTGTACATAGGAGCAGTATTATAGTAGTTATATTCTTGTACATAGGGGCAGTATTATAGTAGTTATATTCCTGTACATAGGGGCAGTATTATAGTAGTTATATTCTTGTACATAGGAGCAGTATTATAGTAGTTATATTCTTGTACATAGGGGCAGTATTATAGTAGTTATATTCTTGTACATAGGGGCAGTATTATAGTAGTTATATTCTTGTACATAGGGGCAGTATTATAGTAGTTATATTCTTGTACATAGGGGCAGGATTATTGTAGTTATATTCTTGAACATAGGGGCAGTATTATAGTAGTTGTATTCTTGTACATAGGGGCAGTATTATAGTAGTTATATTCTTGTACATAGGAACAGTATTATAGTAGATATATTCTTGTACATAGGGGGCAGTATTATAGTAGTTATATTCTTGTATATAGGGGCAGTATTATAGTAGTTGTATTCTTGTACATAGGGGCAGTATTATAGTAGTTATATTCTTGTACATAGGGGCAGTATTATAGTAGTTATATTCTTGTATATAGGGGCAGTATTATAGTAGTTGTATTCTTGTACATAGGGGCAGTATTATAGTAGTTATATTCTTGTACATAGGGGCAGTATTATAGTAGATATATTCTTGTACATAGGGGCAGTATTATAGCAGTTATATTTACTGTGCTTGGAATAGTAATAAATGTGTGGCTATATTATCTTACAGGACACTTGCCACACAATGGATCTGAATGCGTACTTCCAGAGGGTGAGTTTGACAAATTCTGGACATCCTTCTCTCTCAGCATTACGAGAATTACACCGCCACCATGTACACTCTGTACCGATAGAAGGTCTCAGCATACACAGCGGAGAAAAAATTATCTTGGACGTTTCATGGATATACAACAAAATTGTAGTTAGACGACGAGGAGGTTTCTGTTATGAGAACAATGGTCTTTTCTTGTGGGTGCTCCAACAACTGGGCTACCAAACACAGGTATTGTCATCAAAGGTGAGAAAAAGAATAATTGGCATTTTTGGTCCCCCATTTGAGCACATGATACTGGTAGTTAACCTCGAGGGAAGAAGATGGCTTTGTGATGTCGGTTTTGGGGAAACATTTGTTGATCCAGTTCCACTAGAGGCCGAGTGGGAAGAGGAACAGGAGAGTGGTGTGTATCATTTACAAGTAGAAGGAGATGAGTGGTACATGGAGAGGAAGGAAGAAAACGGCTGGAGAAGTCTCTATAAGTTCGCCCTGGAGGAGAGGACATTTGAGGATTTCCAGGAAATGTGTGAATTTCAGCAGACGTCACCCAGTTGTATATTTGTTCAAAAAATCCATATGTTCCCTACAACTCCCACGAGCAAGACTGACGTATATAGGAAGGCAACTTATCAGCACCGAGTACACCGAGGGCGGTGGAAGTGTGAAGACCACTCGAAAACTCACTGATGAGGAGATCCCAGGACTACTTAGAGATACATTTGGGATTGACCTAAAAGGAAAACTGATTATCAAAGATGAAGATATTGTAATACCAAAGACTCATCAACCAGTAAGGCTCATAATTGCTGACTTGTTTGATAAAATGACAGTAGTAATCTTGTAATACTTGCCACGCATGGTCTTCTTCTGATCATATTAAAGAGATTGACACCCAATCAGTAATAGTGAAAACATTTTTAGAGGTCGGGTGTTTCAGCATTTTTTCTTTTTTATCTTGCAGACTAGGGTTAATTTAGGAAAACTGACCCAGTTGATTAATCGATTAAATTTTTTTTCTAGGAGTCTTCTTCTAAGCTGGACCTGAACACCTATCTCCAGAGAATCGGAATTGCAGATTACACAGCAGTTTCCCAGACGCCATCACTTTCTAAATTACGGACTATACATCGCCACCATGTGCTCTCTGTCCCCTTTGAAAGCCTCAGTATCCACAGCGGGGAGAAAATCCTTCTGGACGTTGACTGGATTTATGAGAAGATTGTCTTGAGAAAGCGTGGAGGCTTCTGTTTCGAGAACAACGGTCTTTTCTTGTGGGTCTTGCAAGAACTGGGCTACCAGCCACGAGTTTTATCAAGCAGCGTGAAGAACCCAGTGACCGGTCTTTATGAAGCCCCACTCTCGCATATGATGATGACAGTGAACCTTGAGGGAAGGAGATGGTTGTGTGATGTTGGTTTTGGGGACGGAATCATGGAACCATTCCCTCTGGAGGCCGGCTGGGAAGAGGAGCAGGACTGTGGTGTCTATCGATTAAAAGTAGATGAAGATGAGTGGCACTTACAGAGGAAGGAGGAAAACGTCTGGAAGAGTCTCTACAAGTTCACACTCAAAGAGAGGACATTTGAGGATTTCCGGGAGCTGTGTGAACTTTACCAGACGTCGCCCAGTTC
>JARQOD010000007.1:101617211-101637901 GCA_033576555.1 Oophaga sylvatica | reverse complement strand
AAGATGAAGATATTGTAATACCAAAGACTCATCAACCAGTAAGGCTCATGATTGATGACCTGTTATTAAAAATTACAATAGTGATCATATAATACATGCCACTCATGGTTTTCTGATCATATTCCCGGTAACGAGTAATCAGCCATCTAAAAAAAATGGTACTTCGCATAGATTAAAGAAATTGACACACAATCAATAATAGTATAAACATTTTTAGGGTCGGGTTTCAGCATTTTCTCTTTTTTATCTTCAACACTAGGGTTAATTTAGGAAAACTGACCAGTTGATTAATCGATTTAATTTTTTTTTCTAGGACTCTTCTTCTAAGCTGGACCTGAACACCTATCTCCAGAGAATCGGAATTGCAGATTACACAGCAGTTTCCCAGACCCATCACTTTCTAAATTACGACTATACATCGCCAACATGTGCTCTCTGTTCCCTTTGAAAGCCTCAGTATCCACAGCGGGGAGAAAATCCTTCTGGACCTTGACTGGATTTATGAGAAGATTGTCCTGAGAAAGCGTGGAGGCCTCTGTTTTGAGCATAACGGTCTTTTCTTTGGTCTTGCAACAATTGGGCTATCAGCCACGAATGTTATCGAGCAGCGCGATGAACAAATTTACCGTCTCTATGAACCTCCACTCTCGCATATGATATTGATGGTGGAGCTTGAGGGAAGGAGATGGTTGTGTGTATGTTGGTTATGGTGACGGAATCATGGAACCATTCCCTCTGGAGGCCGGTTGGGAAGAGGAGCATCACTGGGTTGTCTATCGGTTACAAATAGATGAAGATAAGTGGCACTTACAGAGGAAGGAGGAAAACGTCTGGAAGAGTCTCTACAAGTTCACACTCAAAGAGAGGACATTGGAAGATTTTCAGGAGCTGTGTGAACATTATCAGAACGTCGCCCAGTTCATTCTTTGTCCAAAAAAGCTTTTGTTCCTTCCCGTGGAACATGGACAACTGACGTACCTGGGACACCGACTAATAAGAACCGAGTACACGAAAGGAGGTGGAAGTGTGAAGACCACACAAGAACTCACTGAGGAGGAGATTCCAGCTCTACTCAGAGACAAATTTGGGATTGTCCTCAGTGGAAAACTAACACCAAAAGATGAAAGCCACTGATCAAAATGGATCTATTGTTATACTTCTATGTGCACTAAGTCTTGTTACCCTGAGATCACAGACATTGAACACCTATTTATCAAGGGATGCAACTCTCGCCCATCTGTATAGACCGAAATCAATAAGCATTTGTATATGGTCTCCTCATTTAAGCTGCGCTGAGAACATTTGCTGGGAGAGGGGAGAGGAGCTGCTTCATTCAATCTAGAACCAGAAACTATGCACGGAGTCAAGGAAAGCCTTCTGATTTTTGTGCTAAAAAAATTAAATAAATAAAATGAATTAATTATTACTCTAAAAACCACTGACTTAGATCTTATCGATGAGATGATGACAAAAAAAAAACCCAACTCCAACTGTTTTGGGGATTTTGTTTTTTATGGTGTTCATTGTGTTGTAAAATTAACCTGTCGGTATGACTTTCCAGGTCAAATAAATGACGTTACTATGATAAAAATAAATTCAGAAATTTGCATGAAAAAAAAAAGATTCTGTCGCCATTTCTGAGACTTTTTTTGCGTGGTATGTCGGTTGTAAAAAATTGTTTATGGTTGGATTAGTTTCTTAAATCAACGAATTCAAGGTGAACAGATCAGTTTAAAGTGCAGCAGTTTCCCAATCTCCAACCCTCCCATACAGTTTTTTTTTGTTTAATGGCTTTGTTTCGAAGGGATGATTAATGGACAAGTGACCACAGTCTAACAGCAATCAATATTAGTCTCCAGGCAGCACCATCAAATAGCAAACCTGTTCCCGCTAGCCAGGGTCTTACTTTGCAGGACAAACAAAGACACAACCCATTTCTAAATTCTGGCATAGCAATATCTTATATTTTCCTTCATTCATCTTGGCACCAAATAGAACTTGGAAGGTGTCAAACTAACTATATTATTATGGAAGATCAAAACACAGGAGGGTTGCACATGGCCTAGTTGTTTGTTAGTATGATGTAAAAAAGCAAACTGATTCTTATTTACCAAGTCTTCGGCTCAATCTCGACCCATGGCACTTGATGGATGCACGATCTGTAGGAAAAACTTGAACTTCTGCAAGCCTAGTTAGGTCCACCAGGTTTTCTCCTCCGTTATCTTCATGGTATAAAGTCACCGGTTGCTTGTCTTTCTCTTCGCCTTGTTTCTTCGGGAGCTGAGATCTCAGCACTGAAATCTCATCTCCCGAGATCTTTGTGCCGAGATCTCCATCTGCGCATGCGCCACCCCCCTGGCAGCCATTTTCCTGTAGTCCAACGCATAGGAAACCATGGAACTGCGGGGGCTCTGGCCTTTCACAAAATATCGGCAGAGCCCCCGCAGCAACCGCCGGACACAGCACAGCAGCAGCCCCGGACCCCCGTAGGAGCAGCAGACACCCGGCGCGCCGGTAAGGTATATCCGCATTATAAGACGCACCCCCATTTCCCCCCATATTTGGGGGGAAAAGTGCGTCTTATAATCCGAAAAATACGGTAATTATGTATTAATGGTGGGTGCATGTCTGTATTCAGCTGTGTAGTGTAGAAGAAGGGGAAAAAGAGGGGATTTTGCTCTAGGAGCAGGCTCTAGTTAATTATGTGTTATTTTATGCAGAGACGAATCCTGGGTGGAAGAAGTGATGGCGGTCTGTGCTGGATGAAGAAGAAAAGAAAGATGAAGGACTTTAACTAGAGATGTCACTGGTGAGTCATGTGTACTGACATACACTATATACTGTACACTATATACAGACCTCCTGTGTATAATTTCACTGGTCATCACTGTATTACCTGTACACTATACACTATATATAGAGCTCCAGTGTATAATGTCACTGGTGATCACTGTATTACCTTAACACTGATTATATACAGAGCTCCTGTGTATAATGTCACCGGTAATCACTGTATTACCTGTACACTGACACTATATACAGAGCTCCTGCGTATAATGTCACTGGTGATCACTGTATTACCTGTATACTGACACTATATACAGAGCTCCTGTGTATAATGTCACTGGTGATCACTATTACCTGTACACTGACACTATATAGAGCTCCTGTGTATAATGTCACTGGTGATCACTGTATTACCTGTACACTGACACTATATAGAGCTCCTGTGTATAATGTCACTGGTGATCACTATTACCTGTACACTGACACTATATACAGAGCTCCTGTGTATAATGTCACTAGTGATCACTGTATTACCTGTACACTATATAGAGCTCCTGTGTATAATGTCACTGGTGATCACTGTATTACCTGAATGACACTATATAGAGCTCCTGTGTATAATGTCACTGGTGATCACTGTATTACCTGTACACTGACACTAATAAAGCTCCTGTGTATAATGTCACTGGTGATCACTGCATTACCTGTACAGTGACAGCATTTATACAGAGCTCCTGTGTATAATGTCACTTAGTATTGTGTTTTTTATTACTGATCAGTATTGTAGTATTCGGTCACTGTGTGGTGGTAATATGTGGTCTGGTCATTGTGTGGCGGTATTTGTCCATTGTATGTGGTATTATTCGGTCACTATGTGGTGGTAATATGTGGTCTGGTCACGGTGTGACAGTATTTGTCCCTTATATGTGATATAATTGGTCATTTTAAAAAAAATTATATATGTGACTCATTCCCTAAAGAAAAATAAATAAAAATGCCTAAAAAAGAGTATGTGGATATTTTAAGAAATGTTTAATAGGTTAAAGTAGAGTACGGCCCGGCCAAAAGAGTCTACCTTGTCGTGGTGGTGGCCTAAAAACTATTTTGGCCAAAACAAATGCTGCTGGCTATGTAAGTGATATGGTGTTCGATGGAAACTGTTAATGAGTGATTGTGAGGTGCAGAAGAGGAGTTTTTCCAAGAGTGAGTGGTGGGACTGTGGAAGATTTGAGGGTGGAGGCGGAATCTAAAAAAAAAAAAAAAGCAGAAAATCACCTTGTATGATTTTTAAATAATTAAATTGCATTTTATTGCATGAAATAAGTTTTGGATCACCGACCAACCAGTAAGAATTCTGGCTCATGCAAACCTGTTAGTTGTTCTGAAGAGACCTGGGACCACAATTTCAAACATTACTGCTTGTAACACACTACGCCGTCATTGATGAAAATCCTGCAGGGCACCATGTCCCCCTGCTCACGCCAGCACATGTCCAGGCCCATTTGAAGTTCGCCAATAACCATCTGGATGATCCAGAGGAGGCATGGGAGAAAGTCAAGTGGTCAGATGAGACCAAAAGAGAACTTTTTGGTATAAACTCTACTCGTCGTGTTTGGAGGAGGAAGAGGAATGAGTACAATGCCAAGAACACCGTCCCAACCGTAAAGAGGGAGACATCATACTTCGGGGATGCTTTTCTGTAAAGGGGACATGATGACTGCACCCTATTGAAGTGAGGATAGAAGGGGTAATGTATTGAGAGATTTTGTCCAGCAACCTCCTCCCCTCAGTAAGAGCATTAAAGATGGGTCGTGGCTGGGTAAATAAAGAACCTCATCCACAATTACCACAAAAGACTTCAAGCTGTCATTGATGTTAGAGGGGTAATACACGGTATTAAGAAATGGGGTGTCATTATGTCATTATGATTTAAAAAGAAAAACACAGTAGTGACAATAAATGGCTTCACCCAACCACTAACCATGAGTGGAGAAAAAGTTTTGGTGTTATCATTCATATTCTCTGAAAAAAGGCCAAGAAAGCAAAAATTCTGCCACGGTATGTAAACTTTTGAGCACAGCTGTACTCTGTTATTCTGCAGAGCTCATGTATGTCCTTTGCTATCCTCACAGCAGTCTACAGAGCTCATATACAGTGCTTTAACAACGTATTCATACCCGTGAACTTTGCCACATATTTCATGTTTTTCCCACAAAGTTACCTGTATTTTATATGGATTTTAGCAATAGCAATTATTTGTGAAGTGTAGAGAAAATAATACACAGTTTTTCTAAATATCTTAAAATATAAATCAGAAAATTGTGAGGTACGTTTGTCTTCAGCCCCCTGTAGTCTGATCCCCCTAAATGAAATCCTGAGTGACCAATTGCCTTCAGAAGTCATGTAATTAGTACCTTGAGTCCATCTGTGTGTGATATCTCCTCAGTATAACTACAGCTGGTCTGTGAAGGCCTCAGAGGTTTGTTTGAGAACATTAAGGATCAAATAGCATCATGAAAACCAAAGAACCCACCAGACAGGTCAGGGATAAAGTTTTGTAGAAAAGTAAAGCAGTGTTAAGTTATAAAAAATGACCCAAGCTCTGAACATCTCACCAAGCACTGTTCAATCCATCATCCAGAAATGGACGGAGTATAGCATAACTGCAAACCTAGCAAGACATGGCCGTCCACCTAACCTGACATCCAAAGCAAGGAGAGCACTAACTAGAGAAGCAGCCAAGAGGTCAATAGTCACTGAAGGAGTTGTAGACATCCACAGCTCAGGGGTGAGAATCTGCCCACAGGACTACTATTAGTTGCATACTTCACAAATCTGGCCTTTAGGGAAGAGTGGCAAGAAGAAGTCATTATTGAAAGCCATAAAAAGTCCTATGTATGGGGACACAGCGAGCATGTGGAAGGTGCTCTGGTCAGATGAGACCAAAGGAGAACTTTTTGAGCTAAATTTGAAACGCTGTATGTGGCAGAAAAAAAACAACCATCCCCACTGTCACACATGGTGGTAGCAGCCTTCGACTGTGAGGAGGCATTTCTTGAGGAGGGGCAGGGAAGCTGGTTAGAGATGATGGAAAGATGGATGGAGCTAAATACAGAGGGCAATCCTGGAAGAAAACCTGTGAGAGGTAGCAAAAAAAATTGAGACTGAGGCTTATGGTCACCTTTCAGCAGGACTACAACCCTAAACATCCTGCCAGAGCTACATTGAATGGTTTAGATCAGAACATATTCATGTGTGTGATCGGCGCAGTCACCGTCCAGACCCAAATCCAGAGAATCTGTGACAAGACGTGAAAATTACTGATCACAGACGTCTGCATCCAATGTCACTGAGCGAGAGAGAGAGGGCAAAGAAGGGGCAAAATGTCACCTCTAGATGTACAAAGCTGGAGAGACAGACCCCAAAAGACTGCAGAGAAAGCTGGAGAGACAGACCCCAAAAGACTACAGAGAAAGGTGGAGAGACAGACCCCAAGAGACTGGAGAGAAAGATGGAGAGACAGACCCCAAAACACTGCAGAGATAGGTGGAGAGACAGACCCCAAAAGACTACAGAGAAAGGTGGAGAGACAGACCCCAAAAGACTGCAGAGAAAGGTGGAGAGACAGATCTGAAAAGACTGCAGAGAAAGGTGGAGAGACAGACCCCAAAAGACTGCAGAGATAGGTGGAGAGACGGACCCCAAAAGACTGCAGAGATAGGTGGAGAGACAGATCCCAAAAGACTACAGAGAAAGGTGGAGACAGATCTGAAAAGACTGCAGAGAAAGGTGGAGAGACAGACCCCAAAAGACTGCAGAGATAGGTGGAGAGACGGACCCCAAAAGACTGCAGAGATAGGTGGAAAGATGGACCTCAAAAGATTACAAAGATAGGTGGAGAGACAGACCCCAAAAGACTGGAGATAAAGGTGGAAGAGACAGATCCCAAAAGACTACAGAGAAAGGCGGGAGAGAAAGACCCCAAAAGACTGCAGAGAAATGTGGAGAGACAGACCCCAAAAGACTGCAGAGAAAGGTGAAGAGACAGACCCCAAAAGACTGCAAAGAAAGGTGGAGAGACAGACCCCAAAAGACTGCAGAGAAAGGTGGAGAGACAGACCCCAAAAGACTGCAGAGAAAGGTGGAGAGACAGACCCCAAAAGACTGGAGAGAAAGCTGAGAGATAGACCCCAAAAGACTGCAGAGAAAGGTGAGAGACAGATCCCAAAAGACTGCAGAGAAAGGGGCAGAGAGACCCCAAAAGACTGCAGAGAAAGCTGGAGAGACAGACCCCAAAAGACTGCAAAAAAGGTGGAGAGACAGACCCCAAAAGACTGCAGAGAAAGCTGGAGAGATAGACCCCAAAAGACTGCAGAGAAAGGTGGAGAGACAGACCCCAAAAGACTGCAGAGAAAGGTGGAAAGACAGATCCCAAAACACTGCAGAGATAGGTGGAGAGACAGACCCCAAAAGACTGCAGAGAAAGGAGGAGAGACAGACCCCAAAAGACTGCAGAGAAAGGTGGTTTTACAATTTAATGACCCAGGGGGACTGAAGACATATGCACTCACAATTTTCAGATTTCTGTTTGCAAAATCATTAGAGAACCCTGTATCATTTCCTTTACATTTCACAGATACTTAATAATTTGTGTTGGCATCACATAAAATCCCAATAAAATACATTTAAGTTTGTGGGTGTAACGTGAAAAAATGTAGAAAGGTTCACAAAGTATGAAGACTGTATATCCAGTCATCGAAGGAGAGAATAAGCTCATTCTAAAAAATGCTGAGAGCAAAATCTGACCCGAAGACACATTTACCTTCACTGTTTACATTCTGTCTGAAGTTCAGAGGCGTCTTGCAGGAAAACAGCGATCACGCAGCAGCTCAATAACCGTCCAGTAGAAAACGTCCTGCTCTGAACTTGCTCTGACGTTTATCCGCAAACGTGAACTCTGTACTGTATACTATGGAAGTCATAAGACGGCTCCTCACCCTGAAGCTTCCACATCCTGCAAGAACTTTTGAAGGTGGGTGATCTGGGACAGATTTGGACTTCTGTGCAGCTGGGGCTCAGCTTGTATTCCACCCTAGGGCATATATAGCTACGACGCAGCTTGTGTCCCACCTCACCTAATACAGCTAATCCCAACCTCAGCCTATATACAGCTTATATCCCAACCTCAGCCGTATATACAGCTTGTGTCCCACCCTAAGCCATGTGTACAGCTTATATCCCACCCCAAGCCATGTATACAGCTTATATCCCGCCCTCAGCCATATATACAGCTTATATCCCACCCTCAGCCATATATACAGCTTATATCCCAACCTCAGCCATATATACAGCTTGTATCCCACCCTCAGCCGTATATACAGCTTGTGTCCCACCCTAAGCCATGTATACAGCTTATATCCCACCCTCAGCCGTATATACAGCTTGTATCCCACCCTCAGCCGTATATACAGCTTGTATCCCACCCTCAGCCGTATATACAGCTTATATCCCACCCTCAGCCATATATACAGCTTGTATCCCACCCCAAGCCATGTATACAGCTTATATCCCGCCCTCAGCCATATATACAGCTTATATCCCACCCTCAGCCATATATACAGCTTATATCCAACCCTCAGCCGTATATACAGCTTGTGTCCCACCCTCAGCCGTATATACAGCTTGTGTCCCACCCTCAGCCGTATATACAGCTTGTATCCTGCCCTCAGCCGTATATACAGCTTGTGTCCCACCCTCAGCCTTATATACAGCTTATATCGATGTGTAGCCCAGCTTCGCAGGTACACATGAAAATCCAGGAAAGTGCACAGAAGGGTACCAGCTAAAGCTTGATATTCATTCACTCATGTCACACACATTTTAGACACACCCATAAGTCAGCTTCCTGGGCCTCTTTCACACATCCGGCGGGCGCCTAAACGGCGCCCCCGGCATTTAGCCGCAGCGCCGCATGCGGTATTTTCTCTGAACACCGATGTGCCGCATCTTGTTTTTCGCCGCATCCGGTTCACGAATGCGGCAAAAAAACCGCATACGTCTCATCCGTGTATCCGGTTGGCATACGTTGACGCCGTATTGCGCCGGATCCGGCTTTTAAGCACGCCCATTTTGGGGCCCTTTTTGGGTTCCAAATATGATTGTCTACTGTAATCCTATATATACACTGCTCCTACATCCCTTCTTTGACAGGTTGTAGAGGAGAAAGTGCAGTTTGGAGAGAAGAGCAAGTAGCAAGTGATTGGCGAACATGGAACCCATTATCGCAATATCTTCAGGAATCTTGTTGATTTTACTGCGGAGATGAATCGATTGAGGTTTATCGTTCTGGAGAAGGAGCTAAAGTTTGAGGAGCAGCGGCGTCAGCGCCTGCGAAGTCGCCGCCGTATGTGGATCCACCCCATCACGTCACAGAGATTAACTCGTGGTGTCTATTCCACACTAACATGGAGCTGCGACAAAATCCAGATAAGTTCTTTGCCTATCTGCGGATGAAGAAAGAAAACTTTGATGATTTGCTGGAGCGTGTTGGAGACAAAATTAAAAAATCGGACACCTACTGTCGGTTCTCGATATCTCCGGCGGAGCGTCTCATGGTGACTATAAGGTAAGCTATATGTATTGGTTCTGTTTGCTTGAGCGCACTTGTAATTTTATCATTAATTGAACATCACAGGCCAACTAGGAAACCATATGAGTATCCCCAAATCTAGTTATAAAACAGTCTTTCTCCTAGATATTATTATTTTGGTATCTCCAATAGTCGTAGCTGAGTTCTGTATGTAATGCTGCGTTTCTGAAATTATTTTGTATTTTCTAATTTGTTTTCAGATTTCTGGCAACTGGCGAAACTCTATCATCGCTCCATTTTCAGTATCGGATGGGAATCTCCACACTATCCGGCATAATAAAGTACACTTGTCGTGCTCTGTGGGATACTTTGGTTGGAGAATTTATTCCAGAGCCAACAACAGAGCGGTGGCTTGAAATAGCGGACCAGTTTCTACTCATCTGCCAGTTCCCCAATTGCCTGGGGCCGTTGATGGAAAGCACATCTGCATTCAAAAGCCAAAAGGAACGGATCTGAATTCTTTAACTATAAGAAATATTTCTCTATCGTCCTGATGGCTATTGCAGATGCGCACTACAAGTTTATCGCGGTGGACATTGGGTCTATGGACGTCTAATGACTCCCCAAGTCTTTAAAATATCTGCATGGGACGTAAATTGTATGGAAACAGTTTTCATTTCCCCCCCCCTAGGCCACTGCCTCAAACCTCAGGCCCACCGATGCCATTCGTTTGTGTAGGTGATGAGGCATTCCGCTGTCCCACAACACTATTGAAGCCGTACGCCAGCAGAGAATTGACACATACAAAGCGGATATTTAACTACCGCCTCACAAGAGCCAGACGGATGGTGGAGTGTGCCTTTGGCATTATGACAGCAAAATGGCGTGTCCTTTTGACTGCAATAAACTTGAAGAGCCGAGACTGTTGATGATGTAGTGAAAGCGTGCGTGGTCCTCCATAATTTTGTCCTAACCAAGGAACCAATTTCTCTGGAGGACCACATCAAAAAACAACTTTGCACAACTACACCAACATTACCACTCGCAGTACAGTTGCAGTTTCTAGAATGAGGGACAAGTTTGCTCAATACTTTGTGTCACCGGAAGGTAGTGTGACTGGCAGGATGACAGAGTGTGATAAATGTATTGTTTCTTTTAATAATTTTCTTTACCCACAATAAACCTTTAATAGTTTACTTGTCTACCTTCTTGTGTGTTTTCTACTATAACCTTCTTGCCATTGTTGTGTCCATGGCTGTCACCTTTTGTCCAAAAAAGTGTACATTGTAGGCCATGTTTCCCCAACTGCAGTCCTCAAGGCCACCAACATGTAAATTTTTTCAGTCTTTACTTTGCATTGCTCAGGTGATAATTGCCTCACCTGTGCAATACAAAGGAAATACTGCAAACAATACCTGTTGTTAGGCCTTGATGACTGGATTTGGTGACACATGGCCTACAATGTACCCTTTTTTGGACAAAAGGTGAAATTGTATTAAAAGTATTTCACCATTTGTCCTACAAAAAGTGTACATTATGGTTTTCCCCACTCCAGTCCTCAGGTCCACCAACATGTCAGTTTTCTGTCTTTCCTTTGCATTGCTCAGGTGATAATTGCCTCACCTGTGCAATACAAAGGAAATACTGAAAACATGATATGTTTTTGGTGGGCCTGGAGTAGGGAAAACTGGGTGTACACATTTTTATTAAAAAAAGAATACACTTTGCATACTACACAACCCGGGACATAACTTTGCCAAAAAGGTTACATTTATGAACCTTTTAGCCAAAGTTAGGTGTACCTGTATACCAAATTTAAAACTTAACATCCTATAAATAAAAGACAGACAACAATGTTAAACCAATGAACATTTTATTTAAAAATATATTTTTAACTATAATTGTTATTAAAAAAGGCCTTGTGGCCCAATTCTTCAGATTTAAATAACCTTTATATTTTATTCAACTTTATTATTTTTTTTAGTAAACTTTATTTTTTTAAAATACATTTTTTTGGTTTTCAACTTTATTTTTTTAAATAAATTTATGAAAAAAATTGTAACATTAACTACAGGTCAGTGTAGTGTGGGGTGGAAATACTGCTGGGGGCTGCGGGACACTTCGACCGTGGGAGTGTGGAGAGTGTGGAGGACGAACGGGATGGTGGTGGGGAAGGAACAGGAAGAGGTGAAGGGTGGAAAGACCAAAAGAATGGGAAGACAAGGGAAAACAGGTGGGTGGTGGTGGAGTGGAGGGTTGTGCATGAGGAACAGGTGACATAGTAGGTATTTGGAAGGGGGAAGTAGATTGGTAGGTAGAAGTGTGGTAGGGGGTAGGTGGCTGGTAGTGGGGAGGTTGTTGGTACTGGGGAGGTGGTTGGGACCGGGGAGGTGGTTGGTACTGGGTAGTTGGTTGGACCTGGGGAGGTGGTTGGTACTGGGGAGGTGGTTGGGACTGGGATTTGGTGGTATTGAATAGGAGGGGGAGGAGGTATGGCAGGTGAGGGGGGGAAGATGTACGGCGGCTGTAGGGGGGGGAGGTGGTGGAATGACTGGGGTGATTGAGGATGGGAGACAACCTGCACTACAGCAGCGTGGCACGTGTGCATCACATACATCTGCTGGTCATAAGATAGCGGATCTATGCGCTCCGCAACCGACCTAAAAAAGCTGTAGTTCGGGGGTGCTCTTATCTCAGAACGCACAGTTTCCAGAAGTGTCTTCACCTCACCAACTAGTGTGGTTATCTGACGAAGGCCTGCGGAAACTTGTTCAGATAGCAAAATTAAGGCGTTCTGGAAAGATGCGTTCATGTGTAAGAACTCGGGCGCATAGTTCTTTTCCCTGACCCTTCTGACGCTGCCGCCCAGTACCCGCAGCTGTACTAGAGGTGGCAGGGTCAGAAGGGTTGGGGAAAGGGAAGGCTATATCCTGACCAGCAGATTCATGCAATGCAGCGGCCACGCTGCTCCAGCGCTGGTGAGGGAACTGCGGGATATAATGTGTGGGAAGGTGCAGCTGTACTAGAGGTGGCAGGTCAGAAGGGTGGGGTAAAGGGAAGCTATATCCTGACCAGCAGATTCATGCATGCAGGCGGCCACGCTGCTCCAGCGCTGGTGGAGGGGACTGGGATATAAATGTGGGAAGGTGCAGCTGTACTAGAGGTGGCAGGGTCAGAAGGGTGGGTAAAGGGAAGGCTAATCCTGACCAGCAGATTCATGTAATGCAGCCGGCCACACTGCTCCAGCGCTGGTGGAGGGGACAGCGGGATTAATGTGTGGGAAGGTGCAGCTGTACTAGAGGTGGCAGGGTCAGAAGGGGTGGGGTAAAGGGAAGGCTATATCCTGACCAGCAGATTCATGTAATGCAGCCGCCACGATGCTCCAGCGCTGGTGGAGGGGACTGCGGGATATAATGTGTGGGAAGGTGCAGATGTACTAGAGGTGGCAGGGTCAGAAGGGTGGGTAAAGGAAGGCTATATCCTGACCAGCAGATTCATGCATTGCAGGCGGCCACGCTGCCCAGCGCTGTGGAGGGACTGCGGGATCTAATGTGTGGGAAGGTGCAGCTGTACTAGAGGTGGCAGGGTCAGAAGGGTGGGGTAAAGGGAAGGCTATATCCTGACCAGCAGATTCATGCATTGCAGGCGGCCACGCTGCTCCAGCGCTGGTGGGGGACTGCGGGATATAATGTGTGGGAAGGTGCAGCTGTACTAGAGGTGGCAGGGTCAGAAGGGTGGGGTAAAGGGAAGGCTATATCCGACCAGCAGATTCATGTAATGCAGCCGGCCACGATGCTCCAGCGCTGGTGGAGGGGACTGCGGGATATAATGTGTGGGAAGATGCAGTGTACTAGAGGTGGCAGGGTCAGAAGGGTGGGGTAAAGGGAAGGCTATATCCTGACCAGCAGATTCATGTAATGCAGCCGGCCACACTGCTCCAGCGCTGGTGGAGGGGACTGCGGGATATAATGTGTGGGAAGGTGCAGCTGTACTAGAGGTGGCAGGGTCAGAAGGGTGGGGTAAAGGAAGGCTATATCCTGACCAGCAGATTCATGTAATGCAGGCGGCCACGATGCTCCAGCGCTGGTGGAGGGGACTGCGGGATATAATGTGTGGGAAGGGTGCAGCTGTACTAGAGGTGGCAGGGTCAGAAGGGTGGGGTAAAGGGAAGGCTATATCCTGACCAGCAGATTCATGTAATGCAGCTGGCTACGCTGCTCCAGCGCTGGTGGAGGGGACTGCGGGATATAATGTGTGGGAAGGTGCAGCTGTACTAGAGGTGGCAGGGTCAGAAGGGTGGGGTAAAGGGAAGGCTATATCCTGACCAGCAGATCATGCTTGCAGGCGGCCACGCTGCTCCAGCGCTGGTGGAAGGGACAGCGGGATCTAATGTGTGTGAAGGTCAGGAAGGGTCAGATGTGGGGGTGTCAAAGTGTCCCTCGGTGTCGTCTCCTAGGGATCGCCTTGAAGGCTCCAACTCTGCGGGCGCCCGAGTGCTGCTCACCGTGCTGTGGAAGAAACAAAAACATAAAATTAATATACAGATGTGGAATGGCCCTGGGTGAAAACCAAAAAAAATATTACATTTGATGTTAATATTTACCTTCTGGTGACCATTGTTTCACGCAGGAACGCCAGAGCTTGTGCATATTTGTACTTACTCTGGCGTCCTGAAGATCCACTCGGGCCCGCATTTCCTTATTGAATTCCTTCTTAAAGCGATCCCTCACAGACCGCCACCGCTTCATAATTCTCTCCCCTGAAACGAGAAAGCACACATTGGTTACTATACAACAACCACACTTTAGTCCTCGTGTCCCCCAGAGTTCATGTTTTCATTGTTTCCATAGTGTTTCACAAAAGGAAATCATGAAAACATGAAGCGTGGGTTACACAAGGACAGAATTTTTTTAAAAAACACCTTTACAGTCAGCAACATGAACTATACTTACGGTATTTATTCTGGGACCTAGGATTGAGTCCTCCCAGCGGTGCACCATTGCTGCTGCCACTTCCGTCCAGAGCCGTCGTGTCACAATTTGATCCGCATGCTGGCGGTCCCCCCCATGTTCCACAGCGGCTCCCTTTCTCGGACCAGGTCGATCATCAACTCCACGTCCAATCCCTCCTCCGTGTCCGAGTCGGGAGCACGCTGTGAAGCCTGTGAAATGAACAATGAAGAAAAAAAAAAAATATATATATATATCAGATACATGGTTTTAGTTTGTAAAAATTATACATGTTACAATGGGAATATTAATGCACAAAACATTTGTAGATAACACGTTTTTTAAAAAGCATAAATTATATAACATGGCAAAAAAAAAAATAATACTTACACGTTGAGAACCGCCGACAGTCTCACGACGACTCTGGGAGGCGCTGGGAGAAACCCTCTGGCTCCCAGATGCGAGAGACTAAAAAAATGAAAATAAAAATTAGGATATTGGCAGGTGTTGGCCGCTGTGTGAAGTATGTACTAAATGTTATTCTATGTGTTTGTGTGTAGTTGTGATGGTGTGTTTTCTGCGATTGATGCAGGATACTTACAATTGTGAGCCCACTACCGGTATCTCTCCACCCCGTCCTTCTTCCTCTGGGAGCTCCTCGTCATCTTCAGATTCCTGTTATTAAAATAACACAATCAAGACATATAGCCCACAGATGGATTGTGGATAGAAAAATTAAAAATACATATTTTTACCGCCAATTCCTGACGAGGGTAGGAGGCTCCCAGAAGAAGATGTGTCCTGCTGTGGCGGCTCTGGCTCTGGCTGGGAGGGAGGAGATGGCGATGCCGGTGGTGCTGCCGCCGCCGCTTCAGCCGCTGCCTCCTCTGCCAACACCGCCATTGCTGCAGCTGCAGCAGCTGTTTGATGTTCTCTGCTGTGGAAGAAACAAAAAGGGACAGTCAATATATTTGTATATTTCTTGGCCCTGTCTGAAAGAAAACCAAGCATGTTTTTTATTGAAATGGGGGTGGGGTGTAAATTTTACCTTCTTCTGGCTTCCCCCTTGCCCGCCTCTCCTCCTGTTCTCTTCTATCTACAAGCGCCGCCTCCCCCTCTTGTTGAACGTCTTCTACTGTTAAAGTAAAAAGGGACTGTAAATTTGGAATCCTTGTCCATGGCTGAAATAAAAAACAAACATTAATTTATAGCAAAATGTGTGCTGTAATACTTACTTTCTCATTGCTATCCTCCTAGCTTGGAGCCTCTCC
Source organism: Oophaga sylvatica (assembly GCA_033576555.1). Classification (NCBI taxonomy): domain Eukaryota; kingdom Metazoa; phylum Chordata; class Amphibia; order Anura; family Dendrobatidae; genus Oophaga; species Oophaga sylvatica. The sequence continues at coordinate 101,622,305 of JARQOD010000007.1, read as the reverse complement.
TCCCCTCTTGCTGAACTTGGGCTTCAGCCGCTGCCCGCCCGGTGAAGTCTTTCGGCTGTTGAATAAGGACACAAAAACGGACAGTGAATATATGGGTATTCCTTTGCCCTGGCTGAAACACAAAAAACAAACATGTAAATTAGAGCAAAATGTGTGCTGTAATACTTACTTTCTGCTTGCTACCTCCTAGCTGGAGTTCCTCTCCTCCCCTCTGCTCAACTTGCGCTTCAGCCGCCGCCGCCGTTGAATTCTTCTGCTGTTGGGACACAAAAAGGGACAGTGAATATATGTGGATTCCTTGTCCCTGGCTGAAAGAGAAAAACAAACATTAATTTTTAGGGACATGGGGATGACATTTACTTCTGCTGGCTTGCCTCCTTGCATCCAGGATGTCCTGCGCCCTTTCATCGCCAGCATCAATTCTTCTGCTGTAAAAATAACAGACCAAAAAAAATTGTTGATATATTTTGATTGTCCCTTTTTTTAAAATATAACATTCAAACAACGACATTATTCCACCACATGCAATCATTTTTTATAGCCATCAACAGTACCAGGGTAAACCGTATCCCTTGCCAAAAAAAAAAAAAAAAAAAAAAATAATAAAAACATGGAATTTCACATAAGAGAAATAATTAGCTAAGGTCAGAGGCAGCCAAAAAAATAAATTGCAACAAAAAAGAAAAGTACATCAACATTTTATACTAAACACAGGAAAATAATAGCAGCATGATAGATAAAACCGTGACAAGCCACAAAGAACAAAGATTGCAAACAAAAAAACATTAGCATAGTCAAACAATTCAACAGACCAGAGTAAAATAAAACCATGACAGGCCACAAAGAAAAAATATTGCAAACAAAAAAACATTAGCATATCAAACAATTCAACAGACCATGAGTAGAGAAAACCATGACAGCCACAAAGAAAAAATATTGCAAACAAAAAAACATTAGCATAGTCAAACAATTCAACAGACCATGAGTAGATAAAACCATGACAGCCACAAAGAAAAAATATTGCAAACAAAAAAACATTAGCATAGTCAAACAATTCAACAGACCATGAGTAGATAAAACCATGACAATCCAAAAAAAAAAAAAAAAAAACCATTGGCAAAAAAAAAAAATGGAGAGAAACATTACCATATAAACACATCACATTTCCGATAGTAGCATAAAAAACCAACGACATAACTGGCCAAAAAAATTAATACTTTTTAAAAAAAAACAAAAACATTTTGATACACAAATACATCCACATTTCAGATGTCGCAGGGAGACAAAAGCACATCACTGCTAAAAAACAGTACCATAATCTACATTATCAACATTCACAACAATAGCAGTGAATACACAATAAAGTTCCCAAACAAATGCATTTTAAACTCGGGACCCACCCCATCATCGGCAATTTAATTTCATTAAATACCTGGGGAACCAATCCCCATCACAGAAAAAACATTACATATATAAGTACCAGCCACAAAAAATAAACATCAGCTCACACAACATGGGGGACATATTATTTTAAATTTTTGAATTTGGGGTGGTGGTTCATATTTACCGTCTGTTTTCCTGGCGCTCCATGGTACGGATCCCCGGCTGCGAGTCCGGTGGCTGCGCGGTGCGGTTGCTGCGTCGGTGGCTGCTCGGTGCTCTCTGTGGCTCTCTGTTCTCTCTGTGGCTCTCTGTGGCTGTGTCTGATGTCCCACCCAATTTTTTTTTATATGTTTGCTGAGGGGTGGTACTTCCTTGTATCTGTTGCTGTGGGCTGGTATATCATTAACAAACGGATGCGGCTACCGATGCGGCGGACGCCGCGATCGGCGCATTGCGGCGTCCATAGACTTTCATTGTAAAAAAGAACCGCATGCGCCGCATCCGCGCATGCGCTTTTTTCGCCGCAGACAAAAAACGTTACATGCAACGTTTTTTCCAGACACCGTACGGACCAACACCCATCCGCACCACCGAACGCGCCGCAGTGACATGCGGCGCAATACAAGTCAATGGAAAAAAAAAACCGCATGCGGCGCATACGGTTTTTGTGTGCGCGCCTGCTAAAAAATGCCGGGGGCGCCGCAAGGGAAAAACGGATGTGTGAAACCAGCCTTAGATGTGCAGGTGCAGTGAGTCAGTCTAGCCTGGACTTGAGGGAGGAAGAAGTTCAGCCAGATCCTGTCAGCATTCCGAAAGTGGAGGCTAGTATGGGTGAGCCAGTTCATCCTAGCCTAGTCAGAGCTGCTCCTTAACCTGAAGACAGAGACAGTTGAGGGAAAGAAGAGTTAGCAGCAAAACTTCAGTCGCCTTGTCCCAAGGACAGTGAGTTCAGTCGACGTGCTCCTGAACTAGGAGAATACTGAAATCTGTCAGCGAGCTCTAAGAAAGAAGCAAAGAAAAGTAAGAAGGGATTGACTTGTACTACCATAAGAAGTGTGGAGTGCTATATGTTAAGAGCGGAAAGCAGGGCGAAGGGCGCAGTGGAGAGTACAGAGCAGTGCCTTAGGTATTGATTTACCTGCACTAAATAACCGGTCACTGGGACCGAAGTATCACTATTGTTTCAAGCATAGTGACAAGAAAACCAAGGCGTCTGGACTACAGGTCGCAGATAGCAGCCCTAAGTGTCAGTACGTAACCCGAGTCAGGTGAAATAGGGACTTGAGCCTGATCACGCAAAAGTAAAACCTGGTTTCATCACTGGAAGGCTCCACCACAACATTGGCCGGGCAGGAACAGCTATAGATTAACTTCGCTTTCAAGCAAGTAGGACTCACTTATATTGAAAGTAAGAGGCCTCTAACCTGCAAAGGCTGATACCTGGTGTCCTTTTCTACCCCGACCAGCCCCCGGGGATCTGCATTAACAACCTGCAAGTAAAGGTATGAAAAGAAGCTATCTTGTGTGCGACTGGATTATTATTGCACCCTGCATAATCACCACCATAGACTTCCAGGACACGTCTCGCCTGTGGGAGACTTACTACCAAGCTCCCAATAACATCCCCCTGTTGAAAGTCCTCATAGCAGCGCTGGTACAATTACCAGAAACCACAGGTGGCGTCACGAACTGTTATCTACAAATCCCTGTAAAAAATTCCCCCCCATCATACCCGACCGCCAGGGCCACGGACCGAGCCACCGCTGCCAGTGACACAAATCCCATAGACTTCCATGGGCTCGGCTCCGAGTAACCCATTGCCCGGTAAACCCAATTTGGGTGCGGGTCACACATCCCCCCTCGCCATATATACACTTAATCCCCCCCCCTCACCTAATACAGCTTAATCCCACCCCAAGCCTTATATACAGCTTATTCCCACCCCACCAAATATACAGCTTGTTCCCCCCCTCACCCTTATTTTACACTATACCCACCCCACCATATATACAGCTTATATCCCCCTCACCAATATACACTTAATCCCCCCCAAGCCTTATAACACTTAAAATCCCCCCTCACCGTAAACAGCTTGGTCCCACCCTCAACCTTTTATAACAAAACCCACCCCAGCCTATATACACTTATATCCCACCCTCACCATAAACAGCTTATTACCCACCCCAAGCCCTTATTACACTTATATCCCCCCTCACCGATAACACTTGTATCCCACCCCCAAGCCTTATAACCCACAATCCCACCCTCAGCCGTATATACAGCTTGTACCCCGCCCAACCTTATAACACTTGTTCCCACCCCCCACCTTAAACAGCAGAACCAGCTCCACTCTGTTTAAAGTACTCAAAGGTAGAAATCCCATGCAGGGAGGAGAGGAAACAGACAAAACCGGACTAACCGGGGAATTCTGGGACACAAATAACACATGGAAATAATATCTACTGGCCTGGCTTGAACAATTACAAGAACATAACTCACATATACATACAGACCAAAAGTTTGGCACACCTTCTCATTCAAAGATTTTCTGTATTTTCATGACTTAAATTTACTTCACACGAACACAAAACTATGAATTAACACAGGGAATTATACATTCACTTTACAAAAAATGTAAACAACTGAAATATGCTTATATTCTAGGTTCTTCACCTTTGCTTTATACTGCTTGCACACAGAAAAGGTGAACGGAGGACCTACATCCGGTTTTCCCACCGGAACGGAGGAGGTGGTTGGGGGTGGGGGGCTTTCGGGTGACACGTTGGGGATTTACAAAATGAAGGGGACGGTCCAGCCACCCCAAACCTCTGATTGGGTTAAGTCTGGTGACTGTGGAGCCAGTCATCTGGAGTACACCCCACACTCTCCTTCTTGGTCAAATACCCCTTACACAGCCTAGGGTTTTGGGGCATGCCGTTGAAAAATAAATATGGTCCAACTAAACGCAAACCGGATGAATAGCATCTGCTGCAAGATGCTGTGGTAGCCACGGTTCATATGCCTTCAATTCTGAATAAATCCCCAACAAAGTACCAGCAAGCACCCCCCACCACACACCCCTCCTCCAGCTTCACGGTGGGAACCAGGCAGTAAGCCACCGTTCACCTTTTCTGCGTGCAAAAGTAATCAAAGCAAAAGGTGAAAACTTAGAATAAAAACATATTTTCAGTTGTTTCACACTTTTTTGTAAAGTTAATGTATAATTCCACTGAAAATTCAAGTTTTGAGCCTTCGGTGATTCTACAATTTTCATACCATAAAAAAAGAAATCATTGAACGAAAGGGTGTCCAAACTTTGGTCTGTACTGATATATAAGGGGCAGTGTAACAGGAGGGGTAAATTTTAAACATCTGCCATGTTATAATGGAAAAAAATAAAAATGAGGATGAAAAAATAAAACCTTACAATAGTTTATATTCTTGTACAAGGGCAGTATTATATAGTTAAATTCTTGTACATAGGGGCAGTATTTAAGTTTTATTTTACATAGGGCAAAATTAAATGTTATATTCTTGTACAAAAGGGGTATTTTTGTATTTTAAAATTTTTGTACATAGGGCAAATTATAGTATTATATTCTTGTACAAAGGGCAGTATTTAGTATTTTTCTTGTACATAGGGGGAGTATAAAAAAGTTAATTCTTTACATAAAGGGCAGTATTATAAAAGTTATTTTTTTTACATGGGGG
>JARQOD010000007.1:101524457-101617111 GCA_033576555.1 Oophaga sylvatica | reverse complement strand
AACGAAGACCTATAGTTGCGAGGGAGGAATCCCTACAAGATCTAGGGACTGGGTGAAAAGGTGGACACCTCCTAACAGAAAGTGTAGCAGGGAATATAAAACAGAAAACAAATACTGAGATCCTAAGATCAAGCAAAACTGACAGAGTAAGGCACCTAAGCCCCGGCTAGCTTAAGAGTAGATAATACAATGAAGTCCAGCAAAGCCAGAAGGGCGGAGCCAGACTAAATAGGGTAAAAAGGTCATGTGACCAGCAAACTGAAACAAAATCTAACAAGAGGGTTCTAACAGTACCCTCCCTTCTAAGAGGATCCTCCGGATCCCCTAGGACTTAGGCTTATCCGGAAACCTCTTGTGAAACACTCTAACAAGTCTAGACGCAGAAACATCATCCGCCCTCACCCATGAGTTATCCTCGGGTCCATAACCCTTCCAAGCGACGAGGTACTGCAAACTCCCTCTATACCGTCTAGAATTTAGGATGCGGGAAATCTCAGCTTTTTTCAAGAGAGAAACATGAAACATCGGATTAATCTTCCAGGAGGTGGGAAGCTCCAACTTAACAGCAGATTGGTTAATAACCTGAAGCACCTTAAAGGGCCCTACAAACTTGGGACCCAATTTCTTAGACGGAATCCTCAAGCGCAGATTCTTAGAGGACAACCAAACCATGTCACCAATAGCAAACAAAACCTCTTGTCGTTTTCTATCAAAATACACTTTGGATCTTTTGTTAGCCTCCTGAAGATTACCACGCACATCAGTCCAAACTCTCTCCAAAACACCAGAAAAATTCTCCTCTTCAGGTACAGCCGATCCCAACTTGGAAAATGACCCAAAAGACGGATGTCTCCCAGTACAACAACAAAAAAGGCGAACAACCAGCAGAAGAGGATGTATGATTGTTAAGAGCAAACTCAGCAAGTGGCAGAAACTCAGACCACCCCTCTTGATTATAAGTCACAAAACAACGCAAGAACTGCTCAACATCCTGGTTTTTCCTTTCTGTCTGGCCATTAGACTCAGGATGATATCCGGAAGAAAACGACAAATGAACTCCCAACCTGTCACAAAAAGCGCGCCAAAAACGAGCCACAAACTGAGGTCCCCTATCGGAAACAATGTCAGTAGGAACACCATGTAGTCTGACAATTTCCTTGACAAAGGCCTTAGCGAGAGTCTTAGCGCAGGGCAGTTTGATGAAAGGAACCAAGTGAACATCTTGCTAAAACGGTCCACGACCACCCAGATGACAGTGAAACCCTCAGAGGGGGGAAGGTCAGTAATAAAGTCCATAGCCAAATGTGTCCAAGGTGCACTAGGGACCTCCAGAGGGCAAAGCAACCCCGCAGCAGGAGTATAGAAGACTTAGATCTAGCACACACAGTGCATTGACGCACCCACTTAATGACTTCCTTCTGCCATCCTGGCCACCAAAAACTGTGACCCACAAGTCTCTTGGTCTCAGAGATTCCAGGATGACCTGCCAACCGAGAGTCATGACATTCAACAAACAAATCTCAGGGTACCAGGCACAAACAACCTCCCATGCGGCGTGTTAGATGGGGCATTCTCCTGTGCTTTAAGAATCTCATCTTCCAACACGGAGTCCAAAACAGCAATAACAACCCCCTCTTGCAAGATGTTTTCCTCCTCCTCCTCAGTACCCACCATAGGAGAAAAGCTGCGAGACAAAGCATCAGCTTTAACATTTTTAGTACCTGGGATGTAAGTAACGGTAAAATTAAAGCGTGAGAAAAACAGTGCCCACCTAGCCTGACGGGCATTCAAGCGTTTGGCAGCATCAAGGTAGATCAGATTTTTATGATCGGTGAAGACTTGAATGGGAAATTCCGCTCCCTCCAAAAAATGACGCCAGTGTTCAAATGCGAGTTTAATTGCCAACAATTCCCGATTACCGATATCATAATTTAGTTCAGACTCAGAAAATTTCTTTGAAAAAAAAGCACAGGGATGTACTCCATCCGTCTTTGCCTGAGACAACACCGCGCCGACCCCCACAGAAGAAGCATCAACCTCAACCAAAAATGGTTTCAGTCACATCAGGCTGCGTAAGGATGGGAGCAGAGCTGAACCTCTCCTTTAGCAACACAAAAGCCTCAATGGCCTCAGTAGTCCACTGAACCGCATCAGCACCTTTCCTGGTGAGATCAGTCAGAGGTTTGGCAATCACAGAAATTTTTTTTATGAATTTTTCTATAATAATTGGCGAACCCCAAAAACCTCTGTATTGATTTCACACCAATAGGTCTAGGCCAATCCTGCACAGCTTGCACTTTCACTGGGTCCATCTCAAAACCTTCACTGGAGACAATGTAGCCCAAAAAACTAAGTCTCTGTACAGCGAACTCACATTTTTCTAGTTTGGCAAAAAGTGAATTATCACTCAGTAACTGTAATACTTCACGCACACTCCTCCAATGAGACTCCAAATCCGGTGAATAAAAAAAATGTCATCCAAATACACAACCACACTTCTGCCGATCAAAGGTCTAAGGATGTCATTAATAAGATTCTGAAAAAATGCCGGAGCACTGGAAAGCCCAAAAGGCATGACCAGATTCTCAAAATGACCCAGTGGAGTGTTAAACGCAGTCTTCCATTCATCCCCCTCCTTCATGCGCAACAAATTGTATGCCCCTCGAAGATCAATTTTCGAGAACCACTTGGCCCCCACTAACTGATTAAACAAATCAGGAATCAATGGCAGTGGGTAAGGATTGCGTACAGTAATCTTATTAATCTCACGAAAGTCTAGACAAGGCCGTAAACCGCCGTCCTTTTTTTTAACAAAAAAAAATCCAACCGCCACAGGAGATTTGGAAGGCCTAATGTGACCGGCGGCCAAGCTTGTCTGTATGTATTCCTCCAAAGCCTTTCTCTCAGGAATGGTCAAATTAAATAAACGACTTTTAGGAAGAGTTCGCTCCAGGGACAAATTCAATCGCACAATCATAATTCTCTATGAGGAGGCAATACCTGCGATTCCTTATCAGAAAAAACTTTCCAAAAATCCTGAATAGGTACAGGTAACTCCCCCTTAACTACAGCAGCAATACGCCCGTTACAACACTTGTCATAACACTTAGGACTCCAGGACTTAATTTCATTGGTAGACCAATCCAGTACCGGATTGTGCAATTTTAACCAGGGTAACCCCAAAATCACCGGTGAGGGCAAATTATTCAAAACCACCAAATCCAAATTCTCTTGATGAACACCATTAATAGTAAGAGGAAATTCACAGATATGGTGAGTAACATTTTTCAAGTGAGAACCATCCACAGACACCACATTAATAGGGGAAGACAGAAGTTTGGGTTTTAATTTTAGTTTTTCCAAAAATTTCCCATCAATCACATTGAGAGTTGAACCACAATCCACAAATACCCGAAACTCCATTAATTCCTCCTCAACAGCAGTGGTAGCAGAAAGAAAGACACCTTTATTGTTTAAACAAGCTATACGGGCGACACTGACCTCATTTTTTTTTCTCTATTTATTCGAAGCGCACAGTTCTTAATAAAATGCTCAGATTTACCACAATAGAAACACAAGCCCTTAGCAAATCTGCGTTCTTTTTCTCGAGAGTGAGGTGCCATTGCTCCAATTTCCATCGGCTCTGCAATGTCAGTACATTCCTTCTCCAAACTTGGAGCTGACAAGGCAGATTTACTCTCATTAACCCTTGCACGCAGTCTCCTATCCACCCGTATGGCTAATTGCATAGCCTCTTGCAATTTACCAGGTATGGGATAAGCAATCAGCAAATCTTTAACCCTTTCACTTAACCCTGCAAGAAATAAACTTTTCAAAGCTGAATCGTTCCAGCCCACCTGTGTGGACCACCTTCGGAAGTGAGTACAATATTTTTCCACATTACCTGATCCCTGTCTCAAACGTCTCAATTCTGTCTCAGCTGATGAAACACGATCCGGATCGTCATACAATAACCCCAAAGCAGAAAAAAAAACTATCCACAGATCTAAAGCATGGATCACTAGGCTGCAGAGAAAAGGCCCAGTCCTGAGGTTCTTTGCGCAAAAGTGACATTATGAACCCTATGCGCTGTGATTCATCACCAAAGGATCTGGGTCTCAAACGGAAATACAACAAGCAAGCATTTTTAAAAGAAAAAAAATCTTGTTGTTCACCAAAAAATAAATCAGGCAAACGTACCTTTGGCTCCACGAAATCAGCTCCAGAACAACTACTCACGTGTTGCTTTATCTCAGCCACCTCCAGAGAAAGTCCCTGCAGGCGTTGAACCAAATCCTGAACCGAGACCATGATGGAAACAGAAAATCTTTCCTTAGAGATTTTTTTTTTTTTTTTCTTTGGGCTGGACTTACTGTTATGATCTGCTACAAGCACTAAGGAAAGGTGGGAATTCTGTCCCTACAATAGGACTGAGCTGGATCCCTACGATGTAACGGGGAACCTGATCCTGCGACCAGACCCGCTAAAGTCCTCAGCTAGTCTGAACGAAGACCTATAGTTGCGAGGGAGGAATCCCTACAAGATCTAGGGACTGGGTGAAAAGGTGGACACCTCCTAACAGAAAGTGTAGCAGGGAAAATTAAACAGAAAACAAATTACTACGAGATCCTAAGATTAAGCAAAACTGACAGAGTAAGGCACCTAAGCACCCGGCTAGCTTAAGAGTAAATAATACAATGAAGTCCAGCAAAGCCAGAAGGGCGGAGCCAGACTAAATAGGGTAAAAAGGTCATGTGACCAGCAAACTGAAACAAAATCTAACAAGAGGGTTCTAACAAAAGAACTACATCGGTATGAATGCTTCAATATTTATTTACATCCCCAAATGAAACAAACAATAGGGTGGGATTACCCGTGCTGTTGTGGAGGGTTCCTAGAAATGGAATTACCAGTAAGTCTAATTCTATTTTCTCTAGTCACCCTCCATGACAGCACCATAGGAGGAATGCCAAAGAATCACATTTTGAGGGGGGGGGGACAATGGCCTGGAGAACTTTCCTTCCAAAAGCCAAATTGGTATTAAACATTACATCAAGTCTATAATGTTTTGAAAAGGTATTGACCGAGGACCAGGTGGCAGCTCTGCTGATCTGCTCGATGGAGGCGCTTGCCCTCTCAGCCCATGAAACTGACATAGCTCTTGTGGAGTGTGCTTTAAACTTTTCTGGTTTCAGTAAGCTCCGCAAATTGCCTTTTTAATCCAATTCACAACTGTGCTTGTGCAAGCTCTTTTCCCTTCATTTTTTCCCAAAGTGCTGTATGAAGACATTCTGGTCCTTCCTCCAGGGTTTTGACCTTTGCAGATAGTGAAGGACTGTGCTTCGTACAGCCAGAGAATGGAACTCCGTTTCCATAGCATTGGACGGGTTTTAACAAAAAATATGTAGTATGATTTCTTGGAACCTATGGAACTCCGAGACCTTAGGTAAAAAGATGGATCTAGGCGGAAAATAATTCTGCCTTCTAAGATTCTTAGGAAAGTTTCTCTGCTTTTTCATATTCAAAGTAAAAAATCAGTTGCTACTCCTCAAACAACGATCTTTTTTCATCACCACCTCTCAAAAAGACATGACTTCTGCATGCAACTCGTGGATGAACACCGGTACGGCAGGCCCCAGTCTCTAAAACGTATTAGCTTTTACACCATTTTTAAAAGTGCATTGTTGTATTAAATAGGTTGTTGGTTACCAGGCGTCACTTACGTTTACCTACTGCCATATACAGCGTGTGAAATAAATATTGAACACGTCACCAATATTCTAAGTAAATCCATTTCTAAAGGTGGTATTGACATGAAATTCTCACCAGATGTCGGTAACAACCCATCCAATCCACACAGGAAAATAAATCATGTGAAATAATGAGAAACAATACAGGAAAAAAGTATTGAGCACATGAAGACAGGAAGAAGCAAAAAGCCATAGAAAGTTATTACAGCAGCTGAAATATCAGCTATTAGAAAGCAATCCTACCACTCAGCGAAAAATATCAGCTGGTTCAACTGTAGGCCTATAAAAAGGTGTCTCATTACCAAGGTTCTACACAAGAAACATCTCATGATGGGTAAAATCAGTGAGATTTCTCAAGACCTTTGCAACCTTATTGTTGTAAAACATACTAATAGCATTAGTTACAGAAGAATTTCTAAACTACTGAAGGTTCCAGTGAACACTGCTGGGGCCATAATCTGGAAATGGAAAGAGCATAATTTCACCAGGAGCTGGCCAGACCAGGTGTTCCCACAAGATTTCAGACAGAGAAGTCAAAAGAATTATTAGAAGAGTTGTTCTGGAGCCAAGGACCAACCCTGGAGAGTTGAAGAAAGACCTGAAATCGGCAGGTAAAATTGTTTCAAAGAAAACAATAACTAGTCCATTCAACCTCCATGGCTTGTATACACGCTCACCACGCAAGACTCCATACCTACTGTGAAGTTTGGAGGTGGGAACATCATTGCGTGGGACTGTTTTTCAGCATATTGCACTGGCAAATTTCATATTGTTGAAGGAAGGATGAACAGACAAATGTACCGAGACATTATTGTTAAAAATCTGCTATCTACCAGGATGATGAAGATGAAATGAGGGTCAACATTTCTGTAAGACAATCCCAAACACAGTGAAGGAAACTCAAAACTGGCTTCAGAGAAAGAAAATAAAGCTGCTAGAATGGCCGAGACGATCACCGGACCTGAATGCTATAGAAAATGTAACTAAAACTCAGAGTTCATAGAAGGAGCCCATGGAAGCTTCAGGATGTGAAGAGTGTTTGTGTGGAAGAATGGGCCAAAATCACACCTGAGCTAAGCCTGTGACTAGTTTCTCCATACAGAAGGCATCTTGAAGCTGCCATCACCAACAGATTTTCCCTGGGTCATTTCTCCTTATTACATATAACTTAATATATGGTGATTTCTTTGCCTGTGTGGATGGGTAGTTTCTAACATTTGGTGAAAATTTCATGCCAATAGCACCTTTAAAAATAGATTTACTTAGAAAATTGGAGACATGTTCAATACTTATTTTACCCGGAGTGTACAAACTAATGCACCATTCAACCCCCCAACAGAAGGAAATTGGCGAATTTCACAAGTTTTTGGAAACCTTGTCCCTATTGTTCAGCAATGAGCCCTTCATCAACCAATCACAACAATCAGCAGCCGTAACTCATTACTTTATGATGAGACTGGTTGGAATAGAGGGGTTGAGGTGTTGAGGTTCCCCTCTCACTCCAAATTATGAATGATTCCATTTTTATGTCCTGAGGTTTTGTGGTGCTCTGTGTAGTTTTCCTTCTCGGTACTAGTGGTGCATCCTCTTCTGATATGAGCAGGTGGAGTTCCTACAACTCCACACCAACATCTAATCCTGTTAGGTTTTTTTTACACTCTGTATAAATCTGCAGCAGAGAGTCTCAGAGCTCAAGGGTTAATAGTTTACCAGGAACCCTCCTCCTCCCCTTCAGAAACTTTTTAGCTTCCATTTCCCGCTCTCTCCCACTACAATGGCGTCTGCGGAGCTGAGGGACGAGCTGAACTGCTCCATCTGCCTGAGCCTCTATACAGATCCCGTATCCCTGAGATGTGGACACAACTTCTGCCGCTCGTGTATTGTGAGTGTGCTGGATGCACAGGAGGCGGCTGGAGGGTATTCCTGTCCTGACTGCAGAGCAGAAAATCCCGAGCGTCCGGCCCCGGAGAAGAACCGGAAGCTGAGGAACATAGTGGAGCGTTTCTCATCTACTCAGCCTGATATGGAGGAGACCAGGATCTTCTGTACTTACTGTACAAAGTCTCCTGTCCCGGCTATAAGGACATGTCTGCATTGTGAGATCTCCATGTGTGAGGAACATCTCACAGCCCATAACAAGTCAGTGAATCACAATCTAAGTGAACCAACAGTGTCATTTAAGGGACTAAAATGCTCCACACACAATGAGATCCTGAAATATTACTGTCCTACTGATGCCACCTGTATCTGTGTGTCCTGCTGTCTGGCCGGAGATCACAGGGGACATTACGTGGAACTTCTAGATGAGGCTTCTGAAAAGAAGAAGAAGAAACTAAAGGAATATCTGAATGATCTGAACCCACAAAAAACAGATATTCAGACGAGAGTCCAGAATCTGCAGGATCATAAGAAGAAGATCCAGGAGAAAGCCTCCGATAAGAGGGAGAACATCAGTAAGATATTTATGGACATTAAGACGCAACTGGAAATGGCAGAAAAGAAAGCGCTGAGTGAGGTCTCCAGGCAGGAGGAGAAGATTGTGTCCCAGATATCTCATGTTATCAAGAAGCTGGAAATACAGGAGGACGAGCTGTCCAGGAAGATGAGTCACGTGGAGGAGATGTGTCGTGTCACCGACCCAATAAGACTCTTACAAGAAAGTGACATTACAGTAAGTAGTCATGGAGGAGATGAGGACACAGGAGGAGATGGTGGAGAGGTCAGATCTGAGGAGGATCTGGATGAGGTTCTGATCTCACTGACCTTACACCGATCTATGAGGGATATTGTCACCAATGTAACATCAGAGCTCGGGGTCCATGTCCCAGACATATTGCTGGATGTGGACACTGCTAACAGATGGGTGAAGATATCAGAAGATCTGAAAACAGCAACAGGTTCAGAAGAAGAACAGGAGAGACCGGAATCATCAGGAAGATTTGTGACTTATTTCCAGGTGTTGAGCAGAGTGTCTGTGTAGCCCTGGTGTTAGGCACACGCAGTACCCTGGAGAGTGTATGGCGAGACAGCAGTTTTAATGCTAAATATTCATTCACTCAACATATACTAGACACACCCTTAGGGTAGTGGAGTTTACTCTTGAGGGAGTGGTCAAGGTATGTGTTAGAGTGATTTAGTGAGTCTAGTTCCTGTCTTCGGACAGTGAGGACGTGTAGAGTGAGTGTCTAGACTTCAGAGAGAGAAGACGTCTGGAGGGAGGAAGGAGTCTAGCCTGCTTTATCATCAGTTCATATCGTGGAGTCTGGTATAGGTGTTTGAATTCACCTTAGTCTAGTCAGAGCTGTATCACCTCCTCAGCATACACTGAAGGAAAGAAGAAGTTTTAGTACAGAAAGTCTTCAGCATCCCTGTCTAAAGGACGGTATCAGGTTCAGAGACGTGCTCCTGCCTGTTGATAACTGAGCATCTGTAGCTAACTTTGAAGTAAGGAAAAGAAAGAAGTGACTGCTCGACCCTTGGCTAGTTTGAGTGCTTATGTTACCAGCGTGGACAAGGCGAAAGGCAAAGTGGATTTATTGGATTAGTGCTTACGGATTGAAGAAGTCCAGCACATTGCACCCGGTCACTGGGGACCGAAGGGTCACTGTTGTTTCAAGCACAGTGATAAGAAAACCAGGAATCTACCGGACCCTAGGTCGCGGCAGACAGCCCCTTATAGTCAGTACGTAACTGGGGTCAGGGGGAGTGAAGACTTGGAGTTTCTGCAGGACAAAATAAGAATTCAGCTCCTTCATAGGAAGGCCCCTAACACAAAGCTGACTGGGCAGGTACAGCTATAGATTAGCTGGAGATTTTGAGGGAACTACGCTTCAGGCTGGTTGTACTCGTTGTATTGGAAGTAAAGGAGGCCCCTAACTTGTCCAGCTGCTGTCTCAAGATACACTCTCCTTGGATCAGCCTCCTGGGACCTGCCTGAACATCTTACAAGTAAAGGTATGGAAAGACGCTGACCGTGTGAGACTGTGTTCTTTATCTGCACCCGACTTCACAAATCCCATAGACTTTGAGGGACCAGTCCCACCTGTAGGGGACCCGACATCTAGCTGCCTCACCATCCCCTCAGAGATCTACAGCAGCGCTGGTACTAATTACCAGAATACTACAGGTGGCGTCACGAACTGTATATAAATCAATCCCCTGTAAATATATCCCCAACATACGCCAGACCGCCAGGGCCACAGACCGAGCCACAGCTACCTGTGACAAAATCCCCATAGACTTCTACGGGCTCGGCTCTGAGTACCCCATTGCCCTGGTAATCCACAATTGTGGTGGCGGGTCGACACAAAACTTGGCGTCACGAACAGGATGCGAAACTCGCGGAATTGCGAGCCCTGTGTGCCTAAGGAATTGTTTTTGTAAAAAAAGGACTGTTTGCACTTTTGGCGCCAAAATCGCCATTTTTGTCGCCATATTCGCGCCCTCAGGCGCTGGAGAAGAAGGTGGGCGTACCTTCGTGGGCGTCTACCCCCCCAGTGGCGCGAAGAAAATGCCGGCCTTCTCAAAGTGCTATTACAATATGCGATCCTGCCCTACAGCAAAGGAGGTCCGCCTCCTCTTCACCTTCCCTGCGAGGAGGAGGAGACGCAAACCCCACCTCCACGGAAGAGACCGGATGTCTCCGCAGAAAGAAGAAAGAATCTTCTGGAACATCATGGAGGCAGGACGTGTGCAGCCGAGCTGGGAAGCGGAGGAAGGCAGGCCCCGTGCCCCAGCCAAGCTGCCACCATCACAGGAGTCTTCTGTGATCCTGCACCTGCAACAGGCGTTGCTAGAGATAAGAGAAGAAAATGCACGCCTAAAGAAGATGGTCCAGCACCAAACTGGACTGGAGGAGATTGAGAGACGCCGATGTAACCTGATGCAGTGGCGACTGTGGAACACAGCGTCCTCTCCCCTCAACGACCCCCCACGATTCCAGATACCGAAGAGTCTGCTGCCCAAGGCGGAGGAGCAACCGGAGGCTGCCCCCGAAAGTACCGATCCCAATCCCACCGGTGAAGCGGTGGAAGCGAAGGAGGTTGAGGAGGTACAGCCAATCCCGGAACGCCCGCCCGGCCAAGAGGCCGCAGCAGATGATCGGTCCCCGGCAGGGACACCGGAGGGGTCCTGTCCGTCACTACCAGATGTGGACTGGGACGAAATGGCGCGCCTGGATGACGTCGCTTATACCGCCCAGTGGGAACAGGAATGGCAGAGTCGTGAGGAGAAGAAGAAACGCCAGCAGGAGGAAGAGCGGGAAACTCAGAGGAACCGTCAGCGACAATATGCCGAGCTGATTGCCGACAAGGAGACTGTCCGTCGCGACAAAGGTACCTTACGGGAACCGCGGCGGCAGGGGTGTGTGACTGAGTTCCAGCTCCGGAAGGGCTGGGGCTTTATCCGTGAACCGGGCCTCTACCCGGCGGTCTTTGTCAGCAGGCGTGACGTAGAATCCCACCTGCCGCAAGGCCATCCCGGGAGGGACTTAGCAAATGGAGATATCGTCACATATACGCGGCACTGGGGAATGAAGGGATGGTATGCCCTTAACGTTACCATCGTCCGTGACCCCGTCCCAGACGCAGGTACCGTCACCATTACCGCAGCGTCCCCGTCTCCAGCTCAAGCAGCATCCGGCCGTGCCCCAGCATCGCCCCCTGCAAAGTCATCGCAACTAGCGACCCAGAGTTCATCGCAAATTAAAGCCACCGCTACATCGCAACATGCGACCCAGTCGCAATCGCAATCCCTGACGCGGTCCATATCGCTAACTGTGATTGAGACGCAATCGGTGTCATGTGGAGAGACTGTACCCGTTGCGCCCTCGGAGGTTCGCACCAGAACTGTGGCGACCCAGACCCTGATCGCAGCACATGATTTGCTGGTCCTGGGATCTAGGGCCCATTGCATCGTTCCAGCCCCCGGGGTGGAAAATGTATGGGAAAAGTGTGATGAAAATGAATAGATAAGTAAAGTAGAATTGGTGAGATCCTTATCGGGTCTACCAAAAGTAAAGAAAAGAAAAGTTTGAAATGTTTTATAAAGTTTTGCACAAAATTATATAGTGAATATATATATTTCTACTGTAGAATGCCCGGCTGGGTAAATGATAAATAGTAATCAGAAAGAGTTTTTGCACTTTCGTATTATGTGATATTATATAATATGTCTTAGGTTTTACATTGGACTTGGAGGTTAAGGACTATGCTAACCCAGAACTTACTTGTAAATAGTTGCGCTTCGGTGCTTTCTCTTGGTTTTACATAAACCAGTCACAACTACCTCTGAAAACAAAACCCGTGTGGTGTGGCACTGAGTGAGGTCTGCAATTGGACGTCCTGCAGCCCACCCAGGACCTACGTTGAAGGTTTGGTGCGGGTCCTTCACAAGTATCTTGTATATTTATTGAACGCTATTTAATATTTGTATTTTCTATAAAGTTTGCAACGTTCAAGATATTCTCACCTCCCGGATGGGAAGATGTTATTGTTTGATGTTTATTGCATAAACAAAATGTCTCTTTTGTATTTTACAGCCCGGGAGTGCTGTCTTTTACCATGGGGGAATGTGTAGCCCTGGTGTTAGGCACACGCAGTACCCTGGAGAGTGTATGGCGAGACAGCAGTTTAATGCTAAATATTCATTCACTCAACATATACTAGACACACCCTTAGGGTAGTGGAGTTTACTCTTGAGGGAGTGGTCAAGGTATGTGTTAGAGTGATTTAGTGAGTCTAGTTCCTGTCTTCGGACAGTGAGGACGTGTAGAGTGAGTGTCTAGACTTCAGAGAGAGAAGACGTCTGGAGGGAGGAAGGAGTCTAGCCTGCTTTATCATCAGTTCATATCGTGGAGTCTGGTATAGGTGTTTGAATTCACCTTAGTCTAGTCAGAGCTGTATCACCTCCTCAGCATACACTGAAGGAAAGAAGAAGTTTTAGTACAGAAAGTCTTCAGCATCCCTGTCTAAAGGACGGTATCAGGTTCAGAGACGTGCTCCTGCCTGTTGATAACTGAGCATCTGTAGCTAACTTTGAAGTAAGGAAAAGAAAGAAGTGACTGCTCGACCCTTGGCTAGTTTGAGTGCTTATGTTACCAGCGTGGACAAGGCGAAAGGCAAAGTGGATTTATTGGATTAGTGCTTACAGATTGAAGAAGTCCAGCACATTGCACCCGGTCACTGGGGACCGAAGGGTCACTGTTGTTTCAAGCACAGTGATAAGAAAACCAGGAATCTACCGGACCCTAGGTCGCGGCAGACAGCCCCTTATAGTCAGTACGTAACTGGGGTCAGGGGGAGTGAAGACTTTGGAGTTTCTGCAGGACAAAATAAGAATTCAGCTCCTTCATAGGAAGGCCCCTAACACAAAGCTGACTGGGCAGGTACAGCTATAGATTAGCTGGAGATTTTGAGGGAACTACGCTTCAGGCTGGTTGTACTCGTTGTATTGGAAGTAAAGGAGGCCCCTAACTTGTCCAGCTGCTGTCTCAAGATACACTCTCCTTGGATCAGCCTCCCTGGGACCTGCCTGAACATCTTACAAGTAAAGGTATGGAAAGACGCTGACCGTGTGAGACTGTGTTCTTTATCTGCACCCGACTTCACAAATCCCATAGACTTTGAGGGACCAGTCCCACCTGTAGGGGACCCGACATCTAGCTGCCTCACCATCCCCTCAGAGATCTACAGCAGCGCTGGTACTAATTACCAGAATACTACAGGTGGCGTCACGAACTGTATATAAATCAATCCCCTGTAAATATATCCCCAACATACGCCAGACCGCCAGGGCCACAGACCGAGCCACAGCTACCTGTGACAAAATCCCCATAGACTTCTACGGGCTCGGCTCTGAGTACCCCATTGCCCTGGTAATCCACAATTGTGGTGGCGGGTCGACACATGTCTTCTCCTCAGGACGACATTACTGGGAGGTAGAGTGGAACCAGGTAGGAGACTGTGCCATCGGATTGTCCTATCCCAGTATAGAAAGGGAAGGACGGCAGTCTGCTATTGGATATAATGATAAATCTTGGTGTTTGGATATGTATAATGGAGGATATAATGTGTGGCACAACTCTGATGTATTAACCCTCAGTGTAAAGCCAAAATATCCAAAACTTGGAGTCTTCTTAGACTATGAGGCCGGGCGTCTGTCCTTCTATGAGATGTGTGACCCCATCAGACACTTACACACCTTCACCGCCTCCTTCACTGATCCTCTACATGTTGTCTTCTATGTGAATGCAGGAGCCTCTGTTACAATAAGAAGCTGAGGCCGATGTCGTCCTCGTCACATTATAATGACATTATTTCATGTCACATGGACACATCTGTATATAGCGAGTTATCAGCAGGACCCTCTAATAATACAATGTATATGGCGGAGTCATGGGGGATTGTTCCTATTGTTTTTTCCTCTTCCCTGTAGATCAGATGCAGAATCAATGATTGAGCAGAATGTAAATATTAATGGCTGAATTGTCCTGAGACTGATAATTGCTATTCAGTAAAGGGTTAATCCTATCTGATAAAGTGCTGGGATATAGCTGGGATATGTCAGCACTCTCTGACTTCCGGGACCCCCACCGATCCTGAGAATAAAGGGGCTGCAGCATTAGTTCAGCCTCCTGCACATCAGAGCTCTGGACTCCCCCGATGCAGGAGCTGCAGTACGGCCGCAGTGGATGGGGGGCACATCAGGGGTCCGGAGCGCCACTGTGCAGGGTAAACGGAGGGGACGCAGCACTAAATCAGCTCTGTGGCCCCTTCATTCTCAGGGTCTGTGGGGTCCGCACCAATCAGTGATGACATATTCCAGCTATATACAAGCAGATTCAGCAGCGCAACCTCACAGCCGCTTACAGGTAATATGGCGGCCGGAGCCCAAAGTCCCCGACTCACTGGACTTACAGAAGAGACGACCACAGCCCCCATAATGAAGACCCCACAGTGGCACAACCAGATATGTTATATATTCAGCAGAATTTCACTCTGGATGAATTGGGAATCGATGCCGCTGGGCTCCGTGTCCTCGTCCTCCTCGGAGCGACGCTCAAGCGGTTTTATGTCTTTTCTGTATATTATTTGCACATGTGAGGTTCATCCTCTAATAAAATCCATAGATAAATGGTTGTGGAGTAACGATCAGGACAATGTGGAGGAACTCCCTGCTCTCATCACCGGCTGTTCTTCAGGTGTTGGGAGATGAATGTGTGGAGACTTGATGTAGACTTTACGCCACGGAGCAAACTGGTCTTATATGTGTGGATTTAGTGGCCAATAAGGCTCCTGCAGCCATTTCCCAGCTTGTATATGTCAGTACTGTCCCTTTACTTTCCATTGATCATGTCTCTGTACATACAGAACTATTGATCTGTTATTGGTATCATGTACAATGTGCGCCCTCTAGTGGTTCTCCATATTACAGGTAGAACGACCCTGGTATCATGTACAATGTGCGTCCTCTAGTGGTTCTCCATATTACAGGTAGTACGTCCCTGGTATCATGTACAATGTGCGTCCTCTAGTGGTTCTCCATATTACAGGTAGTATGTCCCTGGTATCATGTACAATGTGCGCCCTCTAGTGGTTCTCCATATTACAGGTAGTACGTCCCTGGTATCATGTACACTGTGCGCCCTCTAGTGGTTCTCCATATTACAGGTAGTTCGTCCCTGGTATCATGTACAATGTGCGCCCTCTAGTGGTTCTCCATATTACAGGTAGTATGTCCCTGGTATCTTGTACAATGTGCGCCCTCTAGTGGTTCTCCATATTACAGGTAGTATGTCCCTGGTATCATGTACACTGTGCGCCCTCTAGTGGTTCTCCATATTACAGGTAGTACGCCCCTGGTATCATTTACAATGTGCGCCCTCTAGTGGTTCTCCATATTACAGGTAGTACGACCCTGGTATCATGTACAATGTGCGCCCTCTAGTGGTTCTCTGTATTACAGGTAGTACGTCCCTGGTATCATGTACACTGTGCGCCCTCTAGTGGTTCTCCATATTACAGGTAGAACGACCCTGGTATCATGTACAATGTGCGTCCTCTAGTGGTTCTCCATATTACAGGTAGTATGTCCCTGGTATCATGTACACTGTGCGCCCTCTAGTGGTTCTCCATATTACAGGTAGAACGACCCTGGTATCATGTACAATGTGCGTCCTCTAGTGGTTCTCCATATTACAGGTAGTATGTCCCTGGTATCATGTACAATGTGCGCCCTCTAGTGGTTCTCCATATTACAGGTAGAACGACCCTGGTATCATGTACAATGTGCGTCCTCTAGTGGTTCTCCATATTACAGGTAGTACGTCCCTGGTATCATGTACAATGTGCGTCCTCTAGTGGTTCTCCATATTACAGGTATTATGTCCCTGGTATCATGCACAATGTGCGCCCTCTAGTGGTTCTCCATATTACAGGTAGTACGTCCCTGGTATCATGCACAATGTGCGTCCTCTAGTGGTTCTCCATATTACAGGTAGTACGACCCTGGTATCATGCACAATGTGCGCCCTCTAGTGGTTCTCCTTATTACAGGTAGTATGTCCCTGGTATCATGTACAATGTGCGCCCTCTAGTGGTTCTCCATATTACAGGTATTACGTCCCTGGTATCATGTACAATGTGCGTCCTCTAGTGGTTCTCCATATTACAGGTAGTACGACCCTGGTATCATGCACAATGTGCGCCCTCTAGTGGTTCTCCTTATTACAGGTAGTATGTCCCTGGTATCATGTACAATGTGCGCCCTCTAGTGGTTCTCCATATTACAGGTAGAACGACCCTGGTATCATGTACAATGTGCGTCCTCTAGTGGTTCTCCATATTACAGGTAGTACGTCCCTGGTATCATGTACAATGTGCGTCCTCTAGTGGTTCTCTATATTACAGGTATTACGTCCCTGGTATCATGTACAATGTGCGTCCTCTAGTGGTTCTCCATATTACAGGTAGTACGACCCTGGTATCATGTACAATGTGCGCCCTCTAGTGGTTCTCCATATTAGAGGTAGGATGTCCCTGGTATCATGTACAATGTGCGCCCTCTAGTGGTTCTCCATATTACAGGTAGTATGTCCCTGGTATCATGTACAATGTGCGCCCTCTAGTGGTTCTCTATATTACAGGTAGTACGACCCTGGTATCATGTACACTGTGCGCCCTCTAGTGGTTCTCCTTATTACAGGTAGTACGTCCCTGGTATCATGTACAATGTGCGCCCTCTAGTGGTTCTCCATATTACAGGTAGTACGACCCTGGTATCATGTACAATGTGCGCCCTCTAGTGGTTCTCCATATTAGAGGTAGGATGTCCCTGGTATCATGTACAATGTGCGCCCTCTAGTGGTTCTCCATATTACAGGTAGTACGTCCCTGGTATCATGTACACTGTGCGCCCTCTAGTGGTTCTCCATATTACAGGTAGTACGTTCCTGGTATCATGTACAATGTGCGCCCTCTAGTGGTTCTCCATATTACAGGTAGTACAGTCATGGCCAAAAGTTTTGAGAATGACACAAATATTCTATTTTCACATGATCTGCTGCCCTCTGGTTTTTATGTGTGTTTGACAGATGTTTTTATCACAGACAGAAATATAATAATTGTAAACATATGAGTAACAAAAGCTTATATGACAGTTAGAATGAGTTAATGCAGCAAGTCAATATTTGCAGTGTTGACCCTTCTTCTTCAGGACCTCTGCAATTCTCCCTGGCATGCTCTCAATCAACTTCTGGACCAAATCCTGACTGATAGCAGTCCATTCTTGCACAATCAATGCTTTCATTTTGTCAGAATTTTAGGTTTTTGTTTGTCCACCCGTCTCTTGATGATTGACCACAAGTTCTCAATGGGATTAAGATCTGGGGAGTTTCCAGGCCATGGACCCAAAATCTCTATGTTTTGTTCCCTGAGCCATTTAGTTATCATCTTTGCTTTATGGCAAGGTGCTCCATCATGCTGGAAAAGGCATTGTTGATCGCCAAACTGCTCTTGGAGGGTTGGGAGAAGTTGCTCTTGGAGGACATTCTGGTACCATTCTTTATTCATGGCTGTGTTTTTAGGCAAGACTGTGAGAGAGCCGATTCCCTTGGCTGAGAAGCAACCCCACACATGAATGGTTTCAGGATGCTTAACAGTTGGCATGAGACAAGACTGGTGGTAGCGCTCACCTTGTCTTCTCCGAATGAGGCGTTTTCCTGATGTCCCAAACAATCGAAAAGGGGATTCATCAGAGAAAATAACTTTACCCCAGTCCTCAGCAGCCCACTGCCTGTACCTTTTGCAGAATATCAGTCTGTCCATGATGTTTTCTCTGGAGAGAAGTGGCTTCTTTGCTGCCCTCCTTGAGACCAGGCCTTGCTCCAAGAGTCTCCGCCTCACAGTGCGTGCAGATGCACTCATACCTGCCTGCTGCCATTCCTGAGCAAGCTCTGCACTGCTGGTAGCCCGATCCTGCAGCTGAAACACTTTTAAGAGACGGTCCTGGCGCTTGCTGGTCTTTCTTGGGCGCCCTGGAGCCTTTTTGGCAACAATGGAACCTCTCTCCTTGAAGTTCTTGATGATGCGATAGATTGTTGACTGAGGTGCAATCTTTCTAGCTGCGATACTCTTCCCTGTTAGGCCATTTTTGTGCATTGCAATGATGACTGCACGTGTTTCTTTAGAGATAACCATGGTTAACAGAAGAGAAACAATGATGCCAAGCACCAGCCTCCTTTTAAAGTGTCCAGTGGTGTCATTCTTACTTAATCATGACAGATTGATCTCCAGCCATGTCCTCATCAACACCCACACCTGTGTTAATGGAGCAATCACTGAAAAGAGGTTAGCTGGTCCTTTTAATGCAGGGCTGCAATGATGTTGAAATGTGTTTTGGGGGATAAAGTTCATTTTCTAGCGAAATATTGACTTTGCAAGTAATTGCTGTTAAGCTGATCACTCTTTATAACATTCTGGAGTATATGCAAATTGCCATTAGAAAAAGTGAAGCAGTAGACTTTGTAAAAATTAATATTTGTGTCATTCTCAAAGTTTTGGCCATGACTGTACATCGTGCTACTCCTTTTCTCGATGCTCTGACATATGAAGATGTCAGTAATTTTCTCCAGTGACGATGGCAGGTATGTAACCGATGTTAGAAAGTAGAGGAACGAGTTCTGACTCCATTGTTTCTGGTACAAGTCCCTAGAGGGGTGCGGGACTGTGCCGGAGAAAAATGTGGGATTCAACGATAAATTAAAAAAATGTATTATTGTCTCTAGCAGATGTCTATCACTTTATAGCTTAGATCCCATTATCTGGTCAGGGAGAGACATTAGACATAGACACCTATATATTAGGAGACACTTAAGTTCTTAGTAACAACTTTTTCACTGCTTTTTACCTTTACAAGTGTCCTGAACATTAATGGGATAAGGTGTTAAAATGGCTTGGTGTTCTTCCGACATATTCTGGAGTATATGCAAATTGCCATTAGAAAAAGTGAAGCAGTAGACTTTGTAAAAATTAATATTTGTGTCATTCTCAAAACTTTTGGCCATGACTGTACGTCCCTGGCATCATTTACACTGTGCGCCCTCTAGTGGTTCTCCATATTACAGGTAGTACGTCCCTGGTATCATTTACACTGTGCGCCCTCTAGTGGTTCTCCTTATTACAGGTAGTATGTCCCTGGTATCATGTGCAATGTGCGCTCTCTAGTGGTTCTCCATATTACAGGTAGTACGTCCCTGGTATTATGTACAATGTGCGCCCTCTAGTGGTTCTCCATATTACAGGTAGTACGTCCCTGGTATTATGTACAATGTGCGCCCTCTAGTGCTTCTCCTTATTACAGGTAGTATGTCCCTGGTATCATGTGCAATATGCGCCCTCTAGTGGTTCTCCATATTACAGGTAGTACGTCCCTGGTATCATTTACACTGTGCGCCCTCTAGTGGTTCTCCTTATTACAGGTAGTACGTCCCTGGTATCATGTGCAATGTGCGCTCTCTAGTGGTTCTCCATATTACAGGTAGTATGTCCCTGGTATCATGTGCAATGTGCGCTCTCTAGTGGTTCTCCATATTACAGGTAGTACGTCCCTGGTATTATGTACAATGTGCGCCCTCTAGTGGTTCTCCTTATTACAGGTAGTACGTGCCTGGTATCATGTACAATGTGCGCCCTCTAGTGGTTCTCCATATTACAGGTAGTATGTCCCTGGTATCATGTGCAATGTGCGCCCTCTTGTGTGGTTCTCCATTTACAGGTAGTATGTCCCTGGTATCATGTACAATGTGCGCCCTCTAGTGGTTCTCCATATTACAGGTAGTATGTCCCTGGTATCATGTGCAATGTGCGCCTCTCTTGTGGTTCTCCATATTACAGGTAGGATGTCCCTGGTATCATGTGCAATGTGTGTCCTCTAGTGGTTCTCCATATTAGAGGTAGATGTCCCTGGTATCATGTACACTGAGGCCCTCTAGTGGTTCTCCTTATTACAGGTAGTACGTCCCTGGTATCATGTACAATGTGCGTCCTCTAGTGGTTCTCCATATTACAGGTAGTATGTCCCTGGTATCATGTGCAATGTGCGCCCTCTAGTGGTTCTCCATATTACAGGTAGTATGTCCCTGGTATCATGTGCAATGTGCGCCCTCTAGTGGTTCTCCATATTACAGGTAGTACGTCCCTGGTATCATGTGCAATGTGCGCCCTCTAGTGGTTCTCCATATTACAGGTAGGATGTCCCTGGTATCATGTGCAATGTGCGCCCTCTAGTGGTTCTCCATATTACAGGTAGTACGTCCCTAGTATCATGTGCAATGTGCGCCCCTAGTGGTTCTCCATATTACAGGTAGTATGTCCCTGGTATCATGTGCAATGTGCGCCCTCTAGTGGTTCTCCTATTACAGGTAGTATGTCCCTGGTATCATGTACAATGTGCGCCCTCTTGCTTGTGGTTCTCCATGTTACAGGTAGTATGTCCCTGGTATCATGTACAATGTGTGTCCTCTAGTGGTTCTCCATATTACAGGTAGTACGTCCCTGGTATCATGTACACTGAGCGCCCTCTAGTGGTTCTCCATATTACAGGTAGTACGTCCCTGGTATCATGTACAATGTGCGCTCTCTAGTGGTTCTCCATATTACAGGTAGGACGTCCCTGGTATCATGTACACTGTGCGCCCTCTAGTGGTTCTCCATATTACAGGTAGTATGTCCCTGGTATCATGTACAATGTGCGCCCTCTAGTGGTTCTCCATATTACAGGTAGTACGTCCCTGGTATCATGTACAATGTGCGTCCTCTAGTGGTTCTCCATATTACAGGTAGT
This sequence comes from Oophaga sylvatica, assembly GCA_033576555.1. Lineage (NCBI taxonomy): Eukaryota > Metazoa > Chordata > Amphibia > Anura > Dendrobatidae > Oophaga > Oophaga sylvatica. The sequence goes on along the minus strand of JARQOD010000007.1, from coordinate 101,596,022 downwards.
ATGTCCCTGGTATCATGTGCAATGTGCGCCCTCTAGTGGTTCTCCATATTACAGGTAGTATGTCCCTGGTATCATGTGCAATGTGCGCCCTCTAGTGGTTCTCCATATTACAGGTAGTACGTCCCTGGTATGCACAATGTGCGCCCTCTAGTGGTTCTCCATATTACAGGTAGTATGTCCCTGGTATCATGTACAATGTGCGCCCTCTAGTGGTTCTTTATATTATTGGTTAGTATGTCCCTGGTATCATGTACAATGTGCGCCCTCTAGTGGTTCTCCATATTACAGGTAGTATGTCCCTGGTATCATGTACAATGTGCGCCCTCTAGTGGTTCTCCATATTACAGGTAGTATTTCCCTGGTATCATGTACAATGTACGCCCTCTAGTGGTTCTTTATATTATTGTATGTTACTCCATCCAAAGTTTATAAGTTCAGGACCCTGCGGTTATGATACATAAAATGCATGGTCAGTCAGGTTTGGTGTAGGACACAGACGTAGACTGGTGTATTCTTAGTTTTCCTCCCCGTGCAGTTAATTTTAGTTTTTTTTCTTGGACTTCAAGGAGACAGATCCTGATCGCAAAAGGAACAGGGATAATTTTTAGACCTTTTATTCAGTTTTAAAAAAAATAGCATGAACAGTCTGTGCAGTGTGTTATTAAATAGGCGTGTGGTCACCACTGATCACCATCCATGTATGTGTTGAAGTCTCGGACATTAGCATGTGTTCATTGAACCGTTCTGAATCACCACGTCCTATACATTGCACTGGTGGTATTTATATTGTGGAGACGGCGTCTCCGTAAGATAAATTGACATGCTGCGGTCTGGAAAGTCGTGCTGCATGTGCGTATACACAGGTAAGCTGCGGGCGTCTCGGGGCGCATAGTGGACATGGGATTTCATCCACTATGCTGTAACATCTGCCCGCTGCGGGTGGGAGGCTGCAGATGTACGTAGCGCCCATCCCGCAGCATTTACTGACCGTGGGAACATATCCCTATGCATTTTTTCAGGCTATTACAGGATTAGGAGAACTTACTGCGATTTGCTACAAATCTATTTTTTTGGTGAAAATCGGTGAATTTGAATTTCAGCAGATATCACATAAAAAAAACAAAACAAACGTTGTTAGTACAAATGTCACATCACCAAGTAAGAGGCAAAACACTGAACGGCAAGTGCCAGGTACAATAACAAACAGGAGTCATCCCCAGTCTGACATTAGTCCCCAGTATCAGTACAGTCGCAGAACGAGGTATTTTTATCTCAACACGTTTCTCAAGGTTCTTCAGGAGATCCAGTGGGTTTGCTCCTACGCAGTCAGTGCACGGTCATCTCAGTGTATGGTGTGTGATCTTTCTGCACAACTTACCTGCCTGTTGTGCATGCACCGTTCTCCCCGGTGCGGAGCTTCGAAAGTCTTTCTGACTGACAGCCGGATCACCTAGTTAGGCAGCGGGGATCTGTCTTTCTATCAGAATGACCTTGGAAGTCCCGCCCCGTCTACAGAGCGGACCTAAAAGAAGTCTCCGCTCTATAGATGTGATGTCAGCGGAGGCTTCTCAATCACTGGCAGGAGAGTCTGTGACCACCCTGTGCCGGGGAAGAATGGCACTGGGCAAAATAGGCAGGTAAGCTGCAATTACCTGTTAGTGCTGAGAAACATTTTTTTAAAGTCCCAGATATCCCCTTTAATTAGCTTGAAATATAACTGGAACTTTGCCTAGACAGTGTATATATAAAAAGAAATAAGTTCTTATGTTTGCTCCCTGAATACAAGTTTAGCCCAGCTCCAATACCGCTGTGTAGGTCCAAGACTGGAACTGCTGCAATACTGCTCTGTGGATACAAGAATAAAACTGCTGCAGAGGCACTGATGGTGGATGCATCACAGTCTGTTTAGTCACAGCAGGATGATGTTACCTCTGACAGTGACACTATCAGTATGAGTCAGTGATCTTTACATTCCTCTGCTGCTGTCATAACCGTTAATCTATTCAATTTCAATCTTTCATTTCTATCAATGGCACCTGCCTGTCTTTGTCTTTTTCTGCCACTTTGTCTAACCAGTCACTTCCCAGCAGTAGCGGCAAGTGACAGCGCTCTGGGTGCGAAGGAAAATATGTAACACAAGCAACTTCTGCCAGATAATGTATTGGATGAGATGAACAGTCAGCTTGTGAATTAGCAGGACATTACTCCACTGTGTAGCTGTGTTGGTGGCTTTGGTAGCCATGTTGTTAGGGACTGCCTGAGGCAGGGGTCATGATTGTGTGACGGACAGGACGTAGGAATTGTGACGAGCATGGGATGTGATCACAAAAGGAAGGTAGTGGTGTCGGGGATAAAGATCCGAGCTGAAGTCCAGCCAATAGATCTGATTATGTGCTGTCTGATCGGAAGCAGATGATCTTTTAACTGCTGTTTGTAGCTGAACCGCACCAAAATCTCTACTGGTGGTCGTGGTGCTCTTCTGGTGGTCGTGGTGCGATCATCTCAGGTGTGGGAATTTTTTTTCATGTTGCTAGAAATCGACACAAACAGATTAGGATCTACTGCCTTCCTTCAGCACATAATGCAGCATAATTTGCTCATGTAGGAAAAGTAAACTGGATAACAATATAAGCAAGGGACAAGCTGTCGTCTTACCATCTGCTCCTTGTAATTGTCTTTCTATTACTTATCCCGCATATATAATATTGTAATATTAAGCTGCAAAACTGCTTAGTAATGCCGATCAGCGTCCGGGACCAAGGACAGACAGTGGACAAGTTGCTCTGCTGCAGCAAATCTCACGTGGGATGCCTCCCCGTCAACTACAACATGACTGCAAGCAACAAGGCCTGGAACATTGTTACTACACTACATTTGACCAAAGTAACCAATTCTTCCTGCATGGTGAACAGCTTCAATTTCATTGTGCATAATTTTTGTTAAAGATGGAAGTATACCCACTTAAGAACTGGTGGCCATTTCTATGGACCTGATATTACAAAGAATGCTATCGATGTTTTGCAAAAAGAGACCCTGAGCCCTGCCTGATTTATGATGCAGTGTGGTGGAATTCAACACTGCGTGCAGAATGTTGGAGCATCTGTACGAGCAGCGTAAAGCGGTCACTGATTAGATCATGCAGCAGGAAAACTGGAGCTTGCGTTACTTTGAAATCCACCACTGAGAAATGAGTTTCACCTACTATAAGTCCATTGGGAGAGGTTTCTAAGTTTGACCGTTAGGACAATTGTACAACAACGACATCATGCTTCCCATTTATCTTGAAAAATACTTTGATAGGGAGGCAATAAGTTATGGAGTAATATTGCCTACTTCTTAAATGTTCTTCGCTGCTCAGGGACTGTTGAGTACGCTCAGATACAATGTCACATGAAGAACGACGTGGAGGAAGTAGTGAAGAGGAGGAGCAGGTTGATTTAGAAGGAAATATCGAGTTATCCCAGGCACATGATTGGCAGGCACTGTGAAATTGATGACGACAACGCTGACTGTGATGACCAACCGTCAATGGCGAGGTGGGAAAAAGTGTGACCTCTGGTGAGCATAATAAGCTGCGTGCTTGTGGGCGGATAGGTGAATTGTTGGCATCAAGTGAAGGAATGACTATTGCACAGTCATGCTTTTAGACCCTCACTATAAAAACTAAATAGTGGCATTTTTTTTCTAGCTTTTGAAAGAGAGTCAAGATTGGCGGATTATACCAGGCGCTTCCTGCTTGGCAAAGCTTTTCGATGAGCAAATGCTTGCTAAAAAATCTGCTGCCATCTATCAGAATGATGAAGTTGAAATGAAGGTGGACATTTCTGCAAGTGATCCCAAACACACATCCAAGGAAACTCTCAACTGACTTCAGAGAAATAAAATAAAGCTGGTAGAATGGCCGAGCCAATCACTGGACCTGAATCCAAAAGAAAATGTACGGAAAGGACTAAAGCTCAGAGTTCATAAAAGGAGCCCACGGGGACCTTCAGGATGTGAAGAGTGTTTGTGTAAAGGAATGGGCTAAAATCACACCTGAGCAATGCCTGCCACTAGTTTCTCCATACAGGAAGCGTCTTGAAGCTTCATCACCAACAAAGGCTTTTCCCTGTGTCATTTCTTGTCAGTTTTTATGTCCTGAAGTTTTGTGGTGCTGTGTACTTTGCCTTCCCGGAACTAGTGGTGCATCCTCTATGATAGGAACAGGTGAAGTCCCTAAAACTCAACATCTGATCCTGGTAATTATTTTTTACTCTGCATAAATTTGCAGCACACAGTCTCGGATCAGCAGGGGTTGATAGCTTATTCTCACAGATTCTCCGCCCTTCAGAAACTTTTTAGCTTTCCTCTCCTGCTTTCTCCCACTAGTGATGGGCAGTCCGGCTCTTTTTGGTGATCCGGCTCACTCGGCTCCGCTTGGCTCAAAAAACGGCTCATCTTGCACACAGCGCTACTTTTCCCACTTTTATTACTCCAGTCTCTTAACTGTAAAGCTTGGGCCTCCTTATACAGCTGTACAGGGGTCTAGTGAAGGCTTTTTAGCCATTTTCTCAGTTTGTAAGCTCCTGGGATCAGGCCCTCACTCCTAGTCTGTATTGCTGACTTGTGTTATTTTGTAATATCTCATATTTGTACATGTCGTTTCTACATTAGTCAGTGCTGTGACATCGGCCGGCGCTGGAGAAGATTCTTATTCTTATAAATAAATCCTTGGAGACGTGATCCAGGCTCTTACAGAGTAACCCTGATATCTGCACCACACATGCAGATTCAAGTATGGAAGCAAAGCAGATTAAATAGTATAAATAGTTTATTTCAACCTGTCTAAATTCTACCAACTCTTCCTGCTGGTTGTTGATGTGACGCCCTGGACGATCAGCTGCTCTGTATAATGTCCGTGGCCGGTAGAACACATCCGCCTACTAGTCACATCAATAGGAGATGGCCGATATGCAACAGTTACAGCGACCGCCAACACAGAACGGCGGATCAGGGATTATGCCGATTGTTGCACCACCAGTGATCAGACATTGATCACCTATCCTAAGGCTATCAATGTTACATTTGTGGACATCCTCTTTATAGGGATACTGTCAGCAAAGAACGACTGCTCAAACCAAGCATATGAAGCCAGAACTGTCAAAGAAGTGGGGGTCGTGATTACGGGAAAACAAGCAGGTAGGAAGGTGTACATAAATGATTGGCCCCGCCTGAAGCAGCGGGACTTGGTGTGAACAGTCATTTTGTGCTGACGGAGTCCCTGCTAATAAAAAATAGCAATGTGTAAGGAAACAGCAAACATCTGTTGTGTATAGTGCCACTAAAATAAAAGGTCAGTCACAAGGTGGCAGTGCCACTAACAGGTTTAAAGGGGCCGTCCAATGAGAATAGGCTATCCCTACAGGACAGGCGATACTTGCTGATCACTGGGTGTTCGCCCCATTACAATGGGGGGCAGTGTCACACCGCTCGGACACGGCTGTGTCTGCACCCCACACTGTGCCATCAAGTCGTCACATCACTGTCAATAAACTTTCACTTGATGCTGAATTTATCCCTGCTACGTGTACAGTGATTTTGGTTAAACTTATGTGTGGCCCAGCTGCGCAAGGCACACATGTCTCCTGGAAAGTGCACAAGAAGGTAACTGTAAAGCCTGATATTCATTCACAACACACACTTCCCAACACTGCCACTAGAGGCATTTTAGACTATTTAGTAGTGTGATGTAGCAGTCAGGGTCATTCAAGCTTCCTGTCTCAGGACAGAACAGTTCAGTTTCTAGTCTTGGAGGAAGAGGAGTACAGACTAGTTCCTGACAGAGCGAATTGAGTTCATGTTTGAAGTGGAAGCTAGTAGGAGTGTAAAGAATCACTCTAGCCTAGTCAGAACTACATTTAACCTGTTACCTCAGAACAAGCTGCGTGTGTTCCTTAAGGACGTGGAAAGTGACTCTCAGAGCGTGCATTGAAATCAGTTTGACAGAGTTCCTGATAGCCGCTCTGGACAGAGTCTGGAAGGAGGGAAAGAAGGAAGGGAATCACAGGAGCTACAACATCGAGTCAACTGAGAACAAGTCAGTGAGCACTGGAAGGAAAGCTTACGACAACACCCACTGCTACCGTGCTTATGTTAAGGGCGAGAGCAGGGCGACGGGCGAGTGGAGATAGAAGCACAAGTGACATAGGTGACAGATCACCTTCACTTAGTAAACCGGACACCGGGGTCCGAAGCATTGCTAGTACTTCACGTCTAGTAATAAGAAAACCGGAGGCCTTTCTGGACTTCAAGTTGCAGAAGGTAGCCCTAAGTGCCGATACGTAACCGGAGTCAGGGAGAACAGGGACTTTGAGCCAGTGCACCGCAAAAGTAAGGACTTAGTTCTTTCCAACATCTGATAATCAGAGACATAGAAGGCTCCACCACAATGTTGGCCTTTAACCTGCTCAACAGTTTTCTGAATGTGCATTCTCCAACCTGACCAGCTCCCCGGGTCCTGCCTGCAACATCTACAAGTAAAGGTATGGAAAGAGATTGCCTGGTGTGAGACTGCTTTATTACCTACACCCTGCACCACCATAGACTTTGAGGGACCAGTCCTACCTGTGGGGGACTTAACATCTAGCTGCCTAATAACATCCCCTCAGAAGATTCATCTAGCAGCGCTGGTCAAATTGATCAGAAACCACAGCTGGCGTCACAAACTATTATTCTAAAATCCCCTGTAAATATTCCCCCATTGCATGACCGCCAGGGCCACGGACCGAGCTGTGCTGCCAGTGACATTCCCCATAGACTTCCATGGGCTCGGTTCCGAGTACCCCATAGCCCTGGTACCACCACTGGTGTGCGCGTCATCTTTGGCGTCACGAACAGGATCCGAAGCTTACAATTTGTGAGTCCTGTGTGCCTATTGAACTGTTTTTGTGAAAAAGACTTTTGTGATTTTTGGCGCCATTTTCCGCCATTTTACCGCCATATTCGCGCCCTGAGGCGCTGGTGAGGAAGGTGGGATGCCTTCGTGGGCGTACCCCCCCCTGTGGCGCGAAAGTTATGGCCGCCCTCTCAAAATGCTACTGTGTAGCCCTGGTGTGAAGGCACACGCAGTACCCTGGAGGATGTGTGGAGAGATAGCAGTTTAATGCTCTATAACCATTCACTCCAACACACACTTAGACACACCCTTAGGGTATTTAGTCACTCGTCAGGGAGTGGTCAGGGCCATTCAGTGATTGAATTCAGTCAGTGAGTCTAGCCTGGACCTGGAGGGAGGAAGTAGTCCAGCCGGAGTCTGTCAGCAGTTCAGAAAGTGGAGGCCAGTAAAGGTGAGCCAGATCACCTCAGCCTGGTCAGAGCTGTGCCCCACTAGAAAACGGACTGAGACACCTAATGAGAAGGAAGAGTTAGTTACAGATACTTCAGTCTCCTGTCCCAAGGACAGTGAAGGTTCAGAGACGTGCTCCTGCCTAGTGGAATACTGAGATTCTGTCAGCAAGCTCTGGAGAGAAGTAAGGAAGGATTGATTTATATGACTTTAGGAAGTGTGGAGTGCTTATGCTACAAGCGCGGACAAGGCGAAAGGCACAGTGGAAGGAATTTAGAAGTGCTTTAGGATTGGAGAAGTCCTGCACATTGTCACCGGTCACTGGGGACCGAAGCATCACTATAGCTTCACGCATAGTGGTAGAAAAACCAGAGGCTTACTGGACCTTAGGTAACAGAAAGCAGCCCTTGGAGTGTCGGTACGTAACTGGGGTCAGGGGGAGTGAGAACCTTGAGCCTGATCAGCAAGAATAGGAACTCAGCTCTCTCATAGGAAGGCTCCAACCACAAAACTGACCGGGCAGTACAGCTTTGAAATAGCTGGAGTTTATAGAGTGAACTACGCTTTATGCTGGTTGGACTCATCATTGTGAACGTAAAGGAGGCCCCTAACTTGTCCAGCTGCTACCTCAAAACACATTCTCTATTGGATCAGCCTCCCTGGGACCTGCCTTACCATCTAACAAGTAAAAGGTATGGAAAGACGCTGACGGTGTGAGACTGAGTTATTTAATTGCATGCCTGCACAACCCCACCATAACCATCGACCTGAGGGAAGAGTCCCACCTGTAGGGGACCCGACATCTAGCTGCCTCACCATCCCCTCAGAGATCTACAGCAGCGCTGGTACGTGGCGTCACGAACTGTAAATATATCTATCCCCTGTAAATATTCCCCCAACATACGCCAGACCGCCAGGGCCACAGACCGAGCCACCGCTACCTGTGACAAACCCCATAGACTTCCATGGGCTCGGCTCTGAGTACCCCATTGCCCTGGTAACCCACAATTGTGGTGGCGGGTCGACACAAAACTTTGGCGTCACGAACAGGATGCGAAACTCGCAAAATTGCGAGCCCTGTGTACCTGTGGAGTTGTTTTTGTGAAAAAGGACTGTTTGCACTTTTGGCGCCAAAAATCGCCATCTTTGTCGCCATATTCGCGCCCTCAGGCGCTGGAGAAGAAGGTGGGCGTGGATTCGTGGGCGTGTGCCCCCCTGTGGCGCGAGGAGAATGCCTGCCCTCTCAAAGTGCTATTACAACATGCGATCCTGCCCTACAGCAAAGGAGGTCCGCCTCCTCTTCACCTTCCCTGCGAAGAGGAGGAGACGCAAACCCCGCCTCCACGGAAGAGACCGGACGTTTCGAGAAGAAGAAGAGAGACGGTTCTGGAACATCATGGAAGCAGGACGTGTGCAGCCGAGCAGGGAAGCGGTGGAAGGCAGGCCCCGCTCCCCAGCCAAGCTGCCACTGGAACCGGAACCATCGGTGGTCCTGCACCTGCAGCAAGCATTGCTGGAAATTAAAGAAGAGAATGCACGACTGAAAGAGATGGTCCAGCACCAACCTGGATTTGAGGAGATTGAGAGACGCCGGCGTACCCTGATGCAGCGGCGGCTGTGGGACGCGGTGTTCTCTCCTCTCGACGACCCCTCACGACTGGAGTTACCGAAACTTCTGCTGCCCAAGGCTAAGGAGCAACCGGAGGCTACCCCCAAAAGGACCGACCCTGAACCTACCGAGGAAGCGGTGGAAGCGAGGGAGGTTGAGGAGATACCGCCAGTTCCGGAACGCCCGCCCGGCCAGGAGGCCGCAGCAGATGATCGATCCCCGACAGGGACACCGGCGGGGACCCAGCCGTCAATAATGGAGAGCGACTGGGAAGAGATGGAGCAGCGACAGCAGCAGGTTAGTGCGTCCCCAATTGAGCTATTGCGCACACCTGCTTCCTGCTCTGCATCACACCAGCATTGTGCGTCCTATTCCGCATCGTCACCTGCGACCATTTCTGCATCGCAAAAGTCTGATGCGATCTCAATTGAGCCACTACAAAAGCCTGCTTTTTGCCCAGTATCTTATGCTGCAGCAGCGTCCCCAGAGGAGGACGGGCCCTGCGGCCTAGAGGACCGGAGTGAACCGGCCCTGCAGGTAACCAGCGATGATGACACCCTGCTGGAACCCCCGACATCCCCACCAGCCCAGTGCACACCAGCTACCCAGACCCCGATGGTGGAGTCGATGATCTTGGTGCTGGGCACTGGGCCCAGGAATAGGAACGGTCCTGTGCGAGCATCGCATTGTTCCAGCCCCCGGGATGGAAAGTGTAACCGAAGTTAACAAAGAAATGTGAAGAACGGTAGGACCCAGACAGGGTTTACCGCAACAGAGAAGATGTATATAAGTTTTTATATAAGTGAAAATAGTTTACACTGTTGATATGAGTATATAATGTTTATATATATTGCCCAAAAATAGAATGCCCGGCTGGGTAAGGAGGTAAAGAGTTTTTGCACTTTATTGTGATGTATATATATATACGTGTCTTTACCTTATTGTGTCTTATAATGGACTGAGAGGCTGAGGACTGTGCCAGCCCAGAACTTATCCTGTAAATAGTTGCGCTTCGGTGCACAATATTGGTTTTACATAAAACCACCAAAACTACCTCTGAATAATAAAACCCGTGTGGTGTGGCACTGAGTGAGGTCTGCATTCATATGTCCTGCAGCCCACCCAGGACCCACGTTGAAGGTTTGGTGCGGGTCCTTCACAAGAATCTTGCCGTTTATTATATGAACATGTCTATTTAATATTTTGTATTTTTCTATATTTAATGTTTTGTTTGCAACGTTCAAGAAATCCTTACCTCCCGGATGGGACGAGTTAATGTTAATGTTTAATGCATAAACCAAAAATTGTCTCTTTGTATTTCACAGCCCGGGAGTGCTGTCTTTTGTCATGGGGGAATGTGTAGCCCTGGTGTGAAGGCACACGCAGTACCCTGGAGGATGTGTGGAGAGATAGCAGTTTAATGCTCTATAACCATTCACTCCAACACACACTTAGACACACCCTTAGGGTATTTAGTCACTCGTCAGGGAGTGGTCAGGGGCCATTCAGTGATTGAATTCAGTCAGTGAGTCTAGCCTGGACCTGGAGGGAGGAAGTAGTCCAGCCGGAGTCTGTCAGCAGTTCAGAAAGTGGAGGCCAGTAAAGGTGAGCCAGATCACCTCAGCCTGGTCAGAGCTGTGCCCCACTAGAAAACGGACTGAGACACCTAATGAGAAGGAAGAGTTAGTTACAGATACTTCAGTCTCCTGTCCCAAGGACAGTGAAGGTTCAGAGACGTGCTCCTGCCTAGTGGAATACTGAGATTCTGTCAGCAAGCTCTGGAGAGAAGTAAGGAAGGATTGATTTATATGACTTTAGGAAGTGTGGAGTGCTTATGCTACAAGCGCGGACAAGGCGAAAGGCACAGTGGAAGGAATTTAGAAGTGCTTTAGGATTGGAGAAGTCCTGCACATTGTCACCGGTCACTGGGGACCGAAGCATCACTATAGCTTCACGCATAGTGGTAGAAAAACCAGAGGCTTACTGGACCTTAGGTAACAGAAAGCAGCCCTTGGAGTGTCGGTACGTAACTGGGGTCAGGGGGAGTGAGAACCTTGAGCCTGATCAGCAAGAATAGGAACTCAGCTCTCTCATAGGAAGGCTCCAACCACAAAACTGACCGGGCAGTACAGCTTTGAAATAGCTGGAGTTTATAGAGGGAACTACGCTTTATGCTGGTTGGACTCATCATTGTGAACGTAAAGGAGGCCCCTAACTTGTCCAGCTGCTACCTCAAAACACATTCCCCATTGGATCAGCCTCCCTGGGACCTGCCTTACCATCTAACAAGTAAAAGGTATGGAAAGACGCTGACGGTGTGAGACTGAGTTATTTAATTGCATGCCTGCACAACCCCACCATAACCATCGACCTGAGGGAAGAGTCCCACCTGTAGGGGACCCGACATCTAGCTGCCTCACCATCCCCTCAGAGATCTACAGCAGCGCTGGTACAAATTACCAGAGACTACAGGTGGCGTCACGAACTGTAAATATATCTATCCCCTGTAAATATTCCCCCAACATACGCCAGACCGCCAGGGCCACAGACCGAGCCACCGCTACCTGTGACAAACCCCATAGACTTCCATGGGCTCGGCTCTGAGTACCCCATTGCCCTGGTAACCCACAATTGTGGTGGCGGGTCGACACACTACTATAATGTGAGATCCTACCCCACTGCAAGGGAGATCCGCCTCCTCTTCATCTTCTATGCAAAAAAGAGGAAGCGCAAATCCCGCCTCCACGGAAGAGACCAGATTGTTCCTGATAGAAACCACAGTCTGGCCTGGAGAGAGATGGCGGAAGGACAGGAGCAGCTATGTGGAGGAGCATCGGCGCGCAGGCCCTGTTCCCCAGAAAAGCTACTGCCTGTGCCGGAGCCGTCCCCAGTACGGGACCTTCAACAAACCATGCTGGAGTTAAAGGAGGAAAATGCGGCGCTCAGAAAATTTATATAGCGCCATGCAGACATGGAGGAAACGGAGAGATGCTGGCGTGCCCAGACACAGCGGCTGCTGTGGGACACAGTGCTCTCTCCTACAGGAACAACGCCATTACCTGAACTTCCTGTGTTACCGCTGCAGAAAGCTGAAGGAAAACCGGAGGCCGGCCCCAAAAGAGCTGTACCTGACCCCACCGATGGAGCGGTGGAAGAGAAGGAGGCTGAGGAGGCCCTTCCCGTTCCGGAGTGCCAGCCAGGCCAGGAGGCCGCAGCAGACTACAGTTCCCCGGTAGGAACACCGGAGGGGTCCCAGCCATCTCTGCCAGAAATCGATTGGGAGCAAATGGAGTATCTGGATGACATCACCTATGCTGCAAAAGTGGAAAACGAGCAGCGACGCAGTGATCAGGAGAAGCGACGGCAGCAGGAGGAGAGAGAAGCGCAGCAGATCCGTCAGCGGTACCATGAGGAGTTCCTCGCCGACAAGGAGAGTGTCCACAGGAATAAAGGTACGCTCCGGGAACCGCGGCATCAGGGGTGCATCACCGGATTCAAACTCCACAAGGGCTGGGGCTTCATCCACGAGCCGGGCCTGTATCAGGAGATCTTCGTGAGTCGCAGGGATGTAGAGTCCCACCTGCCCATCGGACACCCGGGAAGGGATCTCATTAACGGGGACATCGATAGCTACACACGTCACTGGGTCTAAAAGGATGGTATGCCCTAAACGTCTCTATTGTCAGCGACTCCGTCCCCGATGCCGGTAACGTACACCATGCCGCAGCGTCCCAATCCCGGGCTCCCACAGTGCCAGGCCGTGCACCAGCATCGCCCCCTGCGTACACTTCTCCACCAAGATCTTGCTTTGCATCGCCCCCTGCGTACACTTCTGCATCGCAATCTGCGACCATTTCTGCATCGCAACCTGAATTGTACACTGTGGCACCTTCTACAACGCGACCTGCGTTCTACTCTGAGGATGTACCCGTTGGGTCCTTGGAGGATCAACCAAAAGATGTCGCTACACAAACGTATATTGCAGGACACGATCTTCTTGTGATGGGTTCCCAAGGGCATCGTATACTTCTGGCCCCAGGGATGGAAAAAGTAATTGTCATAAGCAAGAAAGATGAAAGCCAGTAGGACCCAGACAGGGGTTTACTGCACCTGAACATGTATAAAGTTTGAAGAAGTTTTATTGAAGAAAAATTTGCACTTTATTGAAATGTTTAATAATGTTTGCTTATTTAAAGTAGAATACCGGCTGGGTAAAGGTTAATTGAAATGTGATTTCTCTTGATATGTGAAATGTGTTTAACCATGCAAGGACTGTGTGGCTGTGGACTGTGCCAGCCCAAAAACTGTAAATGTAAATAGTTCGCACTTCGGTGCCCCATCTTGGTTTTACATAAAGCCTTACTACCTCTGAAGAAAAACCCGTATGGTGTGGCCTAGGGTGAGGTCTGCAGCAATAAAGTCCTGCAGCCCACCCAGGACCCACGTGGGAGGTTTTTGGTGCGGGTCCTCCACAAGAATCTTGTCTTATACTGTATATATTTATTGAAAAGTATTTTTGATATTTTTCTAATGTCCATTGTACAAAATGTAACGTTCAAGAGTCCTTACCTCCCGCAAGGGATGAGTTTAAACTGTTGATGTTATATGCAAAACAAAAATGTTTTTCTTTTCTATTTCAGCCTGGGAGTGCTGAGTTTAACTAGGGGGGATGTGTGGCCCAGCTGCGCAAGGCACACATGTCTCCTGGAAAGTGCACAAGAAGGTAACTGTAAAGCCTGATATTCATTCACAACACACACTTCCCAACACTGCCACTAGAGGCATTTTAGACTATTTAGTAGTGTGACGTAGCAGTCAGGGTCATTCAAGCTTCCTGTCTCAGGACAGAACAGTTCAGTTTCTAGTCTTGGAGGAAGAGGAGTACAGACTAGTTCCTGACAGAGCGAATTGAGTTCATGTTTGAAGTGGAGGCTAGTAGGAGTGTAAAGAATCACTCTAGCCTAGTCAGAACTACATTTAACCTGTTACCTCAGAACAAGCTGCGTGTGTTCCTTAAGGACGTGGAAAGTGACTCTCAGAGCGTGCATTGAAATCAGTTTGACAGAGTTCCTGATAGCCGCTCTGGACAGAGTCTGGAAGGAGGGAAAGAAGGAAGGGAATCACAGGAGCTACAACATCGAGTCAACTGAGAACAGGTCAGTGAGCACTGGAAGGAAAGCTTACGACAACACCCACTGCTACCGTGCTTATGTTAAGGGCGAGAGCAGGGCGACGGGCGAGTGGAGATAGAAGCACAAGTGACATAGGTGACAGATCACCTTCACTTAGTAAACCGGACACCAGGGTCCGAAGCATTGCTAGTACTTCACGTCTAGTAATAAGAAAACCGGAGGCCTTTCTGGACTTCAAGTCGCAGAAGGTAGCCCTAAGTGCCGATACGTAACCGGAGTCAGGGAGAACAGGGACTTTGAGCCAGTGCACCGCAAAAGTAAGGACTTAGTTCTTTCCAACATCTGATAATCAGAGACATAGAAGGCTCCACCACAATGTTGGCCGGGCGTAGTTGCTAATGAAAGAGTTGCACTTGACTTTATGTAAGTTTGTACTCACATACACTTTAAGGAAAAAGGAGGCCTTTAACCTGCTCAACAGTTTCCTGAATGTGCATTCTCCAACCTGACCAGCTCCCCGGGTCCTGCCTGCAACATCTACAAGTAAAGGTATGGAAAGAGATTGCCTGGTGTGAGACTGCTTTATTACCTACACCCTGCACCACCATAGACTTTGAGGGACCAGTCCTACCTGTGGGGGACTTAACATCTAGCTGCCTAATAACATCCCCTCAGAAGATTCATCTAGCAGCGCTGGTCAAATTGATCAGAAACCACAGGTGGCGTCACAACTATTATTCTAAAATCCCCTGTAAATATTCCCCCATTGCATGACCGCCAGGGCCACGGACCGAGCTCTGCTGCCAGTGACATTCCCCATAGACTTCCATGGGCTCGGTTCCGAGTACCCCATAGCCCTGGTACCACCACTGGTGTGCGCGTCACTTACGTTTATTAGACTAATTGGTTCCTTCTCACTAGCACCGTACAACGCAAAATCTTAGTCGAGTGCTAACCATCTACATTATATATATATATATATATACATACACCCACTGCACTGAGCAGCCAATCACAAGAAATGTATGAGTTTATTTGGGAGGAGCCCAGTCACAGCAAAACTGTCATGTGTGCATTGCCACGAAGATCGTCGCGGTTGCACATTTTGACTTCTCACAGCTGAGCTGCTGTTTCTTTGTGTTTGGCAGCTAGGGAGTTAATTCGTCTGTGCTCGGTGCTGGGACTGGGTGCAGTTTCTCCCGGCTGCAATTGATTATTTGTTGATTGGTTTCCTTTAAATTCCTGGTTGTCTGCTTGGGGAGTTGCCAGTGAAACCTTCATGCAGACCACAGATAGGAATGAATCTGTTTAGACTTTAGTTGTGAGCTCCTTAGTTGTTCTAAGCTCAACTTGGTTAGAGTTTATTTCCCAGACCATTTATGTTCCTTTGGTGTTTGAGTGTGTATGCAAGCGAGTGTTATCCTGTCTGTCTTATATGTCTAATCTGTGTATTTAGCTGAGATCAGCCCATATCCCTTTGGTGGTAGTCAGGATCCTTCTTAGGACTGATTACAGGGTTCAGGGTCTGATAGGAGACAGGGTTAGGTTGGAGACTTGGACTCTGAACCATTATCAGTACCTCCAAGGTGAGGGATTAGTTAGGACCCCAGTTTAGGGTCAGGTTAGATCCCGGTCCACCTCTTTCCTGTTTCAGCTCATCAAGTCCTCAAGATTAACCCTGAGTTCAGCAGATATCGTGTCAGGTAAATCTATTCTATACTTACATGCTGATGTTGCTATACTAGTTGTTGTATAGAGTGTTGTTCCTGTATTAATAGTTTACTGACATTGTAT
This sequence comes from Oophaga sylvatica, assembly GCA_033576555.1. Classification (NCBI taxonomy): domain Eukaryota; kingdom Metazoa; phylum Chordata; class Amphibia; order Anura; family Dendrobatidae; genus Oophaga; species Oophaga sylvatica. The sequence continues at coordinate 101,580,163 of JARQOD010000007.1, read as the reverse complement.
ACATATCATTAGACAGCGTGACATTTTCACTGGCCCTAAAAATTATCTCCAGTTACCATGGATCCAGTAGCCCAGCTGGCTCTGCAGTTGCAGGGATTATCCATGGAGCTGACGGACATTAAGTCCAAAGTTTTGTCTCCCCTGGAGCAAACCAGAGTTGAACCTAAAGTAGCTCTCCCGGACAGGTTCACTGGTGGGCGAGACAAATTTTTCACCTTCCGGGAGGCATGTAAATTGTATTTTCGGCTTCGGCCTCGATCATCAGGGAGTGAGGAGCAGAGAGTGGGAATTGTTATCTCACTTCTGCAAGGGGACCCTCAATCCTGGGCATTTTCCCTTCCTCCGGATCCCCGGCTCTACTGTCTGTAGATCAATTTTTTACTGCCCTGGGATTGGTATATGATGACCCAGATCGGGTCTCTCTTGCTGAGACAAAATTACGTAAGATACAGCAGGGAGATCGTCCGGCAGAGGAATTTGCTTCTGAGTTTCGTAGATGGGCCACAGATACTCAGTGGAATGACCCAGCTCTTAGGAGCCAGTTTTGTCATGGGCTTTCTGATAAATTAAAGGACGTTTTGGCTCAGTATGAGTCTCCTCCTTCTCTGGAGGCTGCTATAGCCTTAGCTATCCGTACTGATAGACGGCTTCGGGAGAGGGGTGAGGTAACCCCACTCCCTGTTGTTTCTCCACCTACCACTAAAGTCCCTTATGTTGAGGTTCCCCTTGTCTGTTCGGAGGAGCCTATGCAGTTGGGAGGGACATCATTTCGTAGGAGGGGATTGGCGGTACGCCGCAGGACTAGAAGATGTTTTTTCTGCGGGAAAGAGGGACATTTTGTTGGAGAATGTCCATCCCGTGCCTTGTTGAGCCAAAAGTCGCCGGAAAACTGTTAATCCCAGGTTGTGTGGTGGACGACAACCTGGGAGTATGTATTTCATCCGCCAGTTCTTCTCAGTTCCTTGTACCAGTGGAGGTGGTAGTTGGTACGAGAGTGGAGAGATTGTCTGTTCTTCTTGATAGTGGTTCCGGGGCTAATCTGGTTGACGCTCAGTTTGCTCAGGCTCAAGGTATGCATCTGAGTGTATTGGTCAAACCGATCCCTATATTCTCCATTGACGCCAGGCCTCTCGGCCAAGGTAGCTTTGTTCATGAGGTTCATAACATTGACCTTCGGGTAGGGGCAATACATAGGGAACAATTATCTTGTTATGTGTTGGAGGGTCTACCTACTCCCATTGTGTTGGGACTTCCTTGGTTGGTTAAACATAACCCTGTGATTAATTGGCAGTCCAGAGAAATAAGCCAATGGGGTGAGTTTTGCAAAAGCAACTGCATGAACACAGTCATCAGTGCGGTCGTGCCTAGTACATTGCCTCCTTTTTTGGAGGATTTTGGGGATGTTTTCTCTGAGGAGGGGTGTCAGGAGTTGCCTCCTCATCGCGTGTATGACTGCTCTATTAATCTCCTTCCTGATGCTAAGTTGCCTAAAGCTAGGTTGTATAATCTTTCTGGTCCTGAGAGGCAGGCTATGAAAGATTATATTTCTGAAAGTCTGGCCAAAGGGCATATTAGACCTTCATCTTCCCCAGTAGCCGCGGGGTTCTTCTTTGTGAAGAAGAAAGATGGAGGCCTACGCCCTTGCTTGGATTTCCGCGAACTTAATCGGATTACTGTTCGAGATCCGTATCCACTCCCTCTTATTCCTGATCTCTTCAATCAAATTGTTGGCGCCAAATGGTTTTCTAAATTGGATCTCAGGGGGGCGTATAATCTGATTAGGATAAAAGAGGGGGATGAGTGGAAAACGGCGTTTAACACGCCGGAGGGACATTATGAGAACCTAGTCATGCCTTTTGGTCTGACTACTGCACCAGCAGTATTCCAACATTTTGTTAATGACATTTTTCGTCACCTTGTGGGGCTGTTTGTGGTTGTATATTTGAACGACATTTTAATTTACTCGCCAGATCTTGTGTCTCATCAGGAGCATGTGAGACAGGTGTTGCAGATCTTGCGAGACAATAAACTATACGCCAAACTGGAGAAGTGTGTATTTGCCGTACAGGAACTTCAGTTTTTGGGTTTTTTGGTGTCAGCCTCCGGTTTCCGTATGGACCCTGAAAAGGTGAGAGCAGTGCTTGAATGGGATCAGCCAGGGGATCTTAAGGCTCTGCAGCGTTTTTTTGGGGTTTGCCAACTACTACCGGAAATTTATTTGTAATTTCTCATCTGTCGTCAAACCTCTCACTGACATGACAAGAAAAGGGACGGATTTTTCTAAATGGTCGGACAAAGCTTGCCAAGCCTTTTCCTCTTTGAAGAAATGTTTTGCTTCGGCACCCGTTCTCATCCAACCAGATGCATCTCAGCCGTTCATTGTGAAGGTGGATGCGTCTGACGTAGGGGTGGGTGCTATATTGTCCCAGGGTCCGTCCCCTGGTAAATGGCATCCGTGCGCTTTCTTTTCTAAGAAATTGTCGTCCGCCGAAAGGAATTATGATATCGGCAATAGGGAACTTTTGGCCATTAAGTTAGCTTTTGAAGAATGGCGTCACTTTTTGGAGGGGGCAGTCCACCCGGTTACCGTTATTACTGATCACAAGAACCTGTTGTATTTGGAATCCGCTAAGCGTCTGAATTCCAGACAAGCTCGATGGTCGTTGTTTTTTACCAGGTTTAATTTTGTCGTCACTTATCGCCCGGGGTCTAAGAATGTAAAGGCTGATGCCTTGTCTCGCAGTTTCCCAGGGGCCGGGAAAACGGATGACCCGAGTCCTATCCTTCAGGAGGGGGTGGTAGTGTCGGCTGTATTTTCTGAGCTTGAGGAGGAGGTGTTAGAGGCTCAGGGGGACGCCCCTGCAGGACCTCCAGGGAGACTGTTTGTCCCAAATCTGTTGAGACAAAAGGTTATTGAGGCACATCATAATTCTGCTCTAGCAGGACATCCAGGGAGTAAGGCTACTTTAGATCTCCTTTCTCGCCGGTTTTGGTGGCCTAATGCTAATAAAGATGTTATAACTTTTGTCGCGTCATGTGGGGTGTGTGCTCGCTCTAAAACCCCTCATACCCGTCCGTCTGGGACCCTTTTACCCTTGAAACTTCCGGAGCGTCCATGGACTCATTTATCTATGGACTTCATTACGGACCTTCCTCCGTCGTCAGGGAATACTGTCATACTGGTGGTTGTTGACAGGTTCAGTAAGATGGCACATTTCGTTGCTCTTCCTGCACTCCCTAATGCTAAAACTCTGGCGCAGGTGTTCATTAGGGAGATCGTTAGACTTCATGGGTTGCCTTCTGATGTGGTGTCAGATAGGGGGTCTTAGTTTGTGTCCAAATTTTGGAGGGCATTTTGTTTACGTCGGGGGATGCAATTGTCATTTTCCTCGGCTTTTCATCCGCAGACCAATGGTCAGACAGAGCGTCTGAATCAGAGCTTAGAGACATATCTCCGGTGTTTTGTCTCAGAGAACCAAGAGGACTGGTCTTCTTTCTTGCCTCTGGCAGAGTTCGCTCTTAACAACAGGCGGAGCGAGTCCACTGGTAAGTCCCCGTTTTTTGGGGCATATGGTTTCCATCCCCAGTTTTGTACTTTCAATGGGGGGGGCCCTTCTGGGGTTCCTGAGGAGGAGCGTTTCTCGTCGTCACTTGCTTCTGTGTGGAGAGGTGTATTGAATAATCTGAGTGCGATGGGGAACCGTTACAAACGTATGGCTGATAGGAGGAGAGTTTCTGGTCCAGATCTGAATGTGAACGATCTGGTATGGTTGTCTACCAGGAATATAAAACTTAAAGTGCCCTCCTGGAAACTGGGTCCCAGATTCATCGGGCCGTACAGGATCAGTTCCATAATTAATCCTGTGGCATTTCGTCTGGACCTCCCTCCTACGTTTAAAATTCATAATGTGTTCCACAAGTCATTACTTAAAAGGTATGTGGCACCAGTCATACCGTCACCTCTACCTCCTCCTCCTGTGTTGGTCAATGGTAACTTGGAATTTCAAGTATCAAAGATCATTGACTCACGTCTGAATCGCCGGTCCCTTCAGTACTTGGTGCATTGGAAGGGGTATGGTCCAGAGGAGAGGACGTGGGTCCCTGCGTCTGATGTTAACGCAGATCGTTTGGTTCGGACCTTCCACAGAACTCACCCGGGCAGGCCTGGCCCTGAGGGTCCGGAGGCCCCTCGTAGAAGGGGGGGTACTGTCATGTGTGCATTGCCACGAAGATCGTCGCGGTTGCACATTTTGACTTCTCACAGCTGAGCTGCTGTTTCTTTGTGTTTGGCAGCTAGGGAGTTAATTCTGTCTGTGCTCGGTGCTGGGACTGGGTGCAGTTTCTCCCGGCTGCAATTGATTATTTGTTGATTGGTTTCCTTTAAATTCCTGGTTGTCTGCTTGGGGAGTTGCCAGTGAAACCTTCATGCAGACCACAGATAGGAATGAATCTGTTTAGACTTTAGTTGTGAGCTCCTTAGTTGTTCTAAGCTCAACTTGGTTAGAGTTTATTTCCCAGACCATTTATGTTCCTTTGGTGTTTGAGTGTGTATGCAAGCGAGTGTTATCCTGTCTGTCTTATATGTCTAATCTGTGTATTTAGCTGAGATCAGCCCATATCCCTTTGGTGGTAGTCAGGATCCTTCTTAGGACTGATTACAGGGTTCAGGGTCTGATAGGAGACAGGGTTAGGTTGGAGACTTGGACCTCTGAACCATTATCAGTACCTCCAAGGTGAGGGATTAGTTAGGACCCCAGTTTAGGGTCAGGTTAGATCCCGGTCCACCTCTTTCCTGTTTCAGCTCATCAAGTCCTCAAGATTAACCCTGAGTTCAGCAGATATCGTGTCAGGTAAATCTATTCTATACTTACATGCTGATGTTGCTATACTAGTTGTTGTATAGAGTGTTGTTCCTGTATTAATAGTTTACTGACATTGTATACATATCATTAGACAGCGTGACAAAAGCATTGTCAATCATTCCCCACATGTACATGTGTAGCCCAGCTACGCAGGCACACATGAAAATCCAGGAAAGTGCACTGGAAGGTAACAGCAAAGCTTGATATGCACTTCACTCACACTTCAGACACACCCACCAGGGGTATGGGAGGTGGTGACATGTAGCAGAGCTGAGTCAAGCTTCCTGTCTGAGGACAGGGCAGTCAGTTTCCTGTCTTCGGACAGTGCAGATCTGTGCCAGTGAAGTCTGGATGAAGAAGGAGAGGAGGAAAGATTGGATCCTTGCAGAGTAGCGTAGCTCATCTGACAAGCAAGTGGAGGCTAGTACGGGTGAATTGGATCATCCTAGCCTAGTCAGAGCTACTCTTAATCAGTACCTCAGCAGAAGTCGAAGCTAGGAGGCTACTGAGAGCTGCTCGGCGAGCTCTAGGAGAAAGCTGACATTATCAACGAAGCTCCAAGTGTTATTGCTAAGAGCTAGAGCAGGGCGAAGGGCACAGTGGAGAAGTTAGAGAAGTGCTCCAGGTATTTGATTGCCTGCACTAAATTGCCGGACACCGGAGTCCGAAGCGTCGCTACCGTTTCAGGCAGAGTAACAAGAAAACCGGAGGCATCTGGACTACAGGTCGCAGAGAGCAGCCCTCAGTGTCAATACGTAACCGGAGACAGGGATAACGGGTCTAGCCTGATCAGCAATATAGACTTAGTTTTCACCACTAAGAAGGCTCCACCACAATATTGGCCGGGCAGTACAGCTATAGAGAAAGCTGGAGATTCAGAATTAACTTCGCTTCAGGCAAGTTGGATTCACAAGTATTGGAAGTTAAGGAGGCCTCTAACCTGCTCAGCTGTTACCGGAAAGTGCACTCTCCTCCCCGACCAGCTCCCCGGGATCTGCTTGAACCATCATCAGTAAAAGGTATGAAAAGAAGCTGCATTGTGTTTGGCTGAATTCTTACTACACCCTGCATTATAATCACCATAGACTTCCAGGGACACGTCTCACCTGTGGGAGACTTACTACCAAGCTGCCCCATAACACCCCTGTGAAGACCCTTACAGCAGCGCTGGTACAAATTACCAGAAACCACAGGTGGCGTCACGAACTATCCTAATAATTCCCTGTAAATATTCCCCCATCGCATTGACTGCCAGGGCCACGGACCGAGTCACCGCTACCAGTGACATCTCCCATGGAAATCGATGGGCTCGGCTCCGAGTACCCCATAGTCCTGGTATCCACAATTGTGGTGCGAGTCAAACAAACTTGGCGTCACGAACAGGATACGAAACTTACAAGATTGTAAGCCCTGTGTGCCTAAATTGAACTGTTTGCTGTATGTTACTGTGTTGGCGCCAAATACCGCCATCTTTACCGCAATATTCGCGCCCTCAGGCGCTGGTGAAGAAGGGGGGCGTACCTGTAAAAGCGCGCTGTTGCCTGGCTCCGCCCCCAGCTCTGACGCAGCAGCAGGTCCTGTGAAACAGGAAGTAAACGCTCTGACATCACCGTCCAGCGACGAAGGTCCTGTCTCCACCGCTGTGCCTGCTACGAAGGTCCTGTCTCCACCGCTGTGCCTGCGACGCTGCAGCCTGCAAAAGAGGTAGGCTCAGATTAACCAAGGGGGTACCAATATGTCGCAGCAACCAGCAGACGGAGCGGCCCCCGCCGGAGGCCCCAATAACCCACCGCTTGGTGTTGTAGTGCAGGATGGAGGTGCGGGCCCCTCACCTGGTCCGGTGGTCCCGCTTATGCCCCTAGCGCTCCCATACATGCCAGGAGCGAAGTGGCTCCCTCAATACAGCGGCGAGCCAGGCACCCTGCCCGGATTTAAACGGAAAATATGTAGCATCTTAGATATGTACTCCATGACTGAGAAGCAAAAAGCTGCTGTGGTAATAGGACAGTTAGCTGGTGCGGCTGAGAGAGAAGTAGAGACTTGGCCCATTGCAGACCAGGAGTCGGTACCAGCGATACTCTTAAAGCTACAGGCCATCTTCGAGGACCACACAGAAACGGATCTCCGGATGGCATTTTATCAGTGCTTCCAGAAACCGGGTGACAGTATTAGGGACTACGCTTGCCGACTACAGGGGTCCTGCGAGCTCTCAAACAGGCTAACCCCACAAGTCCCATTCATGAGAGCCAAATGTTAAAAGAGCAATTCGTGCGGGGACTGAGGTCTCCAGAGGAAGGCAGGACTGTAAATTGGTGGTCCTTAGATCATCCAGATGCCACCTTTGATGCTCTAAAGGACATGGCAATAAAGGGACTGCGACCCCTGGAAAAGCCTGAGGTGGCAAATCAGAATCACCCGGGTGAAGCCACTCTAAAGCCGGCAGTACCCACCTTTTCCCCGCAGGTGGCAGAAGCTACAATGCAGGTGGCGCCCCCTAGTGAATTGGAATGTCTGCGCTCAGAAGTGCGCCAGCTGACTAAGAACTTGGCCACTGTAATGGAGGCCCTGCAGCTGCGGAAAGAGGAAGGAGGAAAAATCCAACTAGCCGACTGTCCGGAGGATGTCCCTTGGATGAACCGGAGGAAATGGAAGACGTCGCCTCACCGGAGGAGGACCACGCCACCCCCAGGAGCGACTCCGGAGCAACACCATCCTCGCCGGGAGATCGTCTGCTACCGCTGCAATCAAAAAGGTCATATGGCTCAGCAATGTCCTTTAAACGAGCCGATCCTGGGTCAGAGGGCCAACACCCAGGAGTAGACTCATCAGGCCCCTTAGACTGGAACCGCAGGTTCATGGGTGGACGGCCCTACCTGTCCATGATTCTGGACGGGATTGCAATCCCTGCACTGCTGGACACAGGATCTCAGGTGACCATCATACCTGACGTCCTTTACAAAAAATTTTGGTCCATGGACAGTCTCCAGCCCCCGAGCCCTGACTTGACAGTGTACGCCACCAATGGTCTCCCTGTTGAAGTAATTGGAGCCAAAAACGTGGACGTAAAAGTGGGCAGGGTGGAGCTGAAGGATCAGGGACTCCTAGTAGTCAGGACAGTAAATGAGGAAAATGGTCTAAATGTGATACTAGGTACTAACATTATCAGTAACTGTCTGGGAGAAGTTGTGTTTTTGCTCCAACAGCTCGCTGAAGTTGCCAAGCCAAAGCAGAAGGGAGTGATCCAGAGGAGATCTGAGGCCCTGATGTGCCAGCAGCAAGCGGAGCTTACAGATGGTGAAATCGGTAATGTACGGGTCACAGACTCGAATCCCATTGTAATACCCCCAATGAGTGAAATGTTAATATGGTGCAGAGCAGCCATGGGTCTGAGAGGTCAGAACTACCAAGCAGTAGTAGAACCCCATCGGTCAGAACATAGACCTACACTCATGATTGCTAGAGGGGTAGTGGAAGTAATAAATGGGAGAGTACCAGTACGGCTTCTCAACTGGGGGGACGATGAAGTAAATTTGCCACGTTATGCTACAGTTGCTAAATTATATGCCGTAGATAACAATTCTATCCTCACAACCGAGTCCTTAGCCTCCTGCCAACCAGCGGAGGATAATGATCCGGCAACCCCGGTAGCGGACTGGTGTCAGCAGCTTCATATTGGGACCGACACCACTTCCGTCCACCAGAAACAGGGGGTACTACGGGTGGTACAAGAGTACGCACAAGTATTTAGCAAGCACCCACTTGATTTTGGGACCATTAAGGGAGTACAGCATCATATCCCTACAGGCAGTCATCCTCCCATCAAAGAGCGGTACAGGCCTATACCTCCAGCCCACTATCAGAAAGCTAAGGAAATGCTTCATGACATGAAGAAAGCCGGGGTGATAAGGGATAGTTGTAGCCCCTGGGCGGCACCTCTAGTGCTAGTTAAGAAGAAGGATGGTAGCATGCGAATGTGTGTGGACTATAGGCAAGTAAATCGTATAACACATAAAGATGCTTACCCCTTACCACGCATAGAGGAATCCTTAGCTGCTCTGAAAACGGCTAACTACTTTTCTACCCTCGACCTTACTAGTGGATACTGGCAAGTAGCTGTGGCTGAGGAGGATCGGGAGAAAACTGCTTTCACCACCCCAATGGGACTCTGCGAGTTCGATAGGATGCCGTTTGGTCTCAGCAGTGCCCCCGGGACATTCCAGAGAGTGATGGAGAGCTGTCTAGGACATCTTAACTTCGAAACCGTGTTGCTGTATCTGGACGACGTGATTGTCTACTCCAAGACATATGAAGATCATCTGAAGCACCTGGCGGAGGTATTTGAGTCATTGTCCAAGTTTGGGATGAAATTAAAGCCCTCTAAATGCCACCTGCTCAAACGGAAGGTACAGTACTTGGGACACATTGTCAGTTCCGAAGGAGTAGCGCCGGACCCCGAGAAGGTCACAGCCATCCAGAAATGGCCGGAGCCGAAGAATCTAAAAGAGGTGCGTCAGTTCCTGGGATTAACAGGTTACTACAGGAGGTTCGTGAAAGATTACACTAAGAAGGCGGCGCCTTTACAGGACCTCCTGGTCGGACAACCTCTTAAGAGCAGAAACCTTCCATTCAATTGGGGAAAAGAACAAGCTGAGGCATTCAAAGGGATGAAAGAGATTCTGACAGGCGATTAAATCTTAGCCTACCCAGATTACAGCCAACCGTTCCTGCTATACACAGATGCCAGTAACGAGGGATTAGGAGCTGTCCTCAGTCAGAAGCAGAACGGCCAAGAAAAAGTCATCGCGTATGCCAGCAGAAAACTCAGACCAACTGAGAGGAATCCGGAAAATTATAGTAGCTTCAAACTGGAGTTTCTGGCGCTGGTCTGGGCCATTACTGAAAGATTTAAACATTACCTTGCCTCCAACAAGTTCACTGCGTTTACAGACAACAACCCCTTGACGCATCTGGAAACAGCCAAGCTGGGAGCCATGGAGCAACGTTGGATGGCTCGGTTATCGAACTACCAGTTTACCATCAAGTACAGAGCGGGCCGTAAAAATGCTAACGCGGACGCCTTGTCCAGAATGCCGCATGAATCTGACACGGAGGAAGAGTCGGACGATCTGGAAGAAATTGAGTTACCTGCGTTCCACCGAAATGGGATGGTCCAAGAGCAACGGGTCTACAGGAAGCGGTGTGGTGAGATGTTGAACCCTTTACCTCATCACAGCTGGAAAGAGACTCACGACAGCGATCCCGTGGTCAGCCGTGTCAAGGAGTTGATAAAACAGGAAGGTTCCTCCTTGGAGAAAGATGCATCCATGCCAGCAAAGCTCCTGTGGAACGAGAGAAGCCGGTTATTCATTTACCGTGAGAAATTGTGCAGGAGATACGTCGACCCAAGGACCCATGAGATGGTTTGGCAAATAGTGGTCCCGAGAGCAGACATCCAAATGGTGCTGGAAGCATACCACGATCAAGCAGGACACTTTGGCTGGAGAAAGCTGGAGACCCTGTTGAGGTGCCGGTTCTACTGGGTAGGGATGCGCAGCTCCATCGAGAAGTGGTGCCGGAATTGTGGACCCTGTGGCCTCAGGCGAAAAGACTACAGAAGCCAGAAGGCACCCTTGCAGCCTATCCGGACGACTCGTCCCTTGGAGATCGTGGCATTGGATCACGTCAAGTTGTCCCCAAGCAGGTCAGGATACACATATGCCCTGACCATGGTGGATCACTATTCCAGGTTTCTGGTGGTCGCCCCTGTCAAAGATCTGACAGCAGAGACAGCAGCAAGAACCTTCCAAGCAAGTTTCTGCAGACCACACGGATATCCGGAGCAGGTGCTGACTGATCGAGGTCCTGCATTCGAAGCGGAATTGTTTCAGGAATTTTGTCAATTGTATGGATGCAAAAAGATCAGGACAACACCATACCACCCTCAGACCAACGGCCTTTGTGAAAAAAATGAATCATATTGTCCTCGACTTACTGAAAACTGTACCACTGGAAGAAAGAAATCGGTGGCCAGACTTGTTACCTGACCTGGTTGACTTGTACAATCACATCCCAGTTAGTTCCACCAACTGCACTCCAGCCTACCTTATGAGGGCAAGACCGGGAAGGTTGCCTATGGACTTAGAACTTGGTGTGGTAGAACCAGAGGCTGATAACAACGCTGAAGATTGGGACACAACTCGACAGGAACAGTACAAGAGAGTACAAGCCTGCGTGGAAGACAGTCTCAACAAAGTAAGAGAGAAGCAAGAGATGAATTATAACAAAAATGCTTCCGCTAAGCCTTTAATGCCTGGAGAAATGGTGCTCAAAAGGAAGAGAAGAACACACAAATTGGATGATCAGTGGGAACAGGAGCCTTACGTCGTGCAAAATTCCAATTTCGATAACAGCAAGGTCTGTACCATCAGCAAGGATGGAGGAAAAACGACGGCAACGGTGTCCAGAGATCATTTAAAGTTGTGTCCTTGCCCATTAAAGCTCCGTGAAGAAAACCCTGTTGTCCATCAAGAAGAGAATGCTGAAGCGGTCATACATACGGATTTGGGAGATTTACCTGCGGATTGGCCCAGATTGGGAGACGCTGTAATTATTCCTGTGCTGCAGTTTTATCAACCGCAAGAGGAGTCTCTACAACCGGGCATACCAATTGTGCCAGTAGAGCCAGTTCAAGAAGAACCTGTTCCGGCAGACCCTCAACCATCAGAACCCCAAGCAGCGGACCCGCAAGAAGCAGCACCACAAGAAGTGGAGTCCTCTGGTGAAGCTGGTGAAGCAGTACCGCCTCCTCCAGTCACTAGCATGCTTGCCAGGTCTCTAGAGAGGTGGAGTCGTGTCTATAGTTTGCCGTTACACAGAACAGAAAGGTTAGATAATACTATACCTGACGCTACCCCACGTAGGTCAGAACGTCTCACTAAAGGTAAACTACCTATTCGTTATCAAGACTAGTTAGCAAGACCCAGATAGGGTTTATTGCATCTGAAAAATTGTATAAAGTTTGAAAAAGTATTAAGGTAATTATTTAAATATGTGTTTTAACCATGCCAATGGACTGCGTGGCTGTGGACTGTGCCAGCCCAGAACTTATCTTTGTACATAGTTGCGCTTTGGTGCATTATCTTGGTTTCACATAAAACCACTACTACAATTTACCTCAGAAGAAAAACCCGTATGGTGGGGCCCAGAGTGAGGTCTGCAATAAAGTCCTGCAGCCCACCCAGGACCCACGTGGGAGGTTTTTGGTGCGGGTCCTCCACAAGTATCTTGTATATATGAACACGTTTGATATTTTGATACTTTTGTATTTTCTTACTGTACATATTGTAACGTTCAAGAAATCCTTACCTCCCGGATGGGAAGAGTTATAATGTTTATTGTTAATGCAAAACAAAATATCCTTTTTGTCTTTTACAGCCCGGGAGTGCTGTGTTTTACCAAGGGGGGATGTGTAGCCCAGCTACGCAGGCACACATGAAAATCCAGGAAAGTGCACTGGAAGGTAACAGCAAAGCTTGATATGCACTTCACTCACACTTCAGACACACCCACCAGGGGTATGGGAGGTGGTGACATGTAGCAGAGCTGAGTCAAGCTTCCTGTCTGAGGACAGGGCAGTCAGTTTCCTGTCTTCGGACAGTGCAGATCTGTGCCAGTGAAGTCTGGATGAAGAAGGAGAGGAGGAAAGATTGGATCCTTGCAGAGTAGCGTAGCTCATCTGATAAGCAAGTGGAGGCTAGTACGGGTGAATTGGATCATCCTAGCCTAGTCAGAGCTACTCTTAATCAGTACCTCAGCAGAAGTCGAAGCTAGGAGGCTACTGAGAGCTGCTCGGCGAGCTCTAGGAGAAAGCTGACATTATCAACGAAGCTCCAAGTGTTATTGCTAAGAGCTAGAGCAGGGCGAAGGGCACAGTGGAGAAGTTAGAGAAGTGCTCCAGGTATTTGATTGCCTGCACTAAATTGCCGGACACCGGAGTCCGAAGCGTCGCTACTGTTTCAGGCAGAGTAACAAGAAAACCGGAGGCATCTGGACTACAGGTCGCAGAGAGCAGCCCTCAGTGTCAATACGTAACCGGAGACAGGGATAACGGGTCTAGCCTGATCAGCAATATAGACTTAGTTTTCACCACTAAGAAGGCTCCACCACAATATTGGCCGGGCAGTACAGCTATAGAGAAAGCTGGAGATTCAGAATTAACTTCGCTTCAGGCAAGTTGGATTCACAAGTATTGGAAGTTAAGGAGGCCTCTAACCTGCTCAGCTGTTACCGGAAAGTGCACTCTCCACCCCGACCAGCTCCCCGGGATCTGCTTGAACCATCATCAGTAAAAGGTATGAAAAGAAGCTGCATTGTGTTTGGCTGAATTCTTACTACACCCTGCATTATAATCACCATAGACTTCCAGGGACACGTCTCACCTGTGGGAGACTTACTACCAAGCTGCCCCATAACATCCCCTGTGAAGACCCTTACAGCAGCGCTGGTACAAATTACCAGAAACCACAGGTGGCGTCACGAACTATCCTAATAATTCCCTGTAAATATTCCCCCATCGCATTGACTGCCAGGGCCACGGACCGAGTCACCGCTACCAGTGACATCTCCCATGGAAATCGATGGGCTCGGCTCCGAGTACCCCATAGTCCTGGTATCCACAATTGTGGTGCGAGTCAAACAAACTCATGGCTCAAAGTCTCCTCCTCGCCTCCTCCCAGCCCCCAGTCAGGCAGGAAAAAGCTAAGCAAACAGCAGCGGGGAAAAAACAAAATTGTCTCAGCTCCCAGTGGTGTCATCCACATCAAAGAGCCGGCTCTTCCTCCAGGATCCTTCAGGAACAAACATCACTATCTCCCACTACAATGGCGTCTGCGGAGCTGAGGGACGAGCTGAACTGCTCCATCTGCCTGAGCCTCTATGCAGATCCCGTATCCCTGAGATGTGGACACAACTTCTGCCGCTCGTGTATTTGAGTGTGCTGGATGCACAGGAGGCGGCTGGAGGGTATTCCTGTCCTGACTGCAGAGCAGAATATCCCGAGCGTCCGGCCCTGGAGAAGAACCGGAAGCTGAGGAACATAGTGGAGCGTTTCTCATCTACTCAGCCTGGTATGGAGGAGACCAGGATCTTCTGTACTTACTGTACAAAGTCTCCTGTACCGGCGGTAAGAACATGTCTACAGTGTGAGGCGTCTTTTTGCGGAAAACACCTGAGCAAACACAGTAAGTCACCAGAACATACCTTAGTTGACCCCACTGATACCCTGGAGGAAAGAAAATGCTCCACACACATAGAGGTGCTGAAATACTACTGTCCTATAGACGACGCCTGTATCTGTGTTTCGTGCTGGGTGGCAGTAGACCACAGGGGACATTACGTGGAGCTACTGGATGTGGCCTCTGAAAAGAAGAAGGAGAAACTAAAGGAATATCTGAATGATCTGAACCCACAAAAAAGAGATATTCAGACAAGACTCCAGAATCTGCAGGATCATAAAGGAAAGATCCAGGAGAAAGCCTCCGATAAGAGGAAGAACATCAGTAAGAGATTTATGGAAATCAAGGAGCAAGTAGAAATGGCAGAAAAGAAAGCGCTGAGTGAGTTCTCCAGGCAGGAGGAGAAGATTGTGTCCCAGATATCTCATCTGATAAAGAAGCTGGAAATACAGGAGGATGAGCTGTCCAGGAAGATGTGTCACATGGAGGAGATGTTGTCCAAGAAATATCGTCACTCCTTGCGGATCAACATGCTAAGCATGCAGATGAGGAGACTTAAAGCCGCAATGCTCCTCTGGGAAATATGCTATTATGCAAATTGTCTCTTGAGAGACAATTTGCATAATTAGCATATTTCCCAGAGGAGCATTGCGGCTTTAAGTCTCCTCATCTGCATGCTTAGCATGTTGATCTCCGCAAGGAGTGACGATATTTCTTGGACAATGGTCTAGACGCCTCTCACACAGCCAAACAGATCTCCGCTTTGCACTGACGAGGGGCTGAACCCGAAACACAGTGTCTGCAAATTGAGATTCTGGTTTGGCTATTATCCTAGGTCATGTGATAAGGCTCGTTAAAGGTCGACATTGACTTGTAGGATTGCTACCTTCCAAAAGGTGGCACTAGAGTTCTAGCTCTCTTCCTCTCTGAAGAGACAATTTGCATAATGGAGGAGATGTGTCGTGTCACTGACCCAATAAGACTCTTAGAAGAAAGTGACATTTCAGTATGTAGTCATGCAGGTGATGATGACACAGGAGGAGATGGTGGAGAGGTCAGATCTGAGGAGAATCTGGATGAGGTTCTGATCTCACTGACCTTACACCAATCTATGAGGGATATTGTCACCAATGTAACATCAGAGCTCGGGGTCCATGTCCCAGACATATTGCTGGATGTGGACACTGCTCATAGAAGGGTGAAGATATCAGAAGATCTGCAAACAGCAACAGATTTAGAAGAAAAACAGGAGAAACCAGAATCACCAGGAAGATTTGTGACTTGCTCCCAGGTGTTGAGCAGATGTGGTCTCTTCTCAGGACGACATTACTGGGAGGTAGAGTGGAACCAGATAGGTTTATGTGGGATCGGATTGTCCTATCCCAGTATAGAAAGGGAAGGAGAAGAGTCTGATATTGGATATAATGATAAATCTTGGTGTTTGGGTATGTATGAAGGAATATACAATGTGTATGACAACTCAGTTAAATTAACTCTCAGTGCAAAACCAACAAGTCCAACACTAGGAGTCTTATTGGACTATGAGGCCGGGCGTCTGTCCTATGAGCTGTGTGACCCCATCAGACACTTACACACCTTCACCTCCTCCTTCACTGATCCTCTACATGTTGTCTTCTATGTGAATGCAGGAGCCTCTGTTACAATAAGAAGCTGAGGCCGATGTCGTCTTTGTCACATTATAATTACATTATTTCTTGTTACATTGACACATCTGTATATAGTGAGTTATCAGCAGGACCTGTCACGCTGTCACTGCTTACAAGAGGTCAGGGTCCTATGCTGACCCTAAGCTGGGGCCCTGACTAATCCCTCTACCTGGAGGTACTGTTAATGGTACAGAGGTCCAGGCCGCCAGCGTAACCCTACCTCCTGAGAATCCCTGAACCTCAGTAATCTAGTCCTGAGAATGACCCCGATCACAATAGTAGGGGACAGG
Organism: Oophaga sylvatica; assembly: GCA_033576555.1. Taxonomy (NCBI): domain Eukaryota; kingdom Metazoa; phylum Chordata; class Amphibia; order Anura; family Dendrobatidae; genus Oophaga; species Oophaga sylvatica. The sequence continues at coordinate 101,564,111 of JARQOD010000007.1, read as the reverse complement.
GTAGTAAATGCTTATACACAGTACTAGACGAATGAGAGAGTACAAGGGGAAAACCAAAAACCACCTTGCATACAAAAACTCACACCACAATAACAGAGGGAACACAAACGGGTAAGGAAATAAATGATAAAGCGAGGAAGGGAAAAAACCACACCGAGTACACTTCACTCCAAACTCTTCAATACCACGATCCGCTCTTGGCTTTCACAGACAACTACCCAATCAGACCGGCAGATATTTGAAGGAGTCCCAATACTGCAGAATTAACTGCAGCTGGGTGAGGCTGGGCCTCGTCTAGCACAGAGAGAGAGAATTAACTGCCGAAAAACACCAAGCATCAAAAACTCAGCTGCGAGAAGTCAGGCTGTGCAATTGCGACGATCTTCGTGGTGACACACCCGTGACAGGACCCTCTAATAATACAATGTGTATGGCGGAGTCATGGGGGGATTGTTCCTATTGTTTTTTCCTCTTCCCTGTAGATCAGATGCAGAATCAATGATTGAGCAGAATGTAAATATTAATGGCTGAATTGTCCTGAGACTGATAATTGTTATTCAGTAAAGGGTTAATCCTATCTGATAAAGTGCTGTTATATAGCTGGGATATGTCAGCACTTTATGACTCCCGGGACCCCCACCGATCCTGAGAATAAAGGGGCTGCAGCATTAGTTCAGCCTCCTGCACATCGCAGCTCTGGACTCCCCCGGTGCAGGAGCTGCAGTATGGCCGCAGTGGATGGGGGGCACATCAGGGTCCGGAGCGCCACTGTGCAGGGTAAACGGAGGGGACGCAGCACTATATCAGCTCTGTGGCGTCTTTATTTTCATGGTTGATGGGGGTCTTCACCAATTAGAAAATGATAGTGTAATTAAGCTATATACCACCACTTTATGACATCAGAAAACTATTTTTACCTGATAGACCCCTGTATTTATGACAGCGTTTGTGTATCCAAGTGAAATGTGATCACTTTGTTATAATCGGCAATGTGTATGACATCCAGAGTACAGACAATAAAATTTGGCAGTGATACTTCTGTGTGAATAAGGCCTGAATGACTCTGTAGGAGAATAATGATGAGAAGTAACACGGCACTCAAGACAAAATAACGATATTTGGTGCACAAGTAGGGTATCCAGCCCCAAAACTCAATATAAATAATACTCGGCACTCAATGGAGAACACAATAGAAAAAGGTTGAATTGCTGTCGTTTTTTATCATCCAAACAAAATAGATGTGTTGTTAAACGTTTTCGGCCCCTCAACATGGGCCTTCATCAGAACAAATAGTATACAGAGCTGATCAAAGACTTGCTCAAAGCAAAAGCATTGGCATCTATTTTATTAAGAACCTCGCTGAAAGGAGAAGCTGGGTAATGCTGGGCCCCGGTATGCAGATTAAACGCCTATAGCTAAAACTAGCAGAGGAGGAGCGCTGAAATAAAATAAGTAAGGCCAGTAAGATAAATGTTGGATAGGAGTACCGGCCATCAAAGGAGCAGTAATAATCGAGGTGAAGCCTCCACACATGCCTATGTATGTCTGCTGTGTCGGTGTGTCTCGGCCTTACATTTAAGATCTCCAAAGGTTTACTTCAGTCTAACATTGGTTTATTAATATCAGGAGATTAAACCTTCAGCAACGAGATTATTTCGGTCACATTTTGATAAGAGTTCAGTCGTATGTGCTGTGACGGCCCGGTATCAGCCATAAAGGTAAATCATGTGATTAAACAGAATTTCTGTAAATTGGGGGCTCAGAGAATGGCAAATCCCACTACCAAGGAGCAGCAAGATGCCACCACCTGGGAGACACCTCGGACCTCCACATTAGCAGGCTTGCTGCACCCCTCCTTAGAAGCGCCCTCAGTATTTTTTGCTGGATGACGCTTCTACCAGAAACATTTATACTTTGATAGCAGGCAGGACGTGGGATAAATATTTGGGGGGGATGAATGCTGGGACCTCCCGTCATACCTTCTGTATCTCTACTTTTCGTGTATTTCAATCTATTAACAGAGACGGAGGGCCTGTAGTGCAGCAGTATCCTCGCTGTGCAGTGATAAGGCAGTGACCCAGCAAAGTTCAAAACAAAAGTCTCTTTAATGTTCAACTCACAAAGTACACAGCAGACGTATCCTCCGGATCGCAGCCGATACACACGCCAGTCTACCTCCAAGATCGGTTGCCATGGGCGACTGCACCGCTGTGGTCCCTGCGGATGCCAGACCTCTCAGCTCCCGTGGCTCTGTGGCTCCGCTTGCCTGTGTTGCCTCACACAGATGGAGCGCTGCAGAGCCAACTGCTCTGCACTCTAGCAAACACCAGACTGACCCTGAACCTGACACACCCAAACCCTATACTGCAGGGTTTTTAACTAGCAACCTGTGGCCTTCAGCCACATGGAAAACCCAGCCAGGAATGAAACGGACTGCAACACTACCATCTTGTGAGTCTGTTTCAAAACACAAAAGCCCAGATCAGGTTTTCCCTAAATCTGCCTTGGACAACCAGCATGTCCAAGACCTATACTCACTGTAGTCTGCATTGCAACCACAGCTATGCCTGTTATTGCAATGCCGTCCCCTGGCCTCAGTACACCTCTGTGCGCATCCTGGGGGGGAGCATACAGCGACCCTCACATGTAACACCAGTCACTGCCTCACAGGCCATAGAGGCTCTGGTGGGGACGAATATACGGAGATATTCTCCCATAGATGCAATGTATGTCACATCCAGACTACAGAGGGGGAAACACGGCAACAATATTCGATTCCTGATCCCTTAGATTCTTACTCTGCAAGACAAAAAAATAGAAGAAAAGGTTTCATCAGCTCATCAATATTCTATGAGAATCACTGTAGTTTAATTCAGGGCTCGGTGCATGCCTAAACGCCAGGCCGGTTCCTGGGCAATGTTGTGAAGGAAGAATAGAACAAGGTAGTCCAGCATCCACGGACAGAAATGTAAAAAAAAAAAAAAAAGTAATATTTCTTGAAAAATAATTAAAAAGGGAAAATAGCTGTAAAAAACAATTATGTTACAGGAGACACCAGGTCTTCGGTTTCGAGTCCATAAAGGCTCCTTTTTAGGACACCGTGTTTGCAACATGGAAGGAGTTTATAGCGAGATTCCCGGAAATATCAGGAAATTCACAATAGGATAGAAAAGAAATAGACATTAGAAATATAACTACATACAAACAAAAATGGAAACAGCTTATTTAGAAAAAATAATCAGTGTTACATATTAATATAAGTACATAAGACCATCCTTGAAGTTTAATCCTTCGGGAATACGAGTGCTGAGACAAAGCTCGAGAAGCATATTGGATCCTAACGAAAGTTTAACCAAGTCTCCACCTCTAACATGGCGATTGGCGCTTTCTATGCCAAGTACTCAGTGTTAGTATATTATGGGGCTACAGTGGTCACTGACTTTTCTCAAACTTCTCCTGTCAGTCAGTGGAAAACAGACAGCACACACACGGCAGCTAAGTGGTGTCTGATGTTTCAAAGGACACAAAGACTTACAATAATGAGTGTTGTGTTTCGGTAGCTGAGGAGGACAGGAACAACAGCCAGGCAGCCGAACACCTGAGATGTTGGTAACTGATGGGTTGCAGATTCCTAAACTAACGACACAACTAGAGGTAGCCGTGGAGCGTTCCTACGTTGATCCTAGACGCCTCGTCACAGCCTGAGAGATAACTACACCTAAAGGCAGAAAGATGAAAGCTATCTGCCCCGGAGCAGATCCCCAAAGAAAATAGGAAGCCCCCAAACATATAATGGCGGTTAGACAAGATGAAAATACAAACATAGGCAGAAAATAGACTGAGCAAACGCTGTGGCCACAAGCTGACTAAATAAGATAGGACAGGAGAGATTACTTTCTGCAACCCAGAAAACCCTACAAAAATCCAACAATTCTGATTACAAAAATACTGAGATCACACGATCTCGCCACCCACTAAATCAGTTCTCAGTGTGAACAAAAACCAAGCCGCAGCCGCTGAAAAAACAGGAAAAAGCAAATGAGCAAATAACAGTGGCTGCAGATAAACTGTGAGGAGCTCAGGCCCCAGGAGGGGACCTGGCTGACCTCCACAAAAGTGCAGAAAACTATGCAAAAAGCAAGCACAAAAAGAAAAGCAAAAAATATTTTATCTGAAAGCGGAGATGCAGGCAAGACTCCAGCAAACTTCCAAATGAACCAGGAACCACAATTGAGACAAGAACAATTGATCACTGGCAACCATCATGGGAGGGAACCTCCCTTGTATCAGACCAGTCAGTGAACCCAGATTGCCATTCCTCGCTGAAAGGTTCATACTGTCTGTAACCACCAGAGGGAGCCTCTGCTCAGAAACCATCTCTAGCACATTTATAACACGTATGGCAGAGCTGCGGAGGGATACTGACTTCCTCTGTGACTCTCCGCTCACTGCCGCACCTCCTCCGTTCAGCTCCGCCTATGTTGGCATGCGGCCTGTGTACCCTATCTTTAGCATTGGGTACGCAGGCCATGCCGATGTATGCGGATGCCTCCGCATGCGTCGTTTTGACAGTGCAGCAACCTGCGCCAAACGCAATGTGTTGGATTTATGGTGATTTTTTTCCTGTGTGGATTGGACGGGTTGTTACCAGCATCTGGTGAGAATTTCATGTCAATACACCTTTAGAAATATATTTACTGTATTCAGAAAAATGGTGACGTGTTCAATACTTATTTCCCTCCCTGTATGCAAACTAATGCACCATTCAACTCCCCAACAGAGGTAAATTGGTGAATTTCACAAGTTTTAGGAGACCTTATCCCTATTGTTCAGCAATGAGCCCTTCATAAACTAATTACAACAGTCAGCAGCAGTACTCATTACTTTATGATGAGACTGGCGGGAATAGAGGGGGTTGAGGTTTGACATTCTCATTTCACTCCAAATTATGAATGATTCCGTTTTTATGTCCTGAGGTTTTGTGGTGCTCTGTGTAGTTTTCCTTCTCGGTACTAGTGGTGCATCCTCTATGATAGGAACAGGTGAAGTCCCAATAACTAAACACCAACATCTAATCCTGGTAGTAATCCTGTATAAATCTGCAGCAGAGTGTCTGAGCTCAAGGGGTTAATAGTTTACCAGGAACCCTCCTCCCTTCAGAAACTTTTGAGCTTTTGGTTCCCGCTCTCTCCCACTACAATGGCGTCTGCGGAGCTGAGGGACGAGCTGAACTGCTCCATCTGCCTGAGCCTCTATACATATCCCGTATCCCTGAGATGTGGACACAACTTCTGCCGCTCGTGTATTGTGAGTGTGCTGGATGCACAGGAGGCGGCTGGAGGGTATTCCTGTCCTGACTGCAGAGCAGAATATCCCGAGCGTCCGGCCCTGGAGAAGAACCGGAAGCTGAGGAACATAGTGGAGCGTTTCTCATCTACTCAGCCTGATATGGAGGAGACCAGGATCTTCTGTACTTACTGTGATTCTCCCGCCCTGGCTGTAAGGACATGTCTGCAGTGTGAGATCTCCATGTGTCAGAAACATCTCACAGCCCATAACAAGTCAGTGAATCACAATCTAATTGAACCAACAGTGTCGTTTAAAGGACTAAAATGCTCCACACACAATGAGATTCTGAAATATTACTGTCCTATAGACGACGCCTGTATCTGTGTGTCCTGCTGGGTGGCCGGAGACACAGGGGACATTACGTGGAGCTACTAGATGAGGCCTCTGAGAAGAAGAAGGAGAAATTAAAGAAATATGTGGATACTCTAAAACCACAAAAAAAAAAAATTCTGACAAGACTCCAGAATCTGCAGGATCATAAGAGGAAGATCCAGGAGAAAGCCTCCAATAAGAGGAAGAACATTACTAAGATTATTATGGACATTAAGAAGCAACTGGAAATGGCGGAAAATAAAGCGCTGAGCGAGGTCTCCAGACAGGAGGAGAAGATTGTGTCCCAGATATCTCATCTGATCAAGAAACTGGAAATACAGGAGGACGAGCTGTCCAAGAAGATGAGTCACGTGGAGGAGATGTGTCGTGTCACCGACCCAATAAGACTCCTACAAGAAAGTGACATTACAGTATGTAATCATGGAGGTGATGAGGACAAAGGGGGAGATGGTGGAGAGGTCAGATCTGAGGAGGATCTGGATGAGGTTCTGATCTCACTGACCTTACATCGATCTATGAGGGATATTGTAACCAATGTAACATCAGAGCTCGGGGTCCATGTCCCAGACATATTGCTGGATGTGGACACTGCTCATAGAAGGGTGAAGATATCAGAAGATCTGAAAACAGCAGCAGAATCAGAAGAAGAACAGAAGAGACCGGAATCACCAGGAAGATTTGTGACTTATCCCCAAGTGTTAAGCAGATGTGGCTTCTCCTCAGGACGACATTACTGGGAGGTAGAGTGGGACCAGATAGGAGAATGTGGCATCGGATTGTCCTATCCCAGTATAGAAAGGAAAGAACTACATTCTAGTATTGGATATAATGATAAATCTTGGTGTTTGGATATGTTTAATGGAGAATATAATGTATATCACAACTCCGATGAACTAACCCTCAGTGTAAAGCAAAAATGTCTGACACTTGGAGTCTTCTTGGACTATGAGGCCGGGTGTCTGTCCTTCTATGAGCTGTGTGACCCCATCAGACACTTACACACCTTCACCGCCTCCTTCACTGAACCCCTACATGTTGTCTTCTGTGTGGATGATGGAGCCTCTGTTACAATAAGAAGCTGAGGCCGATGTCATCCTCGTCACATTATAATGACATTATTTCTTGTCACATGGACACATCTGTATATAGCGAGTTATCAGCAGGACCCCTAATAATACAATGTATATGGCGGAGTCATGGGGGATTGTTCCTATTGTTTTTTCCTCTTCTCTGTAGATCAGATGCAGAATCAATGATTGAGCAGAATGTAAATATTAATGGCTGAATTGTCCTGAGACTGATAATTGCTATTCAGTAAAGGGTTAATCCTATCTGATAAAATGCTGGGATACAGTACAGACTAAAACTTTGGACACACCTTCTCATTCAAAGATTTTTCTGTATTTTCATGACTATGAAAATTGTACATTCACACTGAAGGCATCAAAACTATGAATTATCACAATGTGGAATTATACATTACACTTTACAAAAAAGTGTGAAACAACTGAAAATATGTCTTATATTCTAGGTTCTTCACCTTTTGCTTTGATTACTGCTTTGCACGCAGAAAAGGTGAACGGATGGACTCTACATGCCTGGTTCCCACCGTGAAGCATGGAGGAGGTGGTGTGATGGTGTGGGGGGGCTTTGCTGGTGACTCTGTTGGGGATTATTCAAAATTGAAGCGGTGAGCGGTCCAGCTCACCCCAAACCATCTCGATTGGGTTCAGGTCTGGTGACTGTGGAGGCCAGGTCATCTGGCGTAGCACCCCAACACTCTCCTTCTTGGTCAAATAGCCCTTACACAGCCTGGAGGTGTGTTTGGGGTCATTGCCCTGTTGAAAATAAATGATGGTCCAACTAAACGCAAACTGGATGGAATAGCATTCTGCTGCAAGATGCTGTGGTAGCCATGCTGGTTCACTATGCCTTCAATTCTGAATAAATCCCCAACAATGTCACCAGCAAAGCACCCCCACACCATCACACCTCCTCCTCCATGCTTCACGGTGGGAACCAGGCATGTAGAGTCCATCCGTTCACCTTTTCTGCGTGCAAAGCAGTAATCAAAGCAAAAGGTGGCTACTTTGAAGAACCTAGAATATAAGACATATTTTCAGCTGTTTCACACTTTTTTGTAAAGTGTAATGTATAATTCCACATGTGATAATTCATAGTTTTGATGCCTTCAGTGTGAATGTACAATTTACACAGTCATGAAAATACAGAAAAATCGTTAAATGAGAAGGTGTGTCCAAACTTTTGGTCTGTACTGTATGTCAGCACTTTATGACTCCCGGGACCCCCACCGATCCTGAGAATAAAGGGGCTGCAGCATTAGTTCAGCCTCCTGCGCATCGGAGCTCTGGACTCCCCCGATGCAGTAGCTGCAGTGGATGGGGGGCACATCAGGGGTCCGGAGCACCGCTGTGCAGGGTAAACAGGGAAGGGACGCAGCACTAAATCAGCTCTGTGGCCCCTTCATTCTCAGGGTCTGTGGGGTCCGCACCAATCAGTGATGACATATTCTAGCTATATCTGACCTCGGGAATGCCCCTGTAATCTCCCCGATATTTATAGCAGGTTTAGGGGACTCAGGTGACGGGTGATCAGTTTCTCTATATTAGTGTTGATCAAAACGAACAACAGGGTTGCGTAGGATGCTGGGAGTTGTAGTCCCCATTGTGTATTATCTATAAGATCTCGTCATTGTTACGTGAAGTGAAATAAAGATTTCCATTTCTGTAATTGATTTCTCTCCATAATTATAAATTTATAAGGTGTATGATAAATATTTGTGGTGACGACTGCTGGGACCCCCCGATACCGAGTGATCACCCTCTTCTGTGTCTACCGTTTCCAGATCTTACATTACAGCCGCACTCGCGCTGTAGATTGCTGGTGGCCGCTCGTTGGTTTGGCCGGTTATTCGGCACTTTCCCGCCGACTCTCCCACACTCAGCAGCACTCGTTCTGCCCAGAGCTCCAGTGTTCTGAGAGCCGCTGTCAGACATCTGTGGTGGTGAATTATCCCCTACAGAACAAATAGATCAGCAGTCCAAAATCAGACACGCTGGATCCTTATTTTTCCCGAGTTTGACTGGTTCGGCTGGAACTCATATCAAGGAAAAGAGGAAAAGAAACCAGCTCACCTGCTGCGGCATGTGGTGGGAGGAAGCATCGAACTCGTGTAGTCTCACGTTCAGTATAACAAAAGTGTTTGGCTGACACTAGTCTGATGTGTGTGGGGCCATAAGGTGGAGAGGACTGAAGACAGAATTGTGATTCCAAAACTTAGAGGATCCATCGGGGTCCGACGTCCTCACATGAACCGTTCTAGGCCGGAGTCACCCAAAAACATATAATACAATACATACAATAAATCTATCCTCACACATCCACATCCCCTCCAGATCTGTCCGGTGATTATTTACATTTATTTTTATATCTCCGGCTACTGATTTGCTCTTAATTCAGTGAATGTGAAACCTGGCAGTCAGATGAATGAATGTTTATTATAACTGCAGTCCAACGCAACAGACGATTCATCTACGGACTAGACCAGGAGTCTCAACCTAGGCTGGGTATATGGGCCGCACAAAGAAAAAAATGAAAATCTGACAGGCCGCAATCTTTGCAGGATGAGATGATCATAGAATCATAGAATGGTAGAGTTGGAAGGGACCTCCTGGGCCATCTGGTCCAACCCCTGCTCAAAGCAGGATTCTCTAAATCATCCCAGACAGATGTCTATCCAGCCTCTGTGTGAAGACTTCCATTGAAGGAGAACTCACCACCTCTCGTGGCAGCCTGTTCCACTCATTGATCACCCTAACTGTCTAATATCTAATCTGTGTCTTCTCCCATTCAGTTTCATCCCATTGCTTCTAGTCTTTTGTTTTCTATAATAGCCTTTTTTTCCCCATACAACTTTTTGATCATTTTTGGTGTTTTGTTTTTGACTGCCATTCATCATATGGGTTGTGGCAGAATTTTATAGCTGGTCGCCTTTGTAAGGGGAGTGTAGGTGGCTGATTTCGCCCCTGCACCTCGATGCGTAGCTGCTGGATCAAACCAGGCACGCTGTGGATGTTTTACTAATGTGCTTATGTGTCATTTATAGTATACGTTTACATGTGATGTCATGTTTATATACCTGTATTGTGTTAGGACAGGTAACACATAGTTAGGCCTAATGTTATGTGAAGTGTAGTGCAGTGGGGCACTGTAGAGGCAGGGGTGTAGATTTAGACCTAAGATAAGATAGTTAATAGTTAAATGTTTAACCCCATAGGAAGCTGGCTGGCCGGAGGAGTTAGTTCTGAGGTAACTGCCTGGATTGTTCTAGAAAGAGTAGTGAGGTAAAAGCGTGAAGTGAGCAGAAGCAGTGCCAGAGGGGGAGACACAGTGAAGTGAAGGCCCGGATTACAGAAAAGATGGAAACTGTCCACAGGAAACAAGTGGGACTGGGCAGCCTGAGGGAACAAATGGCGAGACTTCTGGGCAACTCCCGAGACGTTCCTGAATGGAAGAGGAACGGGAGCCCCTGGAAGAAGCTGGACCGTCATCTCAGTTAGCTGTGGTACTGGGTACCTGGGAACCAGATCTTGTGCCAGAAGACAATGTTTGGGAGAGTCTAGAGAAGGACATTTCTGTGTCATGTGGAAAATACTGGGCTGTAACTGCTGCAAGCTTGAACGAATTGAGTAAAGTTATGCAAAAAATGGACAGAGATATCTGTGTGTGCGTGAGAAGAAAAGGAACCCTGTCTTCTGAGGAGGACGCTGGCCCTCAGGTGGGTGAAGCCACTAACACACGCACATTACAAAATGGACATTCTGATTTTACAGTACCGGAGCGTCAGGGTGTGGAAGAGTTAAAGCCCCTCGCCACAACTGACACCCTGGCCCCCATTACACCTCCATGTAGCAATGTCCCCATCCTGGTCTCCTTCGTGTAGCAATGTCACCATCCTGGTCTCCTTAGTGTAGCAATGCTTCCATCCTGGTCTCCTTCGTGTAGTAATGCCCCCATCCTGGTCTCCTTCATATAGCAATGTCCCCATCCTGGTCTCCTTCGTGTAGTAATGTCTTCATGCTGGTCACCTTCATGTAGCAATGTCCCCATCCTGGTCTCATTGTAGCAATATCCCCATCCTGGTCTCCTTCGTGTAGCAATGTCCCCATCCTGGTCTCCTTCGTGTAGTAATGTCCCCATCCTGGTCTCCTTCGTGTAGCAATGTCCCCATCCTGGTCTCCTTCGTGTAGTAATGTCCCCATCCTGGTCACCTTCGTGTAGCAATGCCCCCATCCTGGTCTCCTTCATGTAGCAATGCCTTCATCCTGGTCATCTTCATGTAGCAATGTCCCCATCCTGGTCTCATTGTAGCAATATCCCCATCCTGGTTTCCTTCGTGTAGCAATGTCCCCATCCTGGTCTTCGTGTAGCAATGTCCCCATCCTGGTCTCCTTCATGTAGCAATGCCTTCATCCTAGTCACCTTCATGTAGCAATGTCCCCATCCTGGTCTCATTGTAGCAATGTCCCCATCCTGGTCTCCTTCGTGTAGCAATGCCCCCATCCTGGACTCCTTCATGTAGCAATGCCTTCATCCTGGTCACCTTCATGTAGCAATGTCCCCATCCTGGTCTCATTGTAGCAATGTCCCCATCCTGGTCTCCTTCGTGTAGCAATGTCCCCATCCTGGTCTCCTTCGTGTAGCAATGCCCCCATCCTGGTCTCCTTCGTGTAGTAATGTCTTCATCCTGGTCACCTTCATGTAGCAATGTCCCCATCCTGGTCACCTTCGTGTAGCAATGCCCCCATCCTGGTCTTCTTCATGTAGCAATGCCTTCATCCTGTTCTCCTTCGTGTAGTAATGTCTTCATCCTGGTCACCTTCGTGTAGCAATGCCTCCATCCTGGTCTCCTTCGTGTAGCAATGCCCCATTCTGGTCTCCTTCGTGTAGCAATGTCCCCATCCTGATCACCTTGTAGCAGTGTCCGCATCCTGGTCACCTTGTAGCAATGTCCCCATCCTGGTCACCTTGTAGCAATGTTGCCATCCTGATCTCCTTCATATAGCAATATCCCCATCCTGGTCTCCTTCGTGTAGCAATGCCCCATTCTGGTCTCCTTCGTGTAGCAATGTCCCCATCCTGATCACCTTGTAGCAGTGTCCGCATCCTGGTCACCTTGTAGCAATGTCCCCATCCTGGTCACCTTGTAGCAATGTTGCCATCCTGATCTCCTTCATATAGCAATATCCCCATCCTGGTCTCCTTCGTGTAACAATGCCCCATTCTGGTCTCCTTCGTGTAGCAATGCCCCATTCTGGTCTCCTTCGTGTAGCAATGCCCCATTCTGGTCACTTTCGTGTAGTAATGTCCTCATCCTGGTCACCTTCTTCGCAACTGACCCCTTCTCCGTCAGGGAACAGTGTCCTTGTCTCCTCCACAGCCAGGGAAGCACATGGCAGTGACGTCATACATTGCCCGTGCAGGCATGCTAAAGTCAGCTGTGGGCCTCTGATTGGCCTGTGACTGGTATTGGTATTGCGATGCAGAAAGAAAGCAATACATTTCAATTAAATGTGCGTCTAAGGACGCATAATCAGCTGAAACATAGCGCTTGGGTCGGCAGCCCCTGGACAGGGCCACAATCGTCTTGGGAGCTCCGGTGCTTGTGACCCGCGTGTTTTAGACCTCTGCACTAAACCTTCATCAGTAAACAGATTGCCCAGAGGAAATAATATCAGAGAAGACTACACAACGGCATGAAGGTGGTATCCACCGCTCCAGACAGGAAAAAGGCGGCTTGGAGGCAATGTGGAGGTTGCCATCAAAAAACTGGGAAAACTTATTGACTCGAGTATAAGCCGAGGGTGGTGCTGCACAAGGCTTAATGGTGGCCCAAGAAGATGCTCCATAGATAAATACCCCCCATAAAATGCTGCACAAGGGTTAATGGTGACCCAAGAAGATGCTCCATAGATAAATATCCCCCATAAAATGCTGCACAAGGGTTAATGGTGGCCCAAGAAGATGCTCCATAGATAAATACAGCACATATATTACTGCTGCAATTATAAAAAAATGACATACTCACCTCTCGTCGCTGGGGGCCAGGTGCCAGTGTCCTGAGCAGGCGGGGACACCGGCGTGCTATGTGGGCCAGGTGCTGGTGTCGCAGCTTGATCAGGCCTCCGGCACTGGCGATATTCACCTGTCCCCATTCCATCGCCGCGCGCTGCTCTGTCTTGTGGGTCCCCTGCAGTGACGTTCAGCAGAGGGAGCGCACTGACTACGTCACAGCACCCTCTGACCTGAACGTCACAGTCAGAGGACGCGGAGGATAGAGCGGCGCTCAGTGGTGGAACGGGGACAGGTGAATATTACACTGCTCCCCGTCCTTCCCCGTCATACTCACCCCTCCTGGCTCACGGTCTCTGCAGCCCCTGCTTCTTCCATGGTCTCGGCGCCTTAGCTTTTCCAGGTTTCAGCGGTCACGTGGTACAGCTCATTAAAGTCATTCTTTTGGTCATTCAGGGTTCATCAGGGAATTACTTCAATGAGGACAAGAAGAGGAGACCATAAACCATAATGCAATGAGGATAACATCTCACAAGCCCAGGCAATATGCTCCTATATAGCCCCTACATACAATATGAGCCCCACACAGCCCCCTAAATACAGTATGAGCCCCCACATAGCCTCCTATGTACAGTATGAGCCCTCACATAGCTGCCTATATACATTATGAGCCCCCACATAGCCTCCTATATACAGTATAAGCCCCCATATAGCTGCCTATATTAAGTATGAATAGCAACCGATGAAACAGTAGGAGTCCTCACATAGCCCATACACATATGAAAAAAAAAAAACACCACATACTCCCCTCTCCTGTTCCTATTCCCCCTGCACTCTGCCCTATTAATTGATGCTCCACCTGTACTTGCACATGCTTTCGCGCCGCCTAATGACATCATCACGCCGCCACATCACAGCAGAGGCGACGGGAGCTACCCTGGAGCTGCACTGCTATTCTGAATCATCGGCAGCGGAGCTCCAGGAAAGCTTCATGCCGGGATATGTGCACTGCTGATGTGGAGCACAAAACATTATAATGAAGGCAATATGGCCATGGGCCCTCAGTCACCTCGGGCCCCTGCATTAGCCCAGATTACCCTCATTATAGTCGAATAGTGGAATTCCAGATATGGGCAACGTCATTAGTGATGCTTATCTTCTGATGCTTGACGGACAACTCTTTTAAGTCCTTATTTTCTGCAGTAACATTCTCAGTTCTTAACAAAATCAAATCAGGTGGATTCATCTAGTTAAACATGAAGCTTCATATAGATTCTATGTTAGGTACTCCATAATGAATATTGAGCAAATCTGACTGGTAAGATGAAAGAATTTGTGAACGTTTTTATCTTTTTACCCGACTGTAGTACACTTCTTTATATTATATGGTAATTTGGCCAATACTGGATTAAAGGTTTAATCTCAGGTTTTGTCGAGCCGCACACAGCTCTGCAGTCTCCTTACATCCTTGTTGCTGGATGGGAGGGCACTGGATTCAGGTTAGTCTCTTTGTGCTGAGCTTACACTACTGTGACACATTAACAGTATGTCAGTGTACTTGTTCTGGAGTCTACACTAATATCACAATATTAACATATAAAGATATCCGCGCCTTTGAAAAAGCAGTAATTAGGAGCCTGATAACAGCAGCTCAGGAGCTAATAGAGAGAAAAAGGGAGGGGAGCAGCTAGCAGCTGCATAGAAATCAATGGGTTGGAGAGAGGTGACTGGGATCTTAGGAGTTAACTCCTCAGCCTGCAATATAACTACTGCACATATTGGGCAAGGCTTTGTTGTTCAGTATCCTTGGCAACAATCTGTACACTATGTAAGATAAAAGCTCTCATATCAGGAGAACCACAGCAGATAGAAAAGCATGTCAGTTACAAATTTGCTTATATTCTGACTAACTAAAGCAATTTAATAACATGAGAGTACCCCTTTAATATGATGGCCAGAATTAAGGGACTTTCCACCACTTTCTTATAATTAACATATGTCCCATGTGTGGTAAGTATCAAAATAAATGGCATATACTCACCCTCAGATCCTGCATCTCTCCACCTTTTGACTAGCCTGGTCCCACATCGCTTTTCTAGCCTTTTCTGATCTGGTCAGTCCGAGACTGCTGCAGCCAATCAGTGTATGGATCTAGTTTATCCAAATCTAGCCCACTGAGAACATTTCTTAGTTCTTCAAACTTGTAATCATCTTTATGACTAATTGTTGGAAAATGTTGTATCTTCTTGAATAAGGCAAATCAATAACTTTTGGATTGTGAGAATTCTGCTGGAGTCGTTCCCATCTCATATTTCCAGCTGTAGATGGGTCACCAATGTCAACAGATTTTTGGACTTTTAATGCATTCTGCTGATTGAGGACCTCACCCCTTATTAAAAATTGAGCTGTAGAATTGGTATAAGACACTGGTTAGTTGTTGTACGTGTTGCTCTTCAGCCTCTGTACTTCTCGGGGCGGTCATCAATCTTTCCGAGACCTGCCTTGTTAAGCTCATAGCACATTACGTAACTTGCTCTACTGATATTTCTGGTTGTGTAACCCCAGGTGACTGTGGCGCATTGTTCTTTATGTTATCCTGTGGTTTGCCAATGTTGTGCATTAGGGATATTTAAATGGAGTTACAAACGTATTTAGTTGAGGAGGAGTTTCAATATCGCAATGTCCTCCGGGATATGTTGGCAATGGAGTAAGTCCCCTGTAAGCTCATTACTGTTACCTTGTAGATCCGCACCTGTAATACAGTTTGTGGCTGCAGCATTGAATGTCTGAGTGCATTGGACATGGCGACTCTGCGGTTACTTGATCATATGTTCATATGTAAACACCAATGTTATGTCTTTAGACTGATTCTGCACCGCGTCAGTAGATGCAGCCTTGATTGTACTAACTGTACGATCATTTTCGGTACTTAGGCTTAATAAAAAGTCTTATGTTAATCTTACTTCCTTTACAGCTCGTTCTCACATTGCCAGCTTTTTATTTCCAAGAGGAGAATTGTATGGCCTATAAGTCTCCTTACACCGCCTTTTTAGTTTCTTCAAGGAGAGACATTACCCCTTAGATAACTTTTCCTTTCGTTGTACATCCTTCTTTTCTTCATAGAATCCTAGAATGGTAGAGTTGGAAAGGACCTCCACGGTCATCGTGTCCAACCCCCTGCTCAAAGCATGTCAGGGCTTTGTCCTGACTTCTAATACTCACCTGTCCCCAACATGGTCATCGCTCCGCAACTCCTCCTCCTCCTCCTCACGGGGCCGCATCTTTCTGCACGGATCTAAAGTGAATTATAATATTCACTTATTTTCCTTTGATCGGTCTCCCCAGGATGGAAACTCACATCTCTGTTACGTATTTGTAGGCACCAGTTCTACCTAGGAGCTAAAGCTCATAATGGTGTAGATATGAGAATTTGATCATCTTGACTTGTGTTGCAGGCAGTGAACTCAGAAGCAGGTTATACATGTTATACATGTACATAGAAATACACTGTTAAATACAATGTATCTCTATGTTCCCTGTAGATGAAGAAAAAGTCATTTTTTTCCATATAAAACTACTAAAATAATAAAAAGCAATTACAAAAATGTCCAGTGTTGGATGTTCATTTAATAATCAGTTAAATAAAAGGTTGTTGATAAAAAAAAAATGTAATATTTTCTTTTTTTGTGAGTTGACCCGATATTTAAGCCTACAACCTTCAAAATTACAGCGAGGACCTAAAACAATTGAGCCACAGGTTCTGGTGATGTCACTGGGAGAATTTTGTATACTTGACCTCTATTGCAGGCTCTGACTCCACAGGCAGATTATACTAATACATCTGTAAATAGTGTATTTCTAGGTCCCCATATTCTAGAGGAAGAATAAGAGATTGTGTCCCTATAAAATTACTCAAAACGAATGAAAAACAATTACAATAATATAATTTTAATGTGCTTTTCTTTAAATAATAAACATCACAAATGAGCAAATAACATGGACATATTTCGTGTCCCGGTAATCGTATTGATTCACACAACACAGAGATCAGATTATTTACAGGAATCCATAAATAGTGTAAAAATATAGTGTGATTGATTTTTTTCTCTATTGCACCCATAAAAAAAAGTATTAATAATGTAATGTTGTGGCTGTGTTTACATGTAGCGTAAATGATGAGAATGTTACTTGGATCGAACTCTGTCAGACTCTGATCCGAGTGGCATGTGAGACATTATAACTCCGCATCCTAATGACACCCGACCATGTCAGGTGCCTCACCGTGTCTCCACCTCCATATGACGCGGTCAGATGATCGCGTCATGAACATCAAGGTCCATTTTCCCTCCTTTTTCTGTACAGTGGAATCTCAGTCAGCATTGTGTGGGCGCCAGACACTCATCCTGTGACGACATCGCTGGTCGGTTTACCTTGTACCCAATAATTTATCACGGTTTTATTTCTCTAGTCCATTTAACATATCAATTTAGACACACAAGTTCCTGACGTAGTGCTTCCCATACAGTCACGCTCCCTTTCTTAGTGCTTCCCATACAGTCGCTCTCCCTTTCTTAGTGCTTCCCATACAGTCACTTTCCCTTTCTTAGTGCTCCCCATACAGTCACGCTCCCTTTCTTAGTGCTCCCCATACAGTCACGCTCCCTTTCTTAGTGCTCCCCATACAGTCACTCTCCCTTTCTTAGTGCTCCCCATACAGTCACTCTCCCTTTCTTAGTGCTCCCCATACAGTCGCTCTCCCTTTCTTAGTGCTCCCCATACAGTCACGCTCCCTTTCTTAGTGCTCCCCATACAGTCGCTCTCCCTTTCTTAGTGCTTCCCATACAGTCACTTTCCCTTTCTTAGTGCTCCCCATACAGTCATGCTCCCTTTCTTAGTGCTCCCCATACAGTCATGCTCCCTTTCTTAGTGCTCCCCATACAGTCGCTCTCCCTTTCTTAGTGCTCCCATACAGTCATGCTCCCTTTCTTAGTGCTCCCCATACAGTCATGCTCCCTTTCTTAGTGCTCCCCATACAGTCGCTCTCCCTTTCTTAGTGCTCCCCATACAGTCACGCTCCCTTTCTTAGTGCTCCCCATACAGTCGCTCTCCCTTTCTTAGTGCTCCCCATACAGTCGCTCTCCCTTTCTTAGTGCTCCCCATACAGTCGCTTTCCCTTTCTTAGTGCTCCCCATACAGTCGCTTTCCCTTTCTTAGTGCTCCCCATACAGTCGCTCTACCTTTCTTAGTGCTCCCCATACAGTCGCTCTACCTTTCTTAGTGCTCCCCATACAGTCGCTCTCCCTTTCTTAGTGCTCCCCATACAGTCGCTCTCCCTTTCTTAGTGCTTCCCATACAGTCACGCTCCCTTTCTTAGTGCTCCCCATACAGTTGCTCTCCCTTTCTTAGTGCTCCCCATACAGTCACGCTCCCTTTCTTAGTGCTCCCCATACAGTCACTCTCCCTTTCTTAGTGCTCCCCATACAGTCGCTCTCCCTTTCTTAGTGCTCCCCATACAGTCACGCTCCCTTTCTTAGTGCTCCCCATACAGTCGCTTTCCCTTTCTTAGTGCTCCCCATACAGTCGCTTTCCCTTTCTTAGTGCTCCCCATACAGTCGCTCTACCTTTCTTAGTGCTCCCCATACAGTCGCTCTCCCTTTCTTAGTGCTCCCCATACAGTCATGCTCCCTTTCTTAGTGCTCCCCATACAGTCACGCTCCCTTTCTTAGTGCTCCCCATACAGTCACTCTCCCTTTCTTAGTGCTCCCCATACAGTCACTCTCCCTTTCTTAGTGCTCCCCATACAGTCGCTCTCCCTTTCTTAGTGCTCCCCATACAGTCACGCTCCCTTTCTTAGTGCTCCCCATACAGTCGCTCTCCCTTTCTTAGTGCTCCCCATACAGTCGCTTTCCCTTTCTTAGTGCTCCCCATACAGTCGCTTTCCCTTTCTTAGTGCTCCCCATACAGTCGCTCTCCCTTTCTTAGTGCTCCCCATACAGTTGCTCTCCCTTTCTTGTTTATCTCTGGCATTCCCCATTTTTTACTTTTTTTCTTCATCTATTTTTGTCTGATTTATAGAATTAGATATTGTATTGACCAATCCATTTTTTCTTTACGGTTCTCTATTTTCGGCAATCCTTTATACTTCACAGATTGTCACAATATTTCGTACAGATCACCGTGATCCGTCCATTGTTGCCCATTACTATTACTTTGTAAATTTAACAGTTAAATATTTATATATAATTTTCGAGGTGGATAACAATAATGTTCTTGTGTTTTATACAATTGTTTTCTACAGGAATCATCTGATGAAGGTCTGTGTAGGATCGAAACGTCATTAGCTGTTTCTCCAGACTGATCCAGCTGTAAATAAAATTCACACCTATTGCCACACATCCTACTGAGTGCCAAGTTTTACTATTGTTTACGTATTGAAACCCTACTCTGGCAGCTATCCAACCCTTACTGGAGAGCCGGATATGATTTCTCTATGAACAGGTAGAGTCGCTACAACTACTACAACTCTAATCCTACACCAGATCCCTGAAGGTGGTTTGCTTGTTAAAGAAATTGTCAACTACTTGGACAACTCCTTGTCAACCCCACGCTTGGCCCCGATAAAATAAAAAAGCTTATACTCACTCCCGTGCCGGCATTGTTCCTGTTGTGTCTGCACTTGCTCTCCCCGGGACTCTCGTGCGGTTGTTGTGACACGTGACCCCGGTGCCCAATCGGCGCCGGCATCACTGTCCCCACCTCCTGTCAAATTGAACATGAAGAAGAAGTCCGGGATTCAGCTGATCTCTGGGTTCCTCTTCATGGTCAAGTTGACCAAAGGTAGAGACAGTGAAGCCAGCACTGATTGGGTGCCTGGCTCTCGTGTCACAACAACCGCACAAGAGCCCTGAAACCGTGAGTGCCAACACCACTGGAACGACGCCAGAATGGGAGGAGAGTATAAACTTTTCTATTTTTTCGTGGCCAAGCATAGGGTATGTATGATAAGGGGTTGTCCTAGTAGTGGACAACCTTCTTTAATTTCTTTAGTAACATAAAATCAGTAATAAGCACTAGAGATGAGCAAGTCATTGGAAACACAAATTTGCCAGCTTTGCTGAATTTTCTCCTGAATTTTCCCTGGTGATTCGGCATGAATCTAAGGGGCTTCAAATCCTCCAAATTTCCACAAAAAATATGTATGACACTATTCTCTTTTCTTCAAACTGTAATCTTATTTATTGCTGAGCTAGAAATTAACTGTATACTTTCTTCACCGTTTTATCTTTCCCTACATATCTATGTGGTTAAGCTGTGAGCTTCGAGGTCCTCTCACTATCCAGGTTCACCACAAACTGGCGGCTACAATTTCTGCTTATGCTTTTATACAGGCTACTATAGCCCCTCATCATTGGCTGTGTTATACCATATGATGTGATAACTGCAAGGCATTATGGGAAGGTCCAATGCTTCGGAAGTCATGGGATGTTTGGCTAATGTAATCTTTTGAAAGATGTAAAATCGAGAAAACCATTTTAGGAGTTCAATTGGGAACAATGAATTCCTAAAAATTTGTAACAATTAAATTTGCATCAAATTGATTCCCTCATCTCTATTAGACACAATCTTAGAGGGCACATAGACGGCCGTATTTCTCGTGTAAGGATCGCATTGCAATCCTTGGACTAACCGTGGGCTCTACTGATCCGAACATGACAGCTGCATAGAAATACATCACGCTGTCAAGCTCAGGTCAGGAGTGGTGCTGGACCAGTCCATGCACTGCGTTGTGATCCTCGCATGAAAACTAGGGCTCTCTGTCTGCCCCCTTAGAGGTGAAGTGGTTAATTCTTCTGTAGAAATACTCCACCCTGTTATGTAAAGAAGTTTTTTAGCTTTCGGTTCCTGCTCTTTCCCACAACAATGGCGTCTGCAGAGCTGAGGGAGGAGCTGAACTGCTCCATCTGCCTGAGCCTCTATACAGATCCAGTATCCCTGAGATGTGGACACAACTTCTGCCGCTCGTGTATTGTGAGTGTGCTGGATGCACAGGAGGCGGCTGGAGGGTATTCCTGTCCTGACTGCAGAGCAGAATATCCCGAGCGTCCGGCCCTGGAGAAGAACCGGAAGCTGAGGAACATAGTGGAGCGTTTCTCATCTACTCAGCCTGATATGGAGGAGACCAGGATCTTCTGTACTTACTGTACTAAGTCTCCTGTACCGGCTGTAAGGACATGTCTACAGTGTGAGAATTCTTTATGTGATGACCACCTGACTGTCCACAATAAGACAATGGATCATATGTTAGTAAAACCCACCGGCTCTTTTGGCAACAAAAAATGCTTCCTCCACAAGAAGGTTCTGGAGTATTACTGCCCGCAGGACGCGGCTTGTCTGTGTGTTTCTTGCTGTCTCTTTGGCAAGCACCGAGGACACCAGGTGGAACATTTGAATAAAGCTTCTGAAAAGAAGAAGAAGAAACTGATAAAATATCTGGATGAACTAAATCCACAAATAGCAAACATTCATACAAGGATCCAGAATCTGCAGGATAATAAGAGGAAGATCCAGGAGAAAGCCTCCGATAAGAGGAAGAACATCAGTAAGATATTTATAGACATTAAGAAGCAACTGGAAATGGCAGAAAAGAAAGCGCTGAGTGATGTCTCCAGGCAGGAGGAGAATATTGTGTCTCAGATATCTCATGTGATCAAGCAGCTGGAAATACAGGAGGATGAGCTGTCCAAGAAGATGCGTCACGTGGAGGAGATGTGTCGTGTCACCGACCCAATAAGACTCTTACAAGAAAGTGACATATTATGTAGTCCTGTAGTTGATGAAGACACAGGGGGAGATGGTGGAGAGCTCGGTACTGAGGAGGATCTGGATGAAGTTCTGATCTCACTGACCTTACACCGATCTATGAGGGATATTGTCACCACTGTAAATTCAGAGTTCTGGGTCCATGTCCCTGACATATTGCTGGATGTGGACACTGCTCATAGACTGGTGAAGATATCAGAAGATCTGAAAACAGCAACAAGATCACAAAAGGAACAGGACAGGACAGAATCTCCAGGAAGATTTCTGACTTACTCCCAGGTATTAAGCAGATGTCTCCTCGCCTCAGGACGACATTACTGGGAGGTAAAGTGGAACCAGATAGGAAGATGTATCATCGGATTATCCTATCCCAGTATAGAAAGGGAAGGAGATGAATCTGGAATTTTATTTAATGATAAATCTTGGTGTTTGGATATGTATGATGCTGTACGTCAAGTACTTCATAAATCATTCAGCCTCATCCTCAAAGTACAACCGAAGTGCTCAACACTTGGGGTCTTCTTAGACTATGAGGCCGGGCGTCTGTCCTTCTATGAGCTGTGTGACCCCATCAGACACTTACACACCTTCACCGCCTCCTTCACTGAACCCCTACATGCTGTCTTCTATGTGGAGGATGGAGCCTCTGTTAGAATATTAAACAGAGTTTAATGAAGCCCACAGTGATCTGTTATATAACTTACTATATAGCAATGTATCAGCAGGACCTTCCACTAGTCTGGGGTTGCCCTTTTTATTTAATTAAGCTACAGATTGGTGATTTTTTTGAATATCATGTAACACTCAGTAAAGATCCCTAAAGTTCCCGAAAGAGCTATGTAACGAAAGTCTAGCCCAAACGTCCAGGCTGTGGGATCCCACAACTCTCCACAGCTGCTGTCACGGTATGAGACCTTGGCACTAGATAAGCGCAACCACATACATTACTAACGGAGGGTTGTGGGAACCCGCTCTGCATGCTGGGATCCCACAACCCGGAAGTTCGGCCTTTTTTGGAGGCATTTGGAACCTTTCTGAGCGTTTTTTATAAATATATGATATTTCGAAAAACCACCAATCTGGGGCTGTTCACTATTGAATAAGAAGAACAACCCAAGATTGGTGATTGGTAATTTTTTAAGGTAAGGCCACAATTTGTGACCAAGATGTGATTTTCGACAGATGAATTTTGGACAGCATGAATTGGACATTTTTCATTTTCGTTTCTTCCTCCCCTTCTTCCCAGAGTCATAACTTTTTTATTTTTCTGTCAATATGGCCGTATCAGGCCTTGTTTTTGCGGGACGAGTTTTACTTTTGAGTGACACCATTCATTATAATATAGAGTGAAGCGGAAAACAGGAAAAAAAAATCCAAGTGTGTTGAAATTGCAAAAATAGTGCAATTCCACAATTGTTTTTTTTTTATTATTATTTATCATGTCCACTATGTGGTAAAACGGACCTGACGATTCAATTGGATTTTTCTGATCCGTACAAGTACTCAGATATCGAACATGTGTATTTTTTTTTATTTAAGAGGAAAAAAAAATCAGAAATGTGTAAAAGAAAAAAATTGCTTTTGCCGTCATTTTCCGAGACATGGAACATTTTCATTTTTCAGAATCTGGGGCTGGGATAGGATTTATTTTTTGGTGTCGTGAACTGACATTTTTACTGATCATTTTGGATTAGATATGCTGTTTTGATCACATCTTATTGCAATGTTGTGGCACAAAAAAAAAAAAAAAAAAAACTTTAAGCATTTTTTTTCTCATTATGCCGTTTACAATCGGATTAATTTATATTATACTTTGATAGACTGGACCTTTATGAAAGCAGTGATACCAAATATGTGTATTTTTTGTTTTGTTTTATGTTTAATGTGGCAAAAGGGGGGTGATTTGAACTTTGGTGGGTTTTTTCATATTTTTACTGTATTTAATAGTCCCCTTAGGGGACTTAAAGCTGCAATCATCCGATTGCTTGTGATATACATAGCACAGCGACAGCATTGCTATGTATAGCTAAAATCACATTCTACTACGAATGCCGGCTGCGGGCCGGCGTTCACAGGAGATTCATAATGACAGGCACGAGGGTCAGACCCTTATTGGCACCCTGCGATCAAGCTACCGGTGCTCCAATGAGCATGTGGAATGATGCACTCTCTGCCGACATGTGTTAAATGCCCTAAACAGGTAACAGACTTTGGTGGAGTTCTGGGAAAGATTTGGGCACATCAAAGGAAGGGACATGAAGGGGTTAATGTCCCGGTGGAAGAGTTATCCTTGTTCTTCACTCATAGCTTCAAGATTTGTGGAGGAAATAGTTCAGATGTCTGTCTTGACCCAACAGGAACCAACAGATTATTTTCCTTCAGCTTTATACTCTGCTCACGACTTTAGTAGATCAAGATCCCGTAAAGGGTCATTGAACCCAACTCCGGTGAATGTCTGGCACTTTCCAACACCAACTCCCGAGGCCACAAAGACTTCATCATCGGCTTCTTCTGACATGGAAAGATTCATCCCTATTCAAACTTTCCAATGGAGTGAGGATTGGCATAGAGACTGCATTGCAGTGAGCCACCGGTCTTAGTGGCGGGGAGATTTGGTTACTCAATTGAATTCCTGGTCTTTGTTGTAAATCCAATGATATTTATCTTGACAAAGTAGCAGTCATCAACATGGATTTGAAGCTCTCACCAGGCCATCGGAAGACCAAAGCTGAGACTTTCTCTCAGACCTTCTGTCCACTGTCTGAGAAGTTCAACACACGACCTGCACACTTTAGGTGGTGCCTACAATGCGCTAGATTTGTAGATATAAACCATGTGTATATATCATATATGCATCAAACAGTAATAATTATTTAATGATTGTCAATTATCCACCCTTAAGGTACCAGTACAGTGGAGACCACACAGAAGTGGCCCTGTCTTAGAAATCAAATGTGGGTCAAGCTGTAGTTTTTGGGGCATATTTTGATGGTTTGAAATATTATTATTATATTATTGCTATTGTATTACTTTAGTGACTCCACAGGTCATGTTTTCAGGATTTCCATAGGATTACACAGGTGAGAGAGTTACTGATGCCTTGATGATACCTCTATCACCAGAGGAATACAAAGGAAATCCTGAGAACATGACGTGTGGGGGCCGTGAGGACTGCAGTTTGGGAAACACTGCTCTAGATGAACAAATAAAAAGAAAACAGCAATTCTGTAATTGTTTTTTATTTTTATCAGTGTTCACAAAGCACGATAATTAACATGATAAAGTTACAGATGTTGTGATATAAATTTTATATTATTTTTATGTCTATCTTATATTTAGAGTTGCTATAGATACGGCATTATGAATTATACTTTTTTAAGTTTTCTTACTTTTGCATAATAAAATAATTTTAATAAAAATATGTTGCTATACTGAGGACCCCCTTTTGTTTTTAATCACCTACACCACAAATTTCCTTACGGCCAAGTTCACACACCTTTATTAAATCTTAGGACACGTCCGCTAAATGCAACTGGCTCCATGTGCAGCTCCACATTCTCAACTACATGGCGGACAATTGTTCCCTGTTATTTACATTCTCTTGTTCTGTCTGTAAATCAGAGCAGTGTTGTGCATTCTGCCATTTTTTCCCCCACAGATCATTGGTCCATGCGGAAAAGCTATAATGAGTGTGTATAATTACTGACCAGCTCCTGACATAGGGAGAGAAACTCCAGCATCCACCTTAGGCACCCAAAGTGCGTTTCGCCCTAGGCTTTGTCTGAGGGTACAGAGGAAGAGATTATGGGTATAGATGGAATATCCATACAAAGAGGCGCCATTTTGCAGAAGGATATAACCAATACATGGAGCTGGGTGAGTGCTGTAAATATGAAAATAATTGTACACTGTTTTAGACAAGTGCCATTGACTGCAGTTCCCCCTTCCCCCAACCTCTCCAGGTAGTGTGTGATTCAGAGGCCTCCCTCCCCCTCTATTAAGGATAAGTGTTTGGTTACCTTTCAACGTGGCCATTTGTAGCCAGAGGGGCTTGTACCTTTCAATGTGGCCAATTATAGGAGCTAGTATAGCCCCTTCCTTGTGGTTTAAAAAGCCCCCTGTGTGCCAGTCTCTTCCTTTCCCCTTTTGGGTCCTGGATGTGCTCTCGTCCCACCCTCGCTCCCTTTTTTTGTGTGTTTTTTAATAAATTTTATTTCATAGTAGAAATTCAAGTCTGTTTCACGTCGACTGACTTGCTTGTTGACATGCTGCAGGGCATTCGGTTGCTACTCTTGTGTTTTTATCAACTTCCTTTTATCGTTATACTGTATATATATATATATTACAGTAAAGCTGTGACCGACCTTCGTCCATCCTCTGGTGTGAGTGTCGTTATTTGTTCTACGGGGTTTTGGAGTGAGGGGGGGCGCCTGGTGTCATATTGGGGTCGTTGCGATCAGCAATACTGAAGAAACGTTTGGGAGACGACGCAGTAACCGAGAGATGATCATGTGTTAGAGCTACAAAGAAAGAAAAATAACAATAGAACAATCAACTGGACAAAGGCCAAAAGTGACATTTGGGAAAACCACGCGACCGTGAGAAGGGTCAAATTTAAGAAAAAAAATCAATTTGGAAAGAGATGAGTTGGTGAAATGTGAAAAAGAAAATACAGAGAATATCGAAAAAAACAATCGACTAACTAAAGTAAAAGCCCGACTGTGGGAAGTGCTGGGGAACGTGATGATGTGGAGGGAGCGCGGTTTCTTTTATGCAGCTGTCGTTTTCATTGGTGCCATTTACGGTTACATATGTTTTTTTAACACTTTTTATTCCTTCTTTTGAGAGGCAAGTAGACTATAAAACAGCAATTCTGCCTTAATATTTTTTTGTAATGGTCAGTGGGCAAGATAAAAATGTAATTTTTTTTTTTAAGAAAGGCGTTAAAAGTGGAGAAAGTGAGATTTACATTTTTATGTGGATTTTTTTTTACTTTTTATATTAATAACATTTTTGTTACTTAGTCCCAGTAATGATTGCTGGTATAACGCACTGCAGAGCTTCTGTATTATACAGCTTTATGTAGGGTGCTGGCTACACACTGAACTGGGAGGAAGACTCCATCCAGAGCTCCACCAGTCAGGATTGAATCCGGCTCCATTTACGGCTGATTTCCACATGAGACCGTGAGGAACAGTTTTAGGGGTCTCTTGCCCCAATCAGAGCTCTTTTGTAGTTGCGGCCTATTGCCGCACTTGGAGCCTGGGGCGCGATTTTCGTCTAGTCCTAGGATATCCTGCCCCGGATCGGCACTGAATGCAAATTAAATAGCCTGATACTTATACTTCTGCCTCCTGTAGGACACCAACCAATCATAAGCAGGCAGCAACATAGAAGTGTTGAGGGACCAGTGATGATGTCATCAAGGTCACATGATCTGAGCCTGCAGGTTCTGTCAGCCACACTGTGCAGCTAAATGAGCACTGAAGTATGGAAATGTAACTCCAGGAGTGGTCAGGTAGCCGGACAGAACAAGGAGGGCAGAGAAGGTACAAAATCAGAAGATGCATTAGTAGTCATTAAAAGGCCCAGGTCAAAACAGGAAACAAATACATAATATAGGAGCTGCTGAGCTGATGTTTTTATTGATATAATTTTGGTGTAGATACAAAGTTTTGATCGCCTGTTATAGCATTTTATTGCCATGCTGCGGCAACCAAAAGAAAAAAAAAACTAATTCTGGCATTTTGACTTCTCTCGTTACGCCGTTTACCGATCAGATTAATTATTTTATATTTTGATAGATCTGACGATTCTGAACGCGGCGATACCAACTATGTGTATTTATGATTTTTATTTGTTTTATTTTGAATGGGGCAAAAGGGAGGGTGATATGAACTTATATATATATATTTTTTTATATTGTTAAAAACATTTTTCTTTACTTTTTACTGACTTTAATAGTTTCCTTAGGAAACTTGAAGCTGCAGTCATCCAGTCGCCTGTGCTAAACATAGCAGAGCTTCAGCCCTGCAATGTGTAGCAAAATTGATCATCTGTTAACAGCCGCGGGTGGAATCCGATTCCACCCACGGCTGTTAGGGGCACATGACAGTTGATCAGATCAGTTGTCATGGGCCTGAAAAATGTGGGCTCAGAAAATCTGCAATTCAAAAACTCATTGTGGGAATGTAGCCTTAGGAGGTATATATAATCTGTTTCTGTGGATCAGCTGCTAGCAATACACTGGGAGCTTTAATAGGGTGTGGTGCTTTCCAACTCACCAAAGCAGGAAGTTTCATCATAGAATTGTAGGATCCTAGAATGTTAGAGTTTGATGGGACTTCCAGGGTCATCGTGTGTAACCCCCTGTTCAATAACGTCAGCTAGACAGCACACAGTCTTATACTGCCTGACTTGGTGAAACTATAAATCCCAGCCGACCTACTCAGTTTCTGGTTCCAACGTCTCCTATATCACCAGTAGCACCTGGTGACAGAAGCAGACACCCCAGAGGAGATGTGACAGATATACAGTATATGGAGTTCGTTTCAGCAGTAGATCTGCTTTTAGTTTATTTCTTGTGCTTATATAGCGCCATTAATTCCACAGCACTTTACAGACATCATAATCATTGTCCCCATTGGGGCTCACAATCTACATTCCCTATTACTATGTCTTTAAAGTGTGGGTACAAACTGGAGAACCTGATGTAAACCCACACAAATACTGGGTGAACATACAAACTTCTGACAGATGTTTCCTTGGTGGGATTTGAGCCCATGGCCCCAGCATTGCAAAGCAACAGTGCTAACCACTGAGCCAACATGACTCTCCATTGCAGAGAAAAAGGATGGAAAAAAGCTAGTGGTTTCTATAATTGTGCTCGACCCAAACTAAGACTATAACTAAGCTGACTGATGAGATTAGAGAAATGGTGTCACTCAACAATCTACATGTGGATTTTATACTGAGCTATAAATTAAGAAATAATGACGAAAATATTTTTCTTGGGGAGCACTAGATGGAGCGATAACACTTCACCTGGACGCTAGTTTTCTTGTATAATCAAGCAACAATTAATGACCACAGAGTAGAAAGTTAAGGTGCACAGCCACCTGTATCACGTTGAGGCCGCGCGTCATGTAACTCACGCTGCTGACTTTGTACATCTTCTTTGACCCCTTTGTGTGAGTAAAGTATTCATGAATCGTTGAGATGGATCTTTCTACTTTGTGGTCTTCCTACGCCTTTCCGACCTCCGAACACCCTCAGGCTGCCATCCATTGTGAGCTGGATTTTATTGCTCCAACAATTATTGACACCAGCACCGAAAATGATAGAGAGATGCCATCAATAGTGCAAAGAAAGAAAAGTGAGGATTGTGCCCGTACAAAACATCACGAGAAAAAGCTTTATGTCAGGAGGAGAATGACGCGTCCACGTTCTTCAGGAATGAGCCGATGGTCAGTGCAATAAACTACAACTACATTCGCAATCCGACACCTGATTTGGTTAATTGTTTTCTTCCTCAACATAAATCAGCAATAAACACAAACTCTGATCTGTAGGGTTAAAAGTTTATTCTTAGAACTCTCCGCCCTCCTTACACAAGGAAACTTTTCCACTTTTGGTTCCTGTTCTTTCTCACTACAATGGCGTCTGCGGAGCTGAGGGAAGAGCTGAACTGCTCCATCTGCCTGAGCCTCTATACAGATCCCGTATCCCTGAGATGTGGACACAACTTCTGCCGCTCGTGTATTGTGAGTGTGCTGGATGCACAGGAGGCGGCTGGAGGGTATTCCTGTCCTGACTGCAGAGCAGAATATCCCGAGCGTCCGGCCCTGGAGAAGAACCGGAAGCTGAGGAACATAGTGGAGTGTTTCTCATCTACTCAGCCTGATATGGAGGAGACCAGGATCTTCTGTACTTACTGTACAAAGTCTCCTGTCCCGGCTGTAAGGACATGTTTGCAATGTGAGACCTCCATGTGTGAGGAACAGCTTGCAGACCATAACGAGTCGCTGAATCACAATCTACTTGAGTCTACCCTGAGATTTAAGGGTCAAAAATGCTCCACACACAATGAGATCCTGAAATATTACTGTCCTATAGACGTCGTCTGTATCTGCGAGTCCTGCTGGGTGGCCGGAGACCACAAGGGACATGACGTGGAGCTACTGGACGTGGCTTCAGAGAAGACAAAGGAGAAACTGGATAAATTTTTGGATGATCTAAACCCACAAAAAGCAAAAATTCAAACAAGAGTTGAGCATTTGCAGGAAATTAAGAGGAAGATCCAGGAGAAAGCCTCTGATAATAGGAAGAACATCAGTAGGAAATTTATGAACTTTAAGGAACAAC
Organism: Oophaga sylvatica; assembly: GCA_033576555.1. NCBI lineage: Eukaryota > Metazoa > Chordata > Amphibia > Anura > Dendrobatidae > Oophaga > Oophaga sylvatica. Next base: position 101,534,153 of record JARQOD010000007.1, on the reverse strand, counting down.
TGGAAATAGCAGAAAAGAAAGCGCTGAGCGAGGTCTCCAGGCAGGAGGAGAAGATTGTGTCCCAGATATCTGATCTGATCAGGAAGCTGGAAATACAGGAGGACGAGCTGTCCAGGAAGATGAGTCACGTGGAGGAGATGTGTCGTGTCACCGACCCAATAAGACTCTTACAAGAAAGTGACATTACAGTAAGTAGTCATGGAGGAGATGAGGACAAAGGAGGAGATGGTGGAGAGGTCAGGTCTGAGGAGGATCTGGATGAGGTTCTGATCTCACTGACCTTACACCGATCTATGAGGGATATTGTCACCAATGTAACATCAGAGCTCGGGGTCCATGTCCCAGACATATTGCTGGATGTGGACACTGCTCATAGAAGGGTGAAGATATCAGAAGATCTGAAAACAGCAACAGATTCAGAAGAACTGGAGAAACCAGAATCACCAGGAAGATTTGTGACATTTCCCCAGGTGTTAAGTAAACCTGGCCTTTCCTCAGGACGACATTACTGGGAGGTAGAGTGGGACCAGATAGGAATATGTGGCATTGGACTGTCCTATCCCAGTATAGAAAGGGATGGAGGACAGTCTGGTATTGTATATAGTGATAAATCTTGGTCTTTGTATATGTATGATGGTCAATATGGAGTATATCACAACTCCCTAGGATTAATTCTCAGTGTAAAGCCAACATGTCCGACACTTGGAGTCTTCTTAGACTATGAGGCCGGGCGTCTGTCCTTCTATGAGCTGTGTGACCCCATCAGACACTTACACACCTTCATCGCCTCCTTCACTGAACCCCTACATGTTGTTTTTCATTTGTATGATGGAGCCTCTGTCAAAATAAGAAGCTGAGGCCGATGTCGTCCTCGTCACATTATTCCTTGTCACATGGACACATCTGTATATAGCGAGTTATCAGCAGGACCCTCTAACAATACAATGTATATGGCGGAGTCATGGGGGGATTTCTCCTATTGGATTATTTTGTCTTCCCCGTTGATCAGATGCAGAATCAATGATGGAGCAGATTGTAAATATTATTGGATGAATTGTCCTGAAACTGATAATTGTTATTCAGTAAAGGGTTAATCCTATCTGATAAAGTGCTGGTATATAGCTGGGATATGCCATGGTGATGGCCCATAAACAGTATGATACCTTACTGTGCCCCCCACATATAATGAGTAGCAAAACAGAAAATAAAATCCTCTCCTCGCCTCGTTCACTTGTTGCGCTTCTCTGGTCAGTGCCCAGTGTGGACTGAGACTCTGTGCGGCAGGTGATGACGACACAGGACGCAGAGTGTGAATGGTGGAGCAGGGAGCCGACGCCTCGTGTCCCATCATTGTGTTGTACTGTATCTGCATCCGGAGCTGTAAGTGCAGGGGGGTGGATGTTGCACTTGCAGTTTTCCTGCTTCTCTCCCTGGTCACCGTTTGCCCCCTACCTGTCAGTCAGAGGCAAGAGGCAGCGAGTGGGGACAAGGGAGAGAGGCAGGAAAGCTGCAAGTACAACATCCAACCCCACTTGCAGCTCATTAGCATCCAATTTTATCTAGGGATTTCGCTACAACAGAAAAATGGATTTCTACAAGAAAAGTCAAGATTTCATCAAAATTAAATCTCCTTTACATACCTGCCAACTTTAGAGTATGAAGTCCTGATGACAGGTTCCCTTTAAGATGGATGCACTCAGGCCTCCGAGATGCTTCCTGCAAGGACTTTTTCCAGGAGTACCAGTAGTGTATCTACCTGGTGGCAGAGGGTACGGTTGTGTAGCCCTGGTACACAATACCAGGAGGATGAGTGGAGAGGTAACAGTTAAGGGCTCTTCATACATCATGTACACTTCTGACACACCCAGCAGGGGTGTGGAAGGGAGTGATTTCTAGTCAGTCAGTTTCCTGTCCTTGGACAGAGTAGACGTGTCCAGTTTGAGCCTGTCAGCAGTTCATAAAGTGGAGGCTGGTACAGGTGGTCTAATTCACCTTAGCCTAGTCAGAGCTGTGCCCCACTGGAAGAAAGACTGAACTATCTATTAAGAGTCGAGCAAATCGAAGGGCAAAGTGGAAGGAAGATTATTGGAAAAGTGCTTTTGGCTTGGAAAAGTCCTGCACATTGCTACCGGTCACTGGGGACCGAAGGATCACTATTAGCTACAAGCATAGTGGTAAGAAAACCAGAGATTTACCGGACCCTAGGTCGCGGCAAACAGCCCCATATAGTCAGTACGTAACTGGAGTCAGGTGGAATAGGGACTTTGAGTCAAGCGCAGACAAAAGCAGGAACCTAGTTTCATCAATTGGAAGACTTCACCACAAATCTGACTGGGCAGAACAGCTCTGGAATAGCTGAAATTAAAGAGGGAACTACGCTGCAAGCTGGTTGTACTCATCATTATTGGACAGTAAAGGAGGCCCCTAACTTGCTTAGCTGTTGCCTCAAAGCTCATCCTCCATCAACCCCATCAGCCTCCCTGGGACCTGCCTTACCATCTTGCAAGTAAAGGTATGGAAAGACGCTGACCGTGTGAGACTGAGTTATTGATTTGCATGCCTGCACAATCCCTACATAACTACCGACCTGAGGGAAGAGTCCCACCTGTAGGGGACCCGACATCTAGCTGCATCACCATCCCCTCAGAGATCTATAGCAGCGCTGGTACAAATTACCAGAATACTACAGGTGGCGTCACGAACTGTATATAAATCTATCCCCTGTAAATATTCCCCCAACATACGCCAGACAGCCAGGGCCACAGACCGAGCCACAGCTACCTGTGACAAGAATCCCCATAGACTTCCATGGGCTCGGCTCTGAGTACCCCATTGCCCTGGTAACCCACAATTGTGGTGGCGGGTCGACACAAAACTTTGGCGTCACGAACAGGATACGAAACTTGCAGCATTGCGAGCCCTGTGTGCCTGTGGAGTGTTTTGGTGAAAAAGACTGTTGCTATTGTTTGGCGCCAAATACCGCCATATTTGCCACCAGATTCGCGCCCTAAGGCGCTGGAGAAGAAGGTGGGCGTACCTGAAAGAGCGCGCAAAGTCTTGGACACGCCCCCGGCTCTGACTCAGCGGCAGGTCCTGCAACAGGAAGTGAACGCTCTGACATCAGAGCGCCTGCGACGAAGGTCCTGTTCCCACTGCGGTGCCTGTGAAATAGCAGCGTCTGAAACCGGTAGGCTCCGTTTAACCAAGGGGGCGCTAAGATGTCACAACAACCGGCTGACAGTGCGGCCCCGGCCGGAGGCCCCAATCCCGCACCGTCTGGTATTGTAGCGCCAGATGGGGGCGCAGGCCCTGCACCCAGTCCGGTAGTCCCGATCATGCCACTAACGCTCCCATATATGCCTGGGGCGAAATGGCTTCCCCAGTACAGCGGTGAGCCAGGCACATTAGCAGGCTTCAAGCGGAAGTTATGCAGCATCCTAGAAATGTACTCCATGCCTGAGAGACAAAAAGCTGCTGTGCTAATAGGGCAGCTAACTGGCGCTGCTGAGAGGGAAGTGGAGACTTGGGATACCGTTGATCAGGAGTCGGTACCTGCGATCTTCCTTAAGCTGCATGCCATATTTGAAGACCGCACAGAAACGGATCTCCGGATGGCCTTCTATCACTGTTCACAACAGCCAGGTGACAGCATCCGGGACTACGCTTGCCGACTACAGGGAGCCCTGAGAGCCCTCAAGCAAATTAACAATTTAAATGCTATCGACGAGAATAAAATGCTGAAAGAACAATTTATACAGGGATTGAGATCCCAAGAGGAACGCAGAACTGTAAATTGGTGGTCCTTAGATCATCCGGATGCTACCTTTGATGCCCTAAAGGACATGGCAATAAAAGGGCTGCGGCCCCTGGGCAAACCTGAGGTGGCCACCCAACATCATCAGGGTGAAGTCACTCTGGAACCGGCAGTAACCCCCTGTTCCCCGTTAGTGGCCGAAGCCAAAGCGCAGATGACACCTCCTAGTGAATTGGACTGTCTGCGCTCAGAGGTGCGCCAGCTGACTAAAAATCTGGCCGCTGTGATGAGTGCCCTACAGCTGCGGAAAGAGGAGGAAGGGAAGATCTTGTTAGCTGACTGCCCAGAAGACGTCCCGTGGATGCACCGGAGAAGAAAGAAGACGTCGCCCCCCCGGAGGAGGACAACGCCACCCCCAGGAGCAACCTCTGATCAACACCCTCCTCGTCGAGAGATCATCTGTTATCGCTGCAACCGGAAAGGTCATCTGTCTCCACAGTGTCCTTTAAACGGGCAGAACCTGGGTCCAAGGGCCAACACCCAGGAGAATACCCGTCAGGCCCCCTAGACTGGAACCGCAGGTATGTGGGCGGGCGACCCTACCTGTCTATTATTCTAGATGGTATTGCTGTTCCAGCATTGTTAGACACTGGGTCCCAGGTGACCCTAATACCTGATGCTCTATATACCAAGTACTGGTCAATGGACAGTCTTAAACCTCCGAGCCTTGACTTTATTGTGTATGCTTCTAATGGTCTTCCTGTAGAAGTACTCGGAACAAAATGTGTAGATGTAAAGGTGGGCAGAGAGGAGTTGAAAGACCAAGGGCTTCTGGTAGTAAAGACTGTAAATGAGGAGAACGGTTTAAATATAATTTTGGGTACTAACATTATCGGTAATTGTTTGGGAGAAGTTGTGTTCTTGCTCCAACAGCTCGCTGAGATTGCCCGACCAAGGCAGAAAGGAGTAATTCAAAGAGAGATCCGGGCCCTGGTGTGTCAGCAGCAAGCGAAGCTTACCGACGGTGAAATTGGTAATGTACGGGTCACTGACTCGGATCCTATTGTGATACCCCCAATGAGTGAAATGATCATTTGGTGCAGGGCGGCCATAGGTCTGAGAGGACAGAATTACCAAGTTGTAGTAGAACCCCACCATTCAGAACATAGACCTACACTTATGACTGCTAGAGGAGTAGTAGAAGTGGTGAATGGAAGAGTACCGGTACGGCTTCTCAATTGGGGAGATGATGAGGTAAATTTACCCCGTTATGCAACCATTGCTAAACTTCACGCTGTTGATAATAATTCTATTCTCCCGGCTGAGTCCTTAGACTCCTGTCAAATAGCGGAGGACAATGACCCAGCAACTCAGGTGGCGGAATGGTGTCAGCAACTCCATGTTGGGACGGACACCACTCCCGCTCACCAGAAGCAAGGGGTATTACGGGTGGTGCAAGAGTACGCCCAAGTGTTTAGCAAAAATCCACTTGATTTTGGGACAATTAAGGGAGTACAACATCATATCCCTACAGGCAGTCATCCTCCCATCAAAGAGCGGTATAGGCCCATACCTCCAGCTCATTATCAGAAGGCTAAAGAAATGTTGAATGATATGAAGAAAGCTGGGGTGATAAGGGATAGTTGTAGCCCCTGGGCAGCCCCTCTAGTTCTGGTTAAAAAGAAAGATGGTAGTATGAGAATGTGTGTGGATTACAGGCAGGTGAACCGCATAACACACAAGGATGCATACCCGTTACCACGTATAGAGGAATCATTAGCTGCTCTGAAAACGGCTAACTACTTTTCTACCCTCGATCTGACTAGTGGTTACTGGCAAGTGGCTGTGGCTGAGGAGGATCGTGAGAAAACGGCTTTCACCACCCCAATGGGGCTCTGTGAGTTCGACAGAATGCCGTTTGGGCTCAGCAGTGCCCCAGGAACATTTCAGAGAGTGATGGAAAACTGTCTGGGACATCTCAATTTTGAAACCGTGCTGCTATACCTAGACGACGTTATCGTGTATTCCAAGACATATGAGGACCATCTGAAGCACCTGGCAGAAGTATTCGAGTCCCTGTCCAGGTACGGGATGAAGTTGAAACCCTCAAAATGCCATCTACTCAAACAGAAGGTACAATACTTGGGGCACATCGTCAGTTCGGAAGGAGTAGCGCCGGACCCAGAGAAAGTCACTGCCATCCAGAAGTGGCCGGAGCCGAAGAACCTTAAGGAAGTGCGACAGTTCCTGGGACTAACGGGTTACTACAGGAGATTCGTGAAAGATTACACGAAGAAGGCAGCTCCTTTACAGGACCTCCTAGTAGGACAATCCTTAAAGAGCAGAAACCCTCCCTTTAATTGGGGTAAAGAACAGGCTGAAGCATTCCAAAAGATGAAAGAGATCCTTACAGGTGATGAGATCTTAACCTATCCTGATTACAGCCAACCGTTCCTGTTGTACACCGACGCCAGTAATGAAGGGTTGGGAGCCGTTCTCAGTCAGAAGCAGAATGGACAAGAAAAAGTCATCACATATGCCAGCAGAAAACTCAGGCCAACTGAAAGGAATCCGGAAAATTATAGCAGCTTCAAGCTGGAGTTTCTGGCGCTGGTCTGGGCCATTACTGAAAGATTTAAGCACTATCTGGCCTCCAATAAGTTCACGGCGTACACAGACAACAACCCGTTAACGCACCTGGAAACCGCCAAGCTGGGTGCCATGGAGCAACGATGGATGGCTCGGTTGTCCAATTACCAGTTTACTATCAAGTACCGGGCAGGTCGAAAGAATGCTAATGCTGATGCGTTGTCCCGAAGGCCGCATGACTCTGATACGGAAGAAGAATCGGACGACCTGGAAGAAATTGAGCTACCTGCGTTCCATCGAAATGGGGTAGTCCACGAGCATCGAGTCCACAGAAAGCAGTATGGTGCAACATTAAATCCTTTACCCCATCACAGCTGGAAAGAGACTCAGGACAGTGATCCAGTGGTCAGCCGCATCAAGGAGTTGTTAAAACAGGAAGGTTCCTCCTTGGAAAAGGATGCACCTATGTCAGCCAAGCTCCTGTGGAACGAGAAAAGCAGGTTGTTCCTATACCGTGAGAAGTTGTGCAGGAGATACGTCAACCCCAGAACCCATGAAATGGTCTGGCAAATAGTGGTCCCCAAGGCAGACGTCCCAATGGTGTTGGAAGCGTACCACGATCAAGCAGGACACTTTGGCTGGAGAAAGCTGGAGACCCTGTTGAGATGCCGGTTCTACTGGGTAGGGATGCGCAGCTCCATCGAGAGGTGGTGTCGGAACTGTGGACCTTGTGGTCTCAGAAGAAAGGACTACGGTAGTCAGAAGGCACCCCTGCAACCTATCCGGACGACTCGTCCCCTGGAGATTGTGGCCCTGGACCACGTCAAATTGTCGCCAAGTAGATCTGGATACTCATACGCCTTGACCATGGTGGACCATTACTCCAGATTTCTGGTGGTTGTTCCAGTTAAGGACCAGACCGCAGTGACGGCCGCAAAAACCTTTCAAGCAAGCTTCTGCAGACCGCATGGGTATCCCGAGCAAGTCTTAACCGATCAGGGACCTGCTTTCGAAGCTGATTTATTCAAGGAATTCTGTCACATGTACGGGTGCAAGAAAATTAGAACAACACCATATCACCCTCAAACCAACGGTCTTTGCGAAAAAATGAACCATATTGTCCTTGACTTGTTGAGATCCATACCGTTGGAAGACAGGAATCGATGGCCGGATTTACTACCTGATTTGGTTGATTTGTATAATCATATACCTGTAAGCTCAACTAACTGCACTCCAGCTTATCTTATGCGAGCAAGGCCCGGAAAACTACCAATGGATTTAGAACTTGGAGTGGTAGAACCGGAGGCAGACGACGCTGTTGAAAACTGGGACGTCAATCGGCAAGAGCAATACAGAAGAGTACAAATCTGTGTAGAGGAAAGTCTCAATAAGGCACGGGAGAAACAGGAAGATGTTTACAACAGAAATGCTCCTGCCAAGCCTTTGATGCCTGGAGAGGTAGTATTAAAAAGAAAAAGGAAGATGCACAAACTGGATAACCAGTGGGAGCAAGAACCCTACGTCATACAAGATTCTAAATATGACAACAGAAAAGTTTGTGTCGTCAGTAAGGACGGAGGAAGAACAACAATCACTGTGTCCAGAGATCATTTGAAATTGTGTCCAGAACACTTAAAGAGTTGTGAAAAGAACCCTGTCCTCAATCAAGGAGAAAGAAAGGAAGAGGTCATTGTCAGTATTCCGGGTTTTCTAGGTAACTTTGTCAATGATTTTGCCCTTTGTTAAGATGGAGTTTGCTGTTTTCTGTGCCCTACTTCCTGTTCGTTTGTTTAAAACCCGGCTCAGGTGCTGGCTTCACTGCTGGAATATTCTGCTTCTGTTTCCCTGCAACCCAGCTGCTTGTTCCTCACAGATCGTTGTGTGTTTACCAGGGAAGTGCATAATCAGGTTATCTTCAGGTGTTTCTCTGCCACAGCAGTTTCTACCCATGGCTCTGGACTTTCTCTGCATATGTAAGTTGCACAGACTGTGTTGTCACTAAACTGTTGACTTGGGAAATTAACCTTTGTTTCACTCCATCTGATAAGAACTGCGTTTCTGAACTGTTGCTGTTTAACCCTTTGTGCATTACCTCTGGTGAGAGCTGTTGGAACTATTACTGGAACCTTACTGACTTATGAACTTGTTGTTGGACTTCATTGAATTTAGCCACAACTGAGATTAACTTGTTCCTGGACCTCCCTGTGTTTTCTGCATACCTGGATCTGACTCTTCACACACCAGCAGTGTGTAAATCCAGCCACGTAACTTGTGCATCAGACTTACCTTGTGGTCACATTTGTGTGAGGACTTCGTCGTAAGAACTTTACCACCCTCGCTATAGAGGTTCAAGGACTTATATATCCGGATTCATATAACTGGACTTGTGTATATATATATGGACTCATTGCATGTCACTACGGGTTGTTTGAATATTGTTTTTGGGGGTTTTGCTGTTTCACAAATACATTATTTGCATTCAAAGAAACCCGTCTCTGATTGTTCATTGCCCACGCTATCAGAATCCTCGAGTTCCTACAATAGTATTACAGGATATTCCAGCCTAAAAAAGAGGATTCTGCTGGGGCAATGACGGAGACACGGGCAGACAAACTGTTCACCATAGTTAACTCCTTGCAGCAGGAGGTGTCAGCTGCACTCAATCAAATTAGAGACTTGGAGTCTCGGGTTAACCACAATGCACAGGGGTTTGGTCAGGCTCTCCAAGATCTACGTTCTAGGTTAGGAGTCCTGGAGGCCTTACCTACTGAGCCTACCTCATCCACCAGTATGCCCAAATTGCCTCCATTCCGTTTTAATGGTGACCGAAGTCAATTCCGTGGGTTTGTTAATCAATGTATATTATTTTTTGATGTACATGCATCTTACTACCGGTCTGATAGATCTAAGTTCTATGTATTATTATGTTGTTGACATCGTGCCTGGCTTGGGGGAAATCCTATGGTTGAAAGCATGATACCCGTCTAAATAATTTGGATAATTTTCTGGCAGCCATGGCGCAAATGTTCGACAACCCAACCGCCGTGCTACCGCTGAATCTGCCTTGCTTTCCTTACGCCAGGGGAACGGTCCCGTCATGAATATGTTACTGATTTAAAGGTTGTGGTGGACACCCAGTGGGAAAACAATGCTTTGTTACCAATCTTTAGAAAGGGTTTGTCAAATGTAATCAAGGATGAGCTAGCTCGTTCAGAGTCCCACAGGGGTTTGAATTGTTTATACAGCACTGTGTACGATTGATTCCCGTTTAACTGAACGCAGACAAGAAAAATGGGCCGCTGTTAATCGCATTATAATTTCTCTCTTGTCCAGGGAAACACAGGGAAAAACCC
>JARQOD010000007.1:101488686-101524357 GCA_033576555.1 Oophaga sylvatica | reverse complement strand
GGAACACCTCCGGAAAGAGCGCAGGGCTACATAGCCCTGTGTTAATTATGTTGCGGCGACGCACCGTCGCCGCAATACGCGAGGACATGCTGCGGTCTAAAAAGACGCGCCGCATGTCCGTTTACGCAGGTTTGCCACCTGCGTATTGTTACGCATAGTGGAGACGGGATTTCTTGAAATCCCCTCCACTATGCTGTAACATCTGGACGCTGCGTGTTTGGCGCTGCGCCAGCGCACAGCGCCAAACACGCAGCGTTTCCTGACCGTGGAAACTCACCCTAACCCTTTACTGAATAGCAATTATCAGTCTCAGGACAATTCAGCCATTAATATTTACATTCTGCTCAATCATTGATTCTGCATCTGATCTACAGGGAAGAGGAAAAAGCAATAGGAACAATCCCCCCATGACTCCGCCATATACATTGTATTATTAGAGGGTCCTGCTGATAACTCGCTATATACAGATGTGTCCATGTGACATGAAATAATGTCATTATAATGTGACGAGGACGACATCGGCCTCAGCTTCTTATTGTAACAGAGGCCCCATCATCCACATAGATGATAACATGTAGGGGTTCAGTGAAGGAGGCGGTGAAGGTGTGTAAGTGTCTGATGGGGTCACACAGCTCATAGAAGGACAGACGCCCGGCCTCATAATCTAAGAAGACTCCAAGTGTCGGACATGTTGCCTTTAAACTGAGGGTTAATACATCGGAGTTGTGGCATGCTTTATATCCTCCATTATACATATCCAAACACCAAGATTTATCATTATATCCAATACCAGACTGCCGTCCTTCCCTTTCTATACTGGAATAGGACAATCCAATGGCACAATCTCCTATCTGGTTCCACTCTACCTCCCAGTAATGTCGTCCTGAGGAGAAGACACATCTGCTTAACACCTGGACAGGTGTTATAAATCTTCCTAGTGATTCTGGTCTTTCTTGTTCTCCTGATTCTGTTGCGGTGTTCAGATCTCCTGATATCTTCACATATTTATTAGCAGTGTCCACATCCAGCATTATGTCTGGGACATGGACCCCGAGCTCTGATGTTACGTTGGTGACAATATCCCTCATAGATCGGTGTAAGGTCAGTGAGATCAGAACCTCATCCATATCCTCCTCAGATCTGACCTCTCCACCATCTCCTCCTGTGTCCTCATCTCCTCCATGACTACTTACTGTAATGTCACCTTCTTGTAAGAGTCTTATTGGGTCGGTGACATGACGCATCTCCTCCACATGACTCATCTTCCTGGACAGCTCGTCCTCCTGTGTTTCAAACTTCTTGATCAGATGAGATATCTTGGACACAATCTTCTCCTCCTGTCTGGAGACCTCGCTCAGCACTTTCTTTTCTGCCATTTCCACTTGCTCCTTGATTTCCATAAATATCTTACTGATGTTCTTCATCTTATCGGAGGCTTTCTCCTGGATCTTCCTCTTACGATCCTGTAGATTCTTGATTCTTGCCTGAATTTCTGCTTTCTGAGGGTTTAGTTCATCCAGATATTCCCTCAGTTCCTTTTTCTTCTTCTCAGAAGCCTCATCTAGAAGTTCCACCTGGTGTCCTCGATGTTCGCCAACCAGGCAGCAAGACACACACAGACAAGCCGCGTCCTGCGGGCAGTAATACTCCAGAACCTTCTTGTGGTGGGAACATTTTTTGTTGCCAAAAGATCTTGTGGGATCTATTAATATATGATCCATTGTCTTGTTGTGGACAGTCAGGTGGTCGTCACATAGAGCGTTCTCACACTGCAGACAGGATTTCACAGCCGGTACAGGAGACTTTGTACAGTAAGTACAGAAGATCCTGGTCTCCTCCATATCAGGTTGAGTAGATGAGAAACGCTCCACTATGTTCCTCAGCTTCCGGTTCTTCTCCAGGGCCGGACGCTCGGGATATTCTGCTCTGCAGTCAGGACAGGAATACCCTCCAGCCGCCTCCTGTGCATCCAGCACACTCACAATACACGAGCGGCAGAAGTTGTGTCCACATCTCAGGGATACGGGATCTGTATAGAGGCTCAGGCAGATGGAGCAGTTCAGCTCGTCCTTCAGCTCAGCAGATGCCATTGTAGTGGAAAAGTGCAGGAACTGAAAGTGGAAGAGTTTCCTCCCAGTAGGAAGGAAGGAAGGAGGTTCCTGAGAATAATTAACCCCTTCAGCTCCGTGGTTGTGTTCACTGCTGATTCACCCTTTGGGCTCATACTCACATGCGAGGAAGTCGTGCGATGCTCGCATGTGAAATCTCAGCTCTGGTGCCAGGACTCGGGAGTGGAGCGAGCGGCTGCATATAAATACATGCAGCCGCTCGCTCCACTCCCGAGTGCTGGCGCCAGAGCTGAGAGTTCACATGCGAGCATCGCACGACTTCCTTGCATGTGAGTATGAGCCCTTAGGAAGAAATTACTTACTGATCAGCCATGAGGATCTGATGGAGTATTAGAACTTGTAGTGACTCCACCTGGTCATCAAGAGAATCCACCACCAGTTTGATGCAGGATAAGTAAGCAGAAAACCCAGAAAACTTTAGTGCATACAAAGATGGATCTTTGCAAATGTTGAGTTGAGTGAAGTAAAATTTATATTCACCTCTTCCTTTCATGCTGAAAGAAACAGTCGCAGTCCTTAAGAGGTTAAGATTTGTTTAGGCTACATGACATTTTGGTCTTAACATAAGTCACACTGTGGCAGTATTTGCGTGTCAATCAAGGAAATCACAAACAAGAAAAAAAGGTAGCACACTGTAGCGCTATAGCTTGCAAACACGAAATATGAAAAATGAATTGCATCACTGCCTTAGAAATATGAAAAATTGAGAAGTCTTAGCGCATAAGATGGCCAAATTATGTGTACCTGATGGCCACGTTAAGGCTCTTCTCGTATATCAGGTCCTAACTAATGCCAATCCTCGCTTAGAAAAGTCTGTCTGCATGGTAACATATGAATCCTCTCTCTAGACTAAAATCTACATCTCTGTGGAGGAGTAATGGACCTGGTATAATTAAATCGCCTGTGACCAGCAGGTGGAGTGCTCAGGCAGAAGGTAAATGAACACACATCAAAAAACTGACCGGCACATCCAAAAATAGACCCAATGTGAACAGGTGCTAAACCTAGAGTCACCAACTCATGCACATACAAGAAAAAAAGGTAGCACACTGTAGCGCTATAGCTTGCAAACACGAAATCTGAAAAATGAATTGCATCACTGCCTTAGAAATATGAAAAATTGAGAAGTCTTAGCGCATAAGATGGCCAAATTATGTGTACCCGATAGCCACCTGATAGCCACGTTAAGGCTCTTCTCGTATATCAGGTCCTATACGAGAAGAGCCTTAACGTGGCTATCAGGTACACAAAATTTGGCCATCTTATGCGCTAAGACTTCTCAATTTTTCATATTTCTAAGGCAGTGATGCAATTCATTTTTCATATTTCGTGTTTGCAAGCTATAGTGCTACAGTGTGCTACCTTTTTTTCTTGTATGTGCATGAGTTGGTGACTCTAGGTTTAGCACCTGTTCACATTGGGTCTATTTTTGGATGTGCCGGTCAGTTTTTTGATGTGTAGTCAAGGAAATCTGTTTTGAATGTGCTAGAAATTATTTCTGAGCAGAAGCTCCCTCTGGTGGTTACAAACAGTACTGAACTATCCAATGAAGATTGTGAAGATTGGCGATCAGGTGTTACTGACTGGTCTTATATAAGGGAGGTTCCCTCCCATCAGGGTTGCCGGTGATCAATTGTTCTGGTCTCATCTTTGATTCCTGTTCACTTTGTAGCTTGCTGTTTCGTGCCTGCATCTTCTGCTAACAGATAAGACATTTTCTCTTTTTGTTTTTTGTGCTTGCTTTTTGCATTTTGTCCTGCACTTCTGAGGGGGTCTGCCGGGTCCCCTCCGGGGGCTTGTGCTCCTCTCAGTTTAGTTCAGCCACTGTTGTTTGTTCATTTGCCTTTTCCAGTTTTTTCAGTGGCTGCTGTTTAGTTTTTGTTACACCAGAGAACTAATTTAGGTGGTAGAGGTCGTGTGATCTCAGGTGTTTTTTTAATTAGTAGAGTTGGTACTTTTCAGGGTTTTTTGGGATTGCAGTAAGTGTCCTTCCTATCCTTTTCTATTTAGGAAGTTTGGGCCCCAACGTTTGCTCATACTATTTTCTGTCTGTGTTTGTATTTCCTCTTGTCTAACCGCCATTACATGTTTGGGGGCTTTCTATGTTCTTTGGGGATCTGCTTCGGGGCAGATAGTTTTCCTCTTTCTGTCTTTAGGAGTAGTTAGCTTCTCAGGCTGTGACGAGGCGTCTAGGACCAACGTAGGTACGCTCCACGGCTGCCTTTAGTTGTGGTGGTTAGTCAGGTTACTGCAATCCCATAGATTCCAACCTCTCTGGTGTATTTCCGTTTTTGGCTGCTCTCCTCAGCTACCAAATCATAACAGTATCACCGGCCCAAACTGAAAATTATATGGTACTCACAGAAGGGAAAAATATTGTGGAAAGAAAAAAGTTGTCAGAGTTGTCAGAGATTTTTTTTTTCTCTGTTTGTTGCATTTTTTTTTTCCCTCTGTATCTCTGGGTGCTGAGGAGGATTTTTTATTTTTTTTTCTCTCAATGGAGTTTGCACAGTTGTCTGGCCGTGAGGATCAGCTTGCCACTGAAGTTCGGAGTATTGCTATCTATCTTGCGAGGTTGCCTGTTGTGGAACCTAGGATTCCCATGCCAGATTTGTTTTTAGGGGATCGAGCTAAATTTCTGAATTTCAAAATAACTGTAAGTTGTTTTTTGCCTTGAAATCTAAGTCCTCAGGGAACGCAGCGCAGCAGGTTCAAATTGTCATCTCTCTCCTGCGCGGCGATCCTCAGGATTGGGCTTTTTCCCTGACACCTGGGGATCCTGTTTTGAGTAATGTTGATGCATTTTTTCTGGCTCTGGGGTTATTGTACGATGAGCCTAATGTCACTGATCAAGCTGAAAAAGCCTTGTTGGCATTAAATTAGGGGCTTGAGGACGCTGAGTTATACTGTCAGAGATTCCGTAGGTGGGCAGTCCTGACCAAATGGAATGACGATGCTTTGGCAGCCCTTTTTCAGAAGGGTCTGTCAGAGAATGTAAAGGATGTTATGGTGGGATTCCCTGTCCCCTCTGGTCTCAATGATTCTATGTCATTAGCGATTCAAATTGACAGACATTTGCGTGAGCGTAGAGGTATGCGTGGAATAGTGTTGCCTTGTGAACCAGCTTCTGAACCCATGCAGTGTGATAGAGTGGCTTCTGGGCACAGCGTCATGAGTTTCGAAAACGCAATGGGTTATGTTTCTACTATGGTGATGCCTCTCATGCTATTTCAGTCTGCCCTAAGCGGGGAAGAAGTTTTGCACGCTCAGTTGTCTTGGGTAGTGTTCAGACTAAATTTTTGTTGACTGTTACCCTGATTTGCTCCCTGTCCACATTTTCTGCTCAGGCTTTCGTTGATTCGGGAGCAGCTATTAACCTGATGGATTTTGATTTTGCTCCCTACGGAAGTCTATTTCCCTACTGGGGATCGATTCTACCCCTTTGGCTGAGAATAAACCTCAGTTCTCTACTCAGGTGATAATGAGGGTTGAACCTGATCATCAGGAGAGTTGCAAATTTTTGGTGCTGTATAATCTGCATGACATTATCGTACTGGGTTTCCCTTGGTTACAGTCTCATAATCCTGTTTTGGATTGGAAATCTGTGTCTGTAACCAGTTGGGGCTGCCAATGTGTTAATACCACCACTCCTGTTTTTTCTGCCTCCCCCCAGGCTCAGGATGTTCCTGACTTTTTGACTGATTTTTCTGATGTGTTTAGTGAAAGTAAATCTGCATCCTTGCCCCCCCATAGGAGCTATGACTGCGCTATTGAATTAGTGTCTGGTAGTAAATTCCCTAAAGGTCGCCTTTTTAACTTGTCTGTACCTGAACATGACGCTATGCGGTCTTATATCAAGGAGTCATTGGAGAAGGGTCATATCAGACCATCCTCTTCACCCTTGGGTGCCGGTTTTTTCTTTGTGGCCAAAAAGGATGGTTCATTAAGACCGTGTATTGATTATCGTCTCTTGAACAATATCACTGTGAAATATCAATATCCGTTACCTTTGATTTCTGACCTGTTTTCCAGGGTGAAAAGTGCTACTTGGTTTACCAAGCTTGACCTCAGGGGGCATATAACCTTATTCGCATTAAGCACGGGGATGAATGGAAGACGGCATTTAATACCCCAGAGGGGCATTTTGAGTACCTAGTGATGCCCTTTGGGCTCACTAATGCTCCTTCTGTCTTCCAGTCCTTCATGAATGACATTTTCAGGGATTTTGTGGATAAATTTCTGATTGTTTATTTGGATGATATCTTGATTTTTTCCAATGACTGGGACTCTCATGTGAAACATGTTCGGACTGTGTTCCAGATTTTGAGAGAGAATGCTCTGTATGTGAAGGGATCAAAGTGTCTTTTGGCGTACAGAGGATCTCATTTCTGGGATTCATTTTGTCCCCATCTGTTATTGAAATGGACCCGGTCAAGGTTCAGGCCATCTGTGATTGGGTCCAACCTACTTCATTAAAGGCTCTTCAGAGATTCTTGGGTTTTGCCAATTTTTATCGTAAATTTATTGGTAATTTCTCTGTTATTGTTAAACCATTGACTGATTTGACCAAAAAGGGTTCTGATGTGGTGAATTGGCCTCCTGAGGCAGTCTCTGCATTTCAGGAACTTAAGCAGAGATTCACTTCTGCTCCTGTTCTACGGCAGCCTGATGTTTCTCTGCCATTTCAGGTGGAGGTTGATGCCTCTGAAATTGGGGCAGGTGCCGTTTTGTCCCAAAGAGATCCAGAGACCTCTAAAAGTAACCCTTGTGTCTTTTTCTCTCGAAAATTTTCTTCTACTGAACGTAATTATGACGTGGGTAATCGGGAGTTATTGGCCATGAAGTGGGCTTTTGAAGAGTGGAGACATTGGCTGGAGGGAGCCAAACATCAGGTGGTGGTCCTCACGGACCATAAGAATCTGGTTTATCTGGAATCAGCCAAGCGACTTAATCCTAGACAGGCCAGGTGGGCCTTGTTTTTCACACGTTTTAATTTTGTGGTTTCCTTTCTTCCTGGCACTAAGAATGTTAAGGCGGATGCCCTCTCGAGGAGTTTCCTTGCGACTCTCCTGAGTTATCTGATCCTGCTGTTATTTTGAAAGAGGGTGTAGTCCTTTCCGCCATCTCGCCCAATTTGAGACTGGCTCTGGAAGGGTGTCAGGAGGATAAACCCGAGCGCTGCCCTATTGGGAAATTGTTTGTCCCAGACCGGTGGAAAAAGAGTGTGATGTCTGAGATTCATTGTTCCGCGTTGGCCGGTCATCCCGGAATTTTTGGTACCAGAGACTTGGTTAGTCGGTCCTTTTGGTGGCCTACTTTGTCTCGTGACGTCAGGGAATTTGTGCAGTCCTGCGGGACTTGCTCTCGCTCCAAGCCTTGCTCTCGCTCTAGTGGTTTGTTGATGCCATTGCCTGTGCCAAAGAGACCATGGACCCATATCTCTATGGATTTCATTTCCGACCTCCCTGTTTCTCAGAGAATGACCGTTATCTGGGTGATTTGTGATAGGTTTTCCAAAATGATACATCTTGTGCCATTACCTAAGTTGCCTTCCTCCTCTGAATTGGTGCCTTTGTTCCTTCAGCACGTGGTTCGGTTACACGGCATTCCTGAGAACATTGTGTCTGACAGAGGAGTCCAGTTTGTTTCCAGATTTTGGAGGACTTTTTGTTCTAAATTTGGTGTTCAATTGTCTTTCTCCTCGGCTTTTCATCCTCAGACCAATGGACAAACTGAGAGAACAAACCAGACATTGGAGACTTATCTGAGATGCTTTGTGTCTGCTGATCAGGATGACTGGGTCTCTTTTTTGCCTTTGGCTGAGTTTGCTCTTAATAATAGGGCTAGCTCTGCCACTTTGATGTCTCCATTTTTCTGCAATTTTGGGTTTCACCCTCGATTTTCTTCAGGACAGACGGTGGCTTTTGTCTGTCCAGGTGTTGACTCTGTTGTGGAGCGTATGCAGCAGATTTGGGACCAGGTAGTGGAGAGGTTGTCCCTCTCTCAGGAGAGGGCCCAGCGGTTTGCCAACCGGCATAGTACTGATGGTCCTCGGTTTGAAGTGGGGGACTTGGTCTGGTTGTCCTCAAGAAATATCCCTATGAGAGTTGCATCTCCTAAGTTTAAGCCTAGGTTCATTGGACCTTATAAGATCATGGAGATTCTTAATCCTGTTTCCTTTCGTTTACTTCTTCCAGGGACATTTAAGATCCATAACGTGTTCCACAAGTCCTTATTAAAGAGATTTGTCGAGCCAGTGGTTCCTATGGCTGTGCCTCCTGACCCTGTTTTGGTTGAGGGCAATCTGGAGTATGTGGTTGAGAAAATATTGAATTCTCGTTTTTCTAGACGGAAACTCCAGTATTTGGTTAAGTGGAGAGGTTATGGTCAGGAGGACAATTCTTGGGTGTTTGCTTCGGACATCCATGCTAGGAGGCTCATCCGTGCATATCACAGAGCTCATCCTGACCGACCTGGTTGCTCAAATGAGGGTTCGGTGACCCCTCCTCAAGGGGGGGTACTGTTGTGAATGTGCTAGAAATTAATTCTGAGCAGAAGCTCCCTCTGGTGGTTACAAAGAGTACTGAACTATCCAATGAAGATTGTGAAGATTGGCGATCAGGTGTTACTGACTGGTCTTATATAAGGGAGGTTCCCTCCCATCAGGGTTGCCGGTGATCAATTGTTCTGGTCTCATCTTTGATTCCTGTTCACTTTGTAGCTTGCTGTTTCGTGCCTGCATCTTCTGCTAACAGATAAGACATTTTCTTCTTTTTTTTTTGTGCTTGCTTTTTGCATTTTGTCCTGCACTTCTGAGGGGTCTGCCGGGTCCCCTCCGGGGCTTGTGCTCCTCTCAGTTTAGTTCAGCCACTGTTGTTTGTTCATTTGCCTTTTCCAGTTTTTTCAGTGGCTGCTGTTTAGTTTTTGTTACACCAGAGAACTAATTTAGGTGGTAGAGGTCGTGTGATCTCAGGTGTTTTTTTAATTAGTAGAGTTGGTACTTTTCAGGGTTTTTTGGGATTGCAGTAAGTGTCCTTCCTTTCCTTTTCTATTTAGGAAGTTTGGGCCCCAACGTTTGCTCATACTATTTTCTGTCTGTGTTTGTATTGCCTCTTGTCTAACCGCCATTACATGTTTGGGGGCTTTCTATGTTCTTTGGGGATCTGCTCCGGGGCAGATAGCTTTCCTCTTTCTATCTTTAGGTGTAGTTGTGTAGCCCTGGTGTTAGGCACACGCAGTACCCTGGAGAGTGTGTGGAGAGATAGCAGTTCAATGCTCAATACCCATTCACTCAACATACACTAGACACACCCTTAGGGTAGTGTAGTCACTTGTGAGGGAGTGGTCAGGGTGTATTGGTTGAGTGATTAGAGTAGTCAGTTTCCTGTCTTCGGACAGAGCAGACGTGTGGAGTCTAGCTGGGACTTGGAGGGAGGAAGCAGTCCAGCCTGGTTCTACCAGCAGTTCAGCAAGTGGAGGCCAGTAAGGGCGAGATATAGATCACCTCAGCCTGGTCAGAGCTGTACCTCACTTGAAGACATTGATAAGAAAGAAGAGCTTAGTACAGAATTACTTCAGTCACCTGTCTCAAGGACAGTGAAAGGTTCAGAGACGTGCTCCTGCCTAGTGGATAACTGAGAGTCTGTCAACTAACTCTGAAGGAAGAGAAGAAGGGAGTGATTATACGACTTTTTGCAAGTGTGAGTGTTTATGCTACAAGCGAGGACAAGGCGAAAGGCACAGTGGAAAGGAATATTTGAAAAGTGCTTTTGGATTGAAGAAGTCCTGCACATTGTAACCGGTCACTGGGGACCGAAGGATCACTATTAGCTTCAAGCATAGTGGTAAGAAAACCAGAGACTTACCGGACCTTAGGTCGCGGCAAGCAGCCCCGAATAGTCAGTACGTAACTGGGGTCAGGGGAAGTGAGGACCTTGAGTCTCTGCAGGACAAGATAGGAATTCAGCTTTCTCACAGGAAGGCTCCGACCACAAAACTGACTGGGCAGTACAGCTATGGAATAGCTGGAGTTATAGAGGGAACTACGCTTCAGGCTGGTTGTACTCATCGTGTTGAAAGTAAAGGAGGCCCCTAACTTGTCCAGCTGCTATCTCGAAATACATTCTCCTTGGATCAGCCTCCCTGGGACCTGCCTGAACATCTTACAAGTAAAGGTATGGAAAGACGCTGACCGTGTGAGACTGAGTTATTCATTTGCATGCTTGCACAATCCATATATAACTACCGACCTGAGGGAAGAGTCCCACCTGTAGGGGACCCGACATCTAGCTGCCTCACCATCCCCTCAGAGATCTACAGCAGCGCTGGTACAAATTACCAGAAGACTACAGGTGGCGTCACGAACTGTATATAAATCTATCCCCTGTAAATATTCCCCCAACATACGCCAGACCGCCAGGGCCACAGACCGAGCCACCGCTACCTGTGACAAACCCCATAGACTTCCATGGGCTCGGCTCTGAGTACCCCATTGCCCTGGTAATCCACAATTGTGGTGGCGGGTCGAGACAAATTGGCGTCACGAACAGGATGCGAAACTCGCAAAATTGCGAGCCCTGTGTGCCTATGGAATTGTTTTTGTGAAAAAGGACTGTTTGCGCTTTTGGCGCCAAAATCGCCATCTTTGTCGCCATATTCGCGCCCTCAGGCGCTGGAGAAGAAGGTGGGCGTACCTTCGTGGGCGTGTACCCCCTGTGGCGCGAAGAAAATGCCTGCCCTCTCAAAGTGCTATTACAACATGCGATCCTGCCCTACAGCAAAGGAGGTCCGCCTCCTCTTCACCTTCCCTGCGAGGAGGAGGAGACGCAAACCCCGCCTCCACGGAAGAGACCGGACGTCTCTGGAGGAAGAAGAGAGAATCTTCTGGAACATCATGGAAGCAGGACGTGTGCAGCCGAGCAGGGAAGCGGAGGAAGGCAGGCCCCGTGCCCCAGCCAAGCTGCCACCAGCACCGGAACCATCCGTGGTCCTGCACCTGCAGCAAGCATTGCTGGAGGTTAAAGAAGAAAATGCACGACTAAGAAAGATGATTTCGCCACAACTTGGATTTGAAGAGATCGAGAGACGCCGGCGTACCCTGGAGCAGCGGAGGCTGTGGGACGCGGTGATCTCTCCCTTCGATGATCCCCTACGTCTGGAGTTACCAAAACTTCTGCTGCCCAAGGCAAAGGAGCAACCGGAGGCTGCCCCCGAAAGTACCAATCCTGATCCCACCGGTGAAGCGGTGGAGGCGAAGGAGGTTGAGGAGGTACCGCCAGTTCCGGAACGCCCGCCCGGCCAGGAGGCCGCAGCAGATGATCGATCCCCGACACCGGAGGGGTCCTGTCCGTCATTACCAGACGTGGACTGGGACGAGATGGCGCGCCTGGATGACGTCGCCTATACCGCCCAGTGGGAATATGAGTGGCAGCGTCGTGAGGAGAAGCAGAAACGCCAGCAGGAGGAAGAGCGGGAAGCTCAGCGGAATCGACAGCGGCAACATGCAGAGCTGATCGCGGACAAGGAGAGTGTCCGGAGAGAGAAAGGTACCCTGAGGGAACCGCGGCGGCAGGGGTGTGTGACTGAGTTCCAGCTCCGGAAGGGCTGGGGCTTCATCCGTGAACCGGGCCTCTACCCAGGGGTCTTTGTTAGTCGCAGAGACGTAGAATCCCACCTACCGCAAGGCCATCCCGGGAGGGACTTAGTTAATGGAGACATTGTCACGTATACACGGCACTGGGGAATGAAGGGATGGTATGCCCTTAACGTCACCATCGTCCGTGACCCCGTCCCCGACGCAGGTAACGTCACCACTACCGCAGCGTCCCTGTCTCAGCTCAAGCAGTATCCGGCCGTGCCCCAGCATCGCCCCCTGCAGGTACTTCGCAAGTGGAAGCAACACCTGTATATTCTTCGATCACTCGTCATCCTTCTACATCGCAACATGCGACCCAGTTTCCATCGCAATCCATGACACGATCCATATCGTTAACTGTGACTCAGATTGAAACGCAATCGGTGTCTCGCAAGGAGAAAGTACCCGTTGCGCCCCTAGAGGTTCGCACAAGAACTGTGGCAACTCAGACCCCAATAGCAGGTCACGACTTGTTAGTCCTGGGATCTAGGGCCCATTGCATTGTTCCAGCCCCCGGGGTGGAAAATGTACTTGAAATAAATGAATAGATAAACAGTAAAGAGAACCGGTGAGATCCATATAGGGGTCTACCATAAGTAATGTTATAAAAAGTTTAAGAAGTTTGCCAATTTTCGCACAAGTTAAATGTGTATATAACGTATATATATATTGCTAACAGTAGAATGCCTGGCTGGGTAACCAGAAAAAGTTTTGCACTTTATTATTATTATAATGTGATATAATATGTCTTCGTTTTACAATGGACTTTGAGGTTGAGGACTGTGCCAGCCCAGAACTTATTTGTATATAGTTGCGCTTCGGTGCTTTATCTTGGTTTTACATAAAACCAGCACAACTACCTCTGAATACAAAACCCGTGTGGTGTGGCACTGAGTGAGGTCTGCATTCGGATGTCCTGCAGCCCACCCAGGACCCACGTTGAAGGTTTGGTGCGGGTCCTTCACAAGAATACTGTGTATTTATTGAATGTTTTGATGCCTTAATACTTTTGTATTTTTCTATATTCAATGTTTTTGTTTTGCAACGTTCAAGACATCCTTACCTCCCGGATGGGACGAATTAATGTTTAATGTTGATGTTTTCATGCATAAACAAAACTGTCTCTTTGTATTTTACAGCCCGGGAGTGCTGTCTTTTACCATGGGGGAATGTGTAGCCCTGGTGTTAGGCACACGCAGTACCCTGGAGAGTGTGTGGAGAGATAGCAGTTCAATGCTCAATACCCATTCACTCAACATACACTAGACACACCCTTAGGGTAGTGTAGTCACTTGTGAGGGAGTGGTCAGGGTGTATTGGTTGAGTGATTAGAGTAGTCAGTTTCCTGTCTTCGGACAGAGCAGACGTGTGGAGTCTAGCTGGGACTTGGAGGGAGGAAGCAGTCCAGCCTGGTTCTACCAGCAGTTCAGCAAGTGGAGGCCAGTAAGGGCGAGATATAGATCACCTCAGCCTGGTCAGAGCTGTACCTCACTTGAAGACATTGATAAGAAAGAAGAGCTTAGTACAGAATTACTTCAGTCACCTGTCTCAAGGACAGTGAAAGGTTCAGAGACGTGCTCCTGCCTAGTGGATAACTGAGAGTCTGTCAACTAACTCTGAAGGAAGAGAAGAAGGGAGTGATTATACGACTTTTTGCAAGTGTGAGTGTTTATGCTACAAGCGAGGACAAGGCGAAAGGCACAGTGGAAAGGAATATTTGAAAAGTGCTTTTGGATTGAAGAAGTCCTGCACATTGTAACCGGTCACTGGGGACCAAAGGATCACTATTAGCTTCAAGCATAGTGGTAAGAAAACCAGAGACTTACCGGACCTTAGGTCGCGGCAAGCAGCCCCGAATAGTCAGTACGTAACTGGGGTCAGGGGAAGTGAGGACCTTGAGTCTCTGCAGGACAAGATAGGAATTCAGCTTTCTCACAGGAAGGCTCCGACCACAAAACTGACTGGGCAGTACAGCTATGGAATAGCTGGAGTTATAGAGGGAACTACGCTTCAGGCTGGTTGTACTCATCGTGTTGAAAGTAAAGGAGGCCCCTAACTTGTCCAGCTGCTATCTCGAAATACATTCTCCTTGGATCAGCCTCCCTGGGACCTGCCTGAACATCTTACAAGTAAAGGTATGGAAAGACGCTGACCGTGTGAGACTGAGTTATTCATTTGCATGCTTGCACAATCCATATATAACTACTGACCTGAGGGAAGAGTCCCACCTGTAGGGGACCCGACATCTAGCTGCCTCACCATCCCCTCAGAGATCTACAGCAGCGCTGGTACAAATTACCAGAAGACTACAGGTGGCGTCACGAACTGTATATAAATCTATCCCCTGTAAATATTCCCCCAACATACGCCAGACCGCCAGGGCCACAGACCGAGCCACCGCTACCTGTGACAAACCCCATAGACTTCCATGGGCTCGGCTCTGAGTACCCCATTGCCCTGGTAATCCACAATTGTGGTGGCGGGTCGAGACATAGTTAGCTTCTCAGGCTGTGACGAGGCGTCTAGGACCAACGTAGGTACGCTCCACGGCTGCCTTTAGTTGTGGTGGTTAGTCAGGATACTGCAATCCCATAGATTCCAACCTCTCTGGTGTATTTCCTTTTTTGCCTGCTCTCCTCAGCTACCAAATCATAACAGAAATCGGACAATGAGCTATTAATCCGGTTAGACAGGCTGCTACTGGGTGATGAAACAACCTGTGGAGGCTGAGGATGGGGTAGTGCTCTCTCATACCCACCGAAATTAAAACCTTATTTTTATGGGATTTAAAATGCTGATTTATTTGGAATACAGGAACAGATAGAAGATGTAACGGTGTCGATGTATTTAGCTTTCAAAGACCTGTATGCCCTTAAATTTGGTTTAAGGTGGAGTGTAATTACTGAGAGATATGTCTTTAATACATAAGGCATTTCATGCAATGTTATATCATACCATCTGTTATCTCAATATCCCATCTCGAAAAATGAACAGGTAGCCCACCTAGACCTAGATAACAGAATAAGCAACTTAAAGGGTGACATCAATGTGTCACGTTAGTGCTTCTACACTGTAGCTGATCAACTGAGAAAAATAAAGTGTAAAAATGATTGACAGCTACAATATTATACGTCAGAAAATTAAAGTGGACATAGAAGTGTTTTGTCTGAATGTGAAACCTAGAACAACTTTGTTGTCTGTGTCAAATCTTGTGTTACCCACGTCAATAGCTGTCTTGCTCTGTATGAAATCTGCAATCTCCATGGCTAGTACAAGTCTGGGTATGGTGTGCTCATGTCTAGGAGCCAATTTAGTCTTCGCAAATAGAAAACCAACACGAGCTTCATTATTAGAGTCTATGACTTCTAATATTCAACAACTGCAATAACTTGAGTAGAGGCGTCAGAGAATATATGGATCCCCTTCCTTTGACTCGCAGCAAGGGATGGCAAAGTGCAACAGCGTGGTATGTGGACTCCATTTAAGGCAAAAAAAGATTCCCTCCAGAACCTACAGTTTAGTTGTTTGTCAGCAGGCAGTGGTGCATCCCAGTCCTTAATAGACTCTGAGAGGTGTCATAGCAAATGTTTGCTTTGAAGTCAGGGGTGCTTCAATCCGAGTGGATCATATAGGCTGATCACCACTGACAGAACCCCACGCTTTGTAAATGGGTTTTCTGTAGAACTAACCTAAAACCCGAATGAGTCCTTCAACAAGTTCCATCTCAAGCCCAGACTTCGCTGTACTGGTGGATTGTCTAAGCCTAGATTTAAGTCTCTGAATTTTGCATGAGAGTGCTCAAGTAGGATCCTGAGCCGTAATGATGTGGCTATGAAAACTTGGCACTCAATTATGGTGAAAAGTAACTTTATTTTTGAGATCTCTCTCACTGTGGATTGCACTTATTGAAAATAAAATTGCTGCAACATGATCGATAGGGTGAAAGGCCTTCATGACGACAGCACTGTTGGAGGCAATTTCATGCAATCTCAGATGAGCTTCAGAAAGCATATTTTGCATTCGCTTAAGTAGATCTATGGTTTCTTCCGCTGTAGGGACTTGAGCTCGTAATCCACATAGAAGTCCTTTTCAACAAACTGTTGGGCGTTCTTTCCATAATCTAACTCGCCACCTGAGGTAGTCCTTCTGCAAGAGAAGGCCTGTTTCCAAACACGTGTACCTTCATGTTTTATTCAACCTTTTCTTTGCTGGTGTCTCGGTGCCATAGAAACCTGAGATAATTTCTGGGATCTTGTACTGGCTCTTTTCCGAGTTTCATAACTAAGACCTTCCACCAGGTCATTGGTCAGGTCGGGATGATTTGTTTAGGCTTTCTTGGATGATATACTCCAAAGGAAGGAAGATAACAGCAGTGTTCATGGTAACACAAAACCCATAAATAAAATTATTAAACAAGAGACACCAAATTGTGGAAGAATAATGGCCGTGGTGTTTATTTAGGGTAACTGAATAGTCCTTTATAACATATTAATAACAATAACACCAATAGATTAGTCATATAATTATCCAATCCACCAAGAAAACTGGTCGATTTTACCAAATGCCATGACTCAAAGAGGCATGGCCCCCAAAACACCACAGCCTTTTCTCCATTATAGACTGAAGATCCAAATTAAAGATATCCAGGCCAGTGTCTGAAAGATGAACACGATCGCTCCTATAAATACCAGGGGTGAAACCCTCTAAGTCAATATGCCTGAAAGAAAAAACATTCAATAAAACCATAAACCTAGATTGTAAGCTTGTGAGCAGCAGGACCCTCATTCCTCCTGTATCTGACCTGTGTTTATTGTTATGCTGTAATGTCTACTGTCTGTACAAGTCCCCTCTATAATGTACAGCGCTGCGGGATATGTTGGCGCTATAGAAATAACATTATTATTATTATAAACCTCTCCTTTCCTTTATTACGGTAATCCTCCTTCGAATTTTATCCACAAAGAAAAGATTTGGCCTAGACCAAAGCAATCTGGGAACAATCTCTGAAAAAAAAAAAAAAACAAGAACTGTTAAACTCTAACTTTAAAAAGAGAGCTCCTTTCTCATCAATGCAAGTAGATCTAATGTGATATTTTTTCCCAGATCTTTCCCTCCTAAATGAACTATAACTAAGTCTGGAGGAGGCCATTGAATTGCTAATTTCCTCATTTCTGGAATCAAATTCTTCCATTTCAATCCCCTGACACTGTGTCAGAAGACCTGTATTGAAGAAAAACAAAATGGAAGGTTTTTGGTAGAGGACTTCTGTCTTGCTCTCCTCTCAGCCCAGTGTATAAATGAGTGTCCAATTTTCCACACTGTGAGAGGACCTGAAAAGCGAATATCAACAATTAATAATCATGAACAGGGCCGCCATCAGGGCATTACTGCGCTTACTGGCATATGGGGCCCGGTAAGCAGTTGGCGTAGGGGCTTCGATCTTCTGCTCACCAGGCCCCGGGGGCAGGAAGATTCTGCGAGTGCAGTAACAATGTGCGTCAGAGATGCAGGTTCAATTAAAATCTATTGCCGTGTGGGCCCGCACTCAGTACATGTAAGACGTACATTCACTGAGCTCCTTCTGGAGATCTTACAAAAGCGATGAAAATTGAAGAAAAAGGGACAAGTTTGCTGTGCATTGGATCATAGGACCCTCTTATTCCAGCCTGTGCAGATATAACTTTCCATGATTTCAAAATGTCCAAGATTACCACTAAGAAGTCTGGAGCCGGCAACCATTCCTCTCATGTGGAGGCTAAGACTAACATGCCCCTAAAGGACTCTCATGCCCCACAACAAATAACCTCTACCCTGTGGCTTATGCCTTCCCCAGCTAATGTCTCCAAATCTGGCAGGGCTGCTCAGCTACCCAGCGCTGCTCGTTTCCCTCTGCCAGAGAGAACTGACATAAAGATGAAAACGGAGGCATCACTCGTGCGCTGCTGATGGCAAATTGTTGGCAAAATAAAATGCTTTTATTTGAACAGGTTTGAAAGTCAACACGTTTCGAGGTCACGCAGGACCTCTTCATCAGGACAAAACATCGGGAGACTGTATGGTTAAGCTGTACTTTATGCTGAGTCTACGTGAAAACAAGCCGTCAAACCAAACACATGTCATGTCAAAGTTCAAGTATACCGCAAGGATGAACGCGGCTACTAGCCCTATTTACTATTTCAATTGCAAAAATTAATTAAAACCAGAATTCTTATAACATTACAATTATACCTCCAAAATCCACAGAAACAATAATAAAAAAAACATAAAATATAAATATTTGATAAAATGCACCATTCAAAAAAATATATATAAGATTAGAACTGATGAACGAACTATGTTTCTAGGATAATGCTGTGTGCCACTGCAGCGAGTCCGGACGCACTGGGAGAATAAAGTGCTTGTGGAGCCAGTTTAGCCCTTTTAAACGCCAGAAAAGTTCCTTTATAAAATTTCATTAAATAAGAATGGGACTAATAATAAGGAATAATTGTTAGATTATTCTTCTAAGATACAAAATATAAAAATAAAGATTGAATTCGATCACTATCAAAACTGTTTTAGCGGGTTCTCAAAACCAGAAATATTACTAAGAGCTACTGCTGTGTACTGTATGTGGACTCAGCGCATGGGAACTGCAAAACTAGCGATGGAATGAATTAGAGTGCAGATAAAATTACCATCAATACTACATTCATAAAACGATACGTAGAAAAGCACAGAAAATGAAACATATAAAAATACTCTGTTGTAAAAAAAAAGTAACAGTAAACAGCAAGTGCTAGTAAAAAGATGATAAAACACAGGGTATTTGGTTGATACGTTTTTTGTGAGCTATGCACATAAAGGCCATTCTCTGCAGCGTGTCCACATTGGACATTACCTTTCTGAATCCTGCTCATATAGGTACTATACACATGACTAGTTTTTTAAATACATCAGTTAGGGTTTAAATACATTAGTCAGGGACTGTTCTGATACGGGTACACCTTGACATTTGGTAGAGCGGCTTAGTATACATTTTTGGCAAAAAAACGTATCATCCAAATACCCTATGTTTTATCATCTTTTACTAGCACTTGCTGTTTACTGTTACTTTTTTACATCAGTGTATTTTTATATGTTTGTTTTACTGTGCTTACCTCTCTGACCTTTCCCGGCGCCTGCGCACTGCAGTACTCTGTCCTTAACAGGACAGATCAGTACGCCAGCGCAGGAGCGCGACAGAAGCAAGGAGGAGGACGTCATCGCTAGAAGATGGGAGGCACCGGACCAGGACCTGCGACACCCATCGGACTGCCCCCCGGGTGAGTATAATATAACTCATTTTTCTTATCTTTCAGGTGACATCAGGGGCTTATCTACAGCATTACAGAATGCTTATCAGCCCCTGATGACGGTGGCCGTAGCTTATATACGAAAAATGGGGTGACAGATTCCCTGTAAGTAGTTCTGACTCACCTTTTCTCTTTTCTTCTTCCCCTCTTTATCTGTTTTCCGGTTTCCTTCCCCCTTTCCTCCTCACCCAACCCCGTTATTTTGTTCATACCTTTATCCCAACAACTAAGACTTCTTTTTACTACCCCCCAACCCTGTTATTTTATAGTTAAAAATTATTATTAATAGTTATGTTTGAAAATGTATTTTGTTACTGTTAAACTTAATAAAAAATAATTGGAAAAAAAAATCAGTAATAAAGAGGATTCAATGCTGGAGTTATTCAAGTTCATCCTTCTAAACCAGAAAAGGAAGATTGGGGGACACTGGCATAGAAATATTTGAAGCGGTCACGCCCGATCTGGGAGGGCCGCAGCCAGTCCGTGCATTAGGGGTCCATTCTTGGACCGATTGCCAGACATGTCTAAATTAACCCTTAGATTCTAATGATGCTAGTGATAATTATGACCAATGCAACCTACAGCGCAGTTACTTCTCTTAGCAGTAATTTAGCATTTTTTACATCTTACTTTCTTTACATCTCCTTTACAGGGAGAAACATATAACAATGTGGCCCTAGACCTGAGAAAGGTTGTGCACCCCTGCTGTAAAGCGTTTTCATCTAGGAGAGAATATATCCATATACACAACCCCTGACTGGGCCTGTATAGCAGCTCACGGAGGTTGTGCAGCTCCGCACTCCATAGAAAGGGCACTGCAGGGTACACGAGCCCCGCTACAAGAAAGCAACAACACTTCACATTTTCATCTATGAGAGACACAGAAGGAGCCGAGTGCTCAAAGGACCCCACCTCTTGGTATAAGCAGGGACCAAGCAGTCAGCCCCCAAATATTTATCACATGTCCTCCTTTAAATGTAAAAAGATTTCTGGTGGGAGATAAGATGGCAGGAAATATGGAGAGAAATCAATTACAGAAACTAATGCTTCAGTCCCTTTATTCTCAGGGTTGTTGGGGGTCCCGGGAGTCACAAAGTGATCACTTATCCCAGCTATATAACAGCACTGTATCAGAGAGGATTAACCCTTTACTGAATAACAATTATCAGTCTCAGATCAATTCAGCCATTAATATTTACATTCTGCTCAATCATTGATTCTGCATCTGATCTACAGGGAAGAGGAAAAAGCAATAGGAACAATCCCCCCATGACTCCACCATATACATTGTATTGTTAGAGGGTCCTGCTGATAACTCGCTATATACAGATGTGTCCATGTGACATGAAATAATGTAATTATAATGTGACGAGGACGACATCGGCCTCAGCTTCTTATTGTAACAGAGGCTCCATCATCCACATAGAAGACAACATGTAGGGGTTCAGTGAAGGAGGCGGTGAAGGTGTGTAAGTGTCTGATGGGGTCACACATCTCATAGAAGGACAGACGCCCGGCCTCATAGTCCAAGAAGACTCCAAGTGTTGGACATGTTGGCTTTACACTGAGGGCTGAAATGAATGAGTTGTGAAATAATTCATATACATCTTCGTACATGGACAGACACCAAGACTTATCATTAAGTCCAATATCAGACTGTAGTCCTTTCTTTTCTATACTGGGATAGGACATTCCAATGGCACACATTCCTGTCTGGTCCCACTCTACCTCCCAGTAATGTCGTCCTGAGGAGAGACCACATCTGCTTAACACCTCTGAGTAAGTCTGAAATCTTCCTGGTGATTTTCGTCTATTCTGTCCTTTTTCTAATCTTGTTGCGGTTTTCAGATCTTCTGATATCTTCACCCTTCTCTCAGCAGTGTCCACATCCAGCAATATGTCTGGGACATGGACCCCGAGCTCTGATGTTACATTGGTGACAATATCCCTCATAGATCGGTGTAAGGTCAGTGAGATCAGAACCTCATCCATATCCTCCTCAGATCTGACCTCTCCACCATCTCCCCCTGTGTCCTCATCTCCTCCATGACTACATACTGTAATGTCACCTTCTTGTAAGAGTCTTATTAGGTCGGTGACACGACACATCTCCTCCACGTGACACATCTTCCTGGACAGCTCGTCCTCCTGTATTTCCAGCTTCTTGATCAGATGAGATAGCTGGGACACAATCTTCTCCTCCTGTCTGGAGACCTCACTCAGCGCTTTCTTTTCTGCCATTTCCAGCTGCTTCTTAATGTCCATAAATCTCTTACTGATGTTCTCCCTGTTATCGGAGGCTTTCTCCTGGATCTTCTTCTTATGATCCTGCAGATTCTGGACTCTTACTTGAATTTCAGTTTTTTGGGGATTTAGTTCATCCAGATATTTCCTCAGTTCCTTTTTCTTCTTCCCAGAAGCCTCATCTAGAAGTTCCACCTGGTGTCCTCTGTGTTCACCAACCAGACAGCAAGACGCACACAGACAAGCCGCGTCCTGCGGGCAGTAATACTCCAGAACCTTCTTGTGGATTGAACATTTTTTGTTGCCAAAGGAATCCGTGGGTTCTGTTAATATATGATCTAATGTCTTATTGTGGGCTGTCAGGTGGTCGTCACATAGGGAGGTCTCACACTGCAGACAGGATTTCACAGCCGGGACAGGAGACTTTGTACAGTAAGTACAGAAGATCCTGGTCTCCTCCATATCAGGCTGAGTAGATGAGAAACGCTCCACTATGTTCCTCAGCTTCCGGTTCTTCTCCGGGGCCGGACGCTCGGGATATTCTCCTCTGCAGTCAGGACAGGAATACCCTCCAGCCGCCTCCTGTGCATCCAGCACACTCACAATACACGAGCGGCAGAAGTTGTGTCCACATCTCAGGGATACGGGATCTGTATAGAGGCTCAGGCAGATGGAGCAGTTCAGCTCGTCCCTCAGCTCCGCAGACGCCATTGTAGTGTGAGAGAGCAGGAAATGGAAGTGGAAAAGTTTCTTTACATAAGAAGGGTGGAGAGTTTCTGAGAATAAGATATTAACCCCTCCAGTTCCGAGACTGTTTTCCACTGAGGAAATGATTAACAGGATTGCATTGTAGTAGTTGTAGAGACTCCAGCAGTTTGCAGTATTGAGAATCCTCCACCAGGTCAGGGAAGAAGTCAATTGAGCTTCAAAGAGCCTCTCCCAGATGTGAGATAAACAGAAGCTCAATTCCACTTATTTCGATCGAACAGACAGGAGTCAGGCGGCCTCATCTGCCTGTGGATCAAATGTTGCCACTCAGTGAGCGCCTCCATATTGTGGACAGGAGGTTCCTGGTATTACATGCACAATTCTGGGCTGTACAATGACGAGATTTATTTTCCACACGTACAATTGTTCTCTGAGAAAATTCACTCACTTGTCCATTACATTGTAGTGGTCGGTGTGCTGCGCAGGGGTGGTGTGTTGGGCAAAACATGGAAAACTTGGCGGTGTGAATGAGGCTACAGGATGAGGTTCACTTTTATAACATGACAAATTCTTGCTACATACGCCCTGTGTCACGACTCTGTTGTCGGATGTCCCGGGACTCCTTCCTTGTCCCTAACGATAGGGGGCGCCCCTAGCTTGCCCTGTTCCCCGGATTACTTATGATACACAGAACGGGCCACTGTCAGGGTGAGTCACCCGAGCATCACCAGATCTGTAAAAGACTTCAAAGTAGCTGCCATAAATCTCATGACGCTTCAGTTAGGGAGACAAGTCTGGTCATTCAATGTACACTGATAGATGTGACCCCCGGCTGCATAGTGAGGAGCACTGCTCACCTTCTGCGCCTGCAGTCAGTAGCAGAGCATCGGATCCCTCCCCTCCAGCAGCGTCACAGTTCTCAGACTGTGAAGAACCATGGAGGAGCGGGCTAAATGTCGGGGTAGAGCCACAGACAAGCAGGGAGGAGGCAAAAAGGAAAGATAAAAATAAGAGCGGGAGAGAGAAAAGATGGAAGAAGTAAGAAGACAGAAAACACAAGAGAGAGGCAAGACACAGGTGAGAAGATGATTATATATATATGTATTGTAACATTTCCAGGGGGTTTAGCTCTAGGATCGCTGTCTGGGTAGACAGAATGGCATGAAAACAGTTCATTCAGACAGCAGTTCTGGTGTAAAACTGGCCGCAACCAGCTTTATTAAAGTCCACAGCAAACAGATTAAAACAAAGCATAAACAGAAAACCTGGGCTTGTCTAGCCTCTAATTACACTTAGATAGATGGCCCTCTCTATCCGGGACCCAGACTCTACCAGTCTGTGCCCAAAACAACACATATCACATATGTTACCAGTATGGAGCTTCACAGATACTCCTCCTTGTGTCTGAAGGCACCTTCCATGACCAGACTTGAGAGAGATCCACTCCTATTCAGCCGCTCTTCACACGGATTCGCACTGAGACTACTCCTATGTCCGGGGTCCTTCCTGCACCCAAACTGAGATAGCTCAAACACTCTTGGAGACTGCTTCCTTGTGCCAGGACACCTCTCTGTGTCCAGGCTAAAGACAGCTCTAACACTCTTGGAGACTGTTTCTTGTGCCGAGACACCTTCCTGTGTCCAGGCTAAACTAGCTCTAACACTCTTGGAGACTGTTTCTTGTGCCGAGACACCTTCCTGTGTCCAGGCTAAACTAGCTCCCAGATTGTGTTTGCAGACACCTACTTCTGGTCTCCTAATTAAGACCTGAGTAGTTTCAGGCTTGTGCTGCAAGTGTGTGCTGAATGTGAGGTGTAGTGACCTTTCTCTACCACTAGGTTTACAAAGCCACACATTTCCCTTATACCTAGGTGAAATGCACACCCCATTCATCACATATTCACTCACTGTCTCACATATCCCCTCCCTCTTCTCCAGACCGGAGGGCTGGTCATCCAGACCGGAGGCTGGTCAACAATCCAACAGAGACAGTGAATCTGGACCAGTCATGGCCCTCATCAGCTTCATCCTCACTACTGTCATCGCCAACATCAGTTTTCTCTTCATCTGAAGCATCGCACTACCCTGTACCCTCCCAGGCCTATACTCTCTGCGGGCCTCGGTATCCTGCACGGTTTCATCTTGACCTTAGGGCCGGGCTCATTTTCGATATAGTGCCTGGCCAGAGAAGTACGACCCGACAGCAGATCCCTACTTTACCCATAAATGCAGGCAATTGCTGACAGAGGTGCATATTCACCCAGAAATTCAGATATCAGCCTAATAGAGGTATGTTCACATTAGGTCAGGGACTCACCAGTATTGAGACCACCTTGACGATGGTTGGTGGGCTTTAAAATGTTTGGCCAAAT
The DNA here is from genome assembly GCA_033576555.1 of Oophaga sylvatica. NCBI lineage: Eukaryota > Metazoa > Chordata > Amphibia > Anura > Dendrobatidae > Oophaga > Oophaga sylvatica. The sequence goes on along the minus strand of JARQOD010000007.1, from coordinate 101,499,937 downwards.
GTTTATACTAAGCGTCTCAAATTTTTCCTTATATCCAAAGCCATATTGCTATTCTAAATTTCATGTATTCCATATTGTCATGCTTTAGTATGCTTGAGTGCAGCCTTTTTTTGTATATTTCCTCTGATTGTCATTTATCCAATATCAGAATGTGATTTTAGCAGCAGCAGACCGTGTGGAAATTCTAAATAAAAGACAAAGGGATTTTTTTTTATTAACAAAGAACTATACGAATACCTAATTTTTATTATTTGCCAAACGTGAATAAAGATATTAATAATCCCCAGACATCCCATCATTTTTAGATTGGGTCAATCACTTGTAATTTATCCCACTACCTCGATTTATTTTCAGTCCTTTGTTCACAATCATCACGTTTTACGGGATTCTTCCCATCTTATAGATGAATCCGGTCACATCTGAACTGTTCTCCTCTCAACTGTATATTTTTCACTTTAATGTAAATTCTTTAGACTCTAATATTCAGCATAATTTTGGGGGTAGAAGCCATAGAAATATTATTTGTACAATAACAGAACTTTCCCGGGATCAGATTGGGGTTTTCATCCAGGGTATTAGATATATTTAAAACCACAATGAATTTTCCTTTTGGGGTGTGACCTACCAGCAGACGAGGGGTTGCGCGATGGGGTCTCGTTTCACGTCGGTTATGTAAACTTGTTACTGGGGCGTTTCGAGCCCATGTTCATCGCTCCCTTCATTCTACCGAGAGTCACAACTCTTTTTATAAACAATTTATTGATGATTTATTTCTTATTTGCTGTTACTGTTCATGAAGCTGAATGTTGTGTTCAGTGATTGACATTGACCCCGTGAGGTCTGGTGTTTAATCCGACCTATTCTTATGTCCCAATTTCTAGGTCTCACAATCACACACAAGATTGTATCATACATATTTCGTCTCCGGAGTGGATAAAACATGTCCCATACTGGCAGTATCAGGGTATCAGAAAGAACGGCAATATAAATAGTTTTCTTATCTTTCAGGTTACATTGGGGGCTTATCTATAGCATTACAGAATGTGTTTTTATCGCATTTTTGATTTTGTGTTTTTGGTTTGTCATGTTTTAAATAAACCCTTGTTATGAAATTCTAAATTTGACAACTTTATTGCACGGTCACATGCGGATCCGTGGGTTTGTGCCACAGTTTTCCAATCTAATAAATTTATGGGGAAAATCTACACAAAACCAGCAGAGCCGCAAGAGGCTTGACCAGGGCGGAAGGACGCACCGCCGGTCAGAACTGTGCGTAAAAAGGAAGACAGAGGGGAAAAATCGCAATAAATCTCTCCACTTTGGAACTTTAAGGTTTGTTCACGTTACTTTTTTACTGTGTTTTTTCATGCAAATTTTAGCGTGTTTTTACTGTCCCAGCAAAGTCTATGAATTTCAGAAACTCCCCCAACGGTCGGTTTGTTTGTCCTCATTTTTGAGACATACCCGATTTTGCAGGAGAAGCAGTCCATCTTTCGCATTTTCCCAATGTTTTTCACCAAAGAAAAGCAATGAGTGGTGCAAAACCTGAAAATTATCGGTTTTTGCAATTTTTTGGTGCCAGAACCGATGAAGTAAATTAGATTTTTTTTTACCCAAACTTTTTCAGCAGTAAAGAACAAAGTCAAAAAACACAACAAAAACTAAGCAAGACCCTTTTTGAAGCAGTTCTTACGCCACGAGAGCAGATTGTACCTGTGGGAAAAAAACACGCGCAAACAGAAATGTGTGAACAAGTTTTAAAGGTACGCCCACTAAACAATCCCCTAGCGTCAGATAACGACGCTACTAAAGCGATCGTAGGGGATTGTTTCTTACGCTAAGTGCGGCCACATTTAGCGATATATTAACGACGCTATCGCCGTTGCAATCTTCTTAACGACTTTGCGGTACAAAAGACGCTAAAACGCAAAGAAAAGGGCCAACACGAATTACTTACCCAGCGGGAGCGCCGACGGAAAAAGGGTCGGAAAACGATTCCCGCGGCGAGATCACACAAATTCGTCGGGAAGCTGCCGCACACAAAACATCGCAAGGGATCGCTAAATAGTGACGTTTTTTAGCGATCCCGTTAGCGAATTTTAGTGGGATACCCTAAGCCTGCATTTTTTTTCATCAAAAATAAACAAAACTTCTCGGGGCCCGAGAGCTGAATAATGGAGATGAGACCAGAAGTGAATTTGTACCTATTAATTTTATGGCATATACTTTCCATATTCACAGACCCTGAAAATGAGGGCCACAGCCCTGAGAAGAAGGGGCCACAGAGCGATTTAGGCCCCTGTTTACCCTGACAGGGCGCTCCGGACCCCGAAGGCCCCCCATCCACTGCGGCCAAACCAGCCCTGCTCGGGGGAGTCCAGAGCTCCATGTGCAGGAGGCTGAAAGGGCCCGTCTCAAAAGCAAACGCTACCGAGATCGTGCTGAGTGACTATTTGTGACCAGCAGCGTCTCCCCAGCGAATGCTGGTTGACATTCACGACATCGCCCCCCTGCCGGGGTACCTGATCGTCGCTGAAATGTAGGACATTTTTTTGAACGCTGGTTCCCGCTGACAGGCACACATCGCTGGTGTGACAGGCGGGGACCAGCGATCCGCTGGTATCCAAGGTACCAGCGGGTTTCCCCGCGGGGCTTGCCAGAAACCGTTGTGGTACCTTGATACCACGCCCGAGCAGGGGAGCGGTATCCAAGGTACACAGCGGGTTGCCAGGCACCGCGCATGCTTGGAAACCCGCTGTGAACCTGGATCCCCCCTGCTCAGGGCGCTGGTAATCCAAGGTACACGCGGGAAACTAAGCGATGTTACCCGCATGTCCGCTGTCCCAGACGCTGCCTGTTTGGAGTCACACGATAATGAGCGTACACCACGATCCTGACAATCATATCGTTGTCGGGATCGTGGGTATCGTTATGTAGACCCGCCAAACTAATGCTGCACCCTTATTCCGGTGGTGGGGGGCCCGGGATCATAAAGTGTGACATATCCCAGCCTATACCCACACTTTACAATAGGATAACCCTTTACTGAATAGCAATTATCAGTCCGGACAATTTCAGCCTTAATATTTCATTCTCACCAGATTCTGCATCTGACTACAGGGAAAGGAAAAAAACAATAGGAAACAATCCCCCCAGACTCCGCCAACACATTGTATTATTAGAGGGTCCTGCTGTAACCCCTATTTTCAGATGGTCCTGTGCAAGAAATAAGTCATTAAAATGTGCGAGGAGAATCGGCCCCAGCTTTTATTGTAACAGAGGCCCCATCTTCACAAGGATAACATGTAGGGGTTCAGTGAAGGAGGCGGTGAAGGGGAAAGTGCGATGGGGTCACACAACCATAAAGGACAGACGCCCGGCCCTGCTAAAAGACCCAAGTGTTCGGACATTTTGGCTTTACAGAGGGTTATTTATTGGTTTGCATGCTTTATAAACCTCCATTTAACATTCCAAACCCAAGATTTTCTTTACCAATACAGACTCTTCCCTTTTATACTGGATAGGACAACCGAGGCCAGCCCTTTGGTCCCACTCACCTCCCATAATGTGTCCGAGGAAAACCACTGCTTAACACCGGGCGAATCCAAAAATCTTCCTGATGATTCGGGGTTTTCCTTGGGCTTGAATATTTGCGTTTTAGATCTTCGAATCTTACACATATATTACTGTCCACATCCAGCAATAATTGGACAGACCCCGACTTGTGTTAATTGGTGACAATATCCCTCATAATCGGTATAAAGTCAGGAGATCAGAAAAACCCCATCCAATCCTCCTCAGAACTGACCTCTCCACCATCTCCTCCGTGTCCCACACCTCCAACTACTTACTGTAATGTCACCTTCTTTTAAGAGTCTTATTGGGCGATGAACCCGACATCTCCCCACGTGCGCACTTCCTGGACAGCCGCCCCGTTTATTTCCACTTCTTAACAGATCAGATATCTGGGGACAAATTCTCCTCCTGTCGGGACCTCACTCACGCTTTCTTTTCTGCCATTTCCCTTCTCCTTGATTTCCATAAATCTCTTACTATGTTCTTCCTCTTATGGAGGCTTTCTCGGGATCTTCTTCTTATGACCTGCAATTCGGACTTTTGTTGAATTTCTGCTTTCTGAGGGTTTATTTTCATCCCGATATTTCCCTCGTTCCTTTTTTTTTCTCGAAGCCTCATTAGAAGTTCCACCTGGTTCCTCGGTGTCGCCAACCAGGCGCAAGACACACACAGACAAGCCGCGTCCGCGGGCAGTAATACCCAGGCCTTCTTGTGGGGGAACATTTTTTGTTGCCAAAAGATCTTGTGGGTTCTATTAAAATATCCATTGTCTTGTTGTGGGCTGTCGTGGTCGTCACATAGGGAGTTTCACCAGATTTGTCGACCCCCACCACAATTGTGGTTACCAGGGCAAGGGGTCTCAAGCGAGCCCGTAGAAGTCTATGGGGATTTTGTCACAGGTAGCTGTGGCCTCGGCTGTGGCCCGGCGGCTGGCGTATGTTGTTGGGGAAAAATTTACAGGGGATAACTTAACTTCGGACGCCACCTGTATACTTGGTAACTGTACCAGCCTGCTGAAGATCTCTGAGGGGATGGTGATGCGAGGTCGGGTCCCCTAAGGTGGGACTCTTCCCTCAGGTCGGTAGTTAGGTAGGATTGTGCAGGCATGCAGTAATCTCGTCTACACAGTCAAAGTCTTTCCAACCTTTACTTGCAGAATGGAAAAGCGTCCCAGGGGGCTGAGGGGTTTATGGAGGATGATTTGAGGCAAACGGTTAAGCAAGTTAGGGGCCTCTTTAACTCCAAGAACTGAGCGCCAGCTTGAAGCGTAGTCCTCTCTATGATTCCAGCTTTCTTTAGTGTTTCTGCCCGATCGTGTTGGGTTGGACCCCCTTTTTGGTGAGAAAGATGTTTTCCCCTATTTTGTCGGCATGCCCCTCCCCCACTTCCCGACCCCTGTTACTACGACGTTGGCTTATCGCCCGACCTGGGTCCGGTAGATTTCTGGCATCTTTCACCCTTGCTTGAAACAAAGATATCTTCGTCCCCCAGTAACCGGTAATTCGTGCAGGTATTTTTCACCTAAGCATTCCTTGCTTTCTTCCACTTTTGCCCTTCGACTTGCTCATCCAGGGAATTTCACCTGTCTCCAGTGGGGCACAGCTTTGACAGGCTCGGGTACTTAAATACCTATACTAACTCCACAATTTTAAGCGAAGATAGAGCAGAGCCCTAAACTTGCTCTCCTAATCTGGCACACTCCCTCGTCCAAGGACAGGAAAACACAGACTTCCCCTGAATCCGACACAGACTAACAAATTCTCCCTTCACACCCCTACTGGGCGTGTTTGAAGGTAATGAGACTGAAGAACACAAACCTTTCCTCTCCACCTCCTCCTGGATTGTGACCGGGCTACACACCCCCATGGTAAACACAGCACCCGGGCTGTGAAATACAAAAGACAAAAAAAATTTTGTTTATGCATAACATTTGGAACAATAACACTTCCCTCCGGAGGTAGAATACTTGAACGTTACAAACTTTAAACAAATATATCAAATAGCATTTTCAATAAATGAATACAAGATACTTGTGAAGGACCCCACCAAACCTTCAAAAGTGGGTCCTGGGGGCTGCAGGACATCCAAATGCAGACCTACTCAGTGCCACACCCACGGGGTTTTTGGTTCAGAGGTGAGTTAAGGTTTCATGTGAAACCATTAAGAAGGCCTTTAGTGCAACTTTACAGAACATTTTTGGGCGGCTCAGTCCCCCAGCCTCTGAGTCCATTGTAAACGAAGCTTAATAGGGGAAAAACCATTTAATATAAGATTTTTCACATAATTTTACACATTTCGCAAACTATTGCTGATATCTAATGGTAATTTCCCTTTTGTTTATCTCTTGACCTAGTGGTGTAGTTTCAGGAAAATCAATTTGCATCTTCTGCACTATGAAACGGTAAACCATAGAACTGCTAATCTACTAGGATTGGCAAGCTACTATGGCTGGGCGGTGTGAGTCACTTCACCAGGGGATCCCAAGTTGGGGCGCTGCTACGATGATCCATCTTGGGTTCTACAGGTTGAGGGTTGCGGAAGGGGTAACCCTGAGCGGGTTAACTGGCCACAGGCACAATGGAGGTAAAACCCTCTTGTGGCTTATAAAACGCAACACTGGAATATACGCATCTCCCACGGGCCAATCCGCCGGAAAAATTCCCAGATCTGTGTGTAAACCTCTTCCTTTTTCTTCTTTGATTGAAGACAGGGTTTCTTGTCGCAACGTTTAAAAGGTTCCGGACAAGTTTCAAATGGTCTCTAGACACAAGTGGTTATTGTTTTTCCTCCGTTTTAGACGACACAAACTTTTCCGTTGCGTATTGAATCTTGGACGTAGGGTTTGCCCCACGATTACCATTTATGCATTTTCCTCTTTCTTTTTTAATACTACCTCTCCAGGCTCAAAGGCTTGGAGGAGATTTCGGTTGTAACATTTCCCTTTTTCCCTTGCCTTATTAAGACTTTCCTCTACACAGATTGTACCTTCTGTATTGCTCTTGCCGTTGACACCCTTTTCTGGCGTCGTCTGCCCCGTTTCCACTCCAAGTTCTGATCCATTGGTAGTTTTCCAGGCCTTGCTTATCAGTAGGCTGGATCAGTTAGTTGGCTTCAGGTATATGATTTACAATCAACCAAACAGGAGTAAATCCGCCCATCGATTCGTCTTCCAACGGTTGGTCTCAACAAGTCAAGGACAATTGGTTCATCTTTTCAAAAGACCGTTGGTTGGGGGATATGGTGCCCCTTCTTATTTTCTTGCACCGCATAGACAAATTCCTTGAATAAAAACGGCTTCAAAAGCAGGTCCCGACGGTTAAGACTTCTCGGGATACCCCTGCGGTTGCAGAAGCTTCTTGAAAGGTCCGCTGCCGTCACTGCATTGGCTTTCACGGAACAATACCAAAATCTGGGTAATGGTCCACCGGCAAGGCGTATAGTATCCAGACTACCGGACAGTTTGACTGGTCCAGGGCCACAATTCCAGGGAATCCCGGATGGTTGCAGGGGCCCTGACTTCCGGTCCTTTCTTCGAACCAAGGGTCCACAGTTCCGACACCACCTCTCGATGGAGCGCCATCCCCCCCAGTAAACCGGTTAACAGGGTCTCCACTTCCTCCAGCCAAAGTGTCCTGTGATCTGGGTACGCTTCCAACACCATTGGGAGTCTTCTTTGGGACCACTATTGCCAACCATTTCAGGGTTCTGGGGTTGACGATCTTCTCACAATTCCACGGTACAGGAACAACCTCTTCTCTCTTTTCCACAGGAGCTTGGCGGGAAGGTGCATCCTTTTCCAAAGAGAGCCTTTTTGCTTTAACAACCCTTGAGTGGGACCACTGGTCAATGTCCTGAGTCTCTTTCCAGCTGTGATGGGGTAAAGGATTTAATGTTGCACCATTTGCTTTCTGTGGACTTTGAGCCTGGACTACCCCATTTCGATGAACGCGGGTACTCAATTTCTTCCAGGTCCCGATTCTTCTTCTGTATCAGGTCATGCGGCATTCGGGGACAACGCATCAGCATTAGCATTCTTTCGACCGCCCGGTACTTGATGAAATGGTAATTGGAACCGAGCCATCCATCGCGCTTCCATGGCCCCACTTGGGGTTTCCAGGTGCGTTAAGGGTTTGTCTTAAACGCAGTGAATTTTGGAGGCCAGATAGGCTTAAACTTTCAGTAATGGGCCCAGACCACGCCAGAAACTCCAGCTTGAAGCTGCATAATTTTCCGGATTCCTTTCATTGCCTGGTTTTCGCTACTATGCGATACTTTTTCTTGTCCATTCTCTTCTGACTGAGAACGGCTCCCAACCCTTCATACTGGCGTCGGTGTCAACAGAAGGTTGACTGTAATCAGGAAGGTTAAAATTTCACACCTTAAGGATCTCTTTTCTCTTTGGAATCTTAGCCTGTTCTTTCCCCAAAAGGGGGGTTTCTGCTCTTAAGGATTGTCCTACCAGAGGTTCCTGTAAAGGAGCTGCCTTCTTCTGTAATCTTTCACGAATCTCCTGTAGTAACCCTTAGTCCCAGAAAATGTCGCATTCTTTAAGGTTTTTCGGCTCCGGGGCCCCTTCTGGATGGAGGACTTTCTCTGGGTCGGCGCACCCTTCCGAACGACATGTGCCCCAATATTTACCTTCTCTTGAGTAATGGCATTTTGAGGGTTTTAATTTATCCCGACCTGGACGGGGGCTCAAACACTTCTGCCAGGTGCTTCGAGGTCCCAAGCTTGGAATACACGATAACGTGTCAAGGTATAGCAGCCGGTTTCAAATTGAGAGTCCCAGACAGTTTTCCATCACTCTTGAAATGTCCCCGGGGCACTACTGGCCCAAACGGCATTCGTCAACTCAAAGAGCCCCATTGGGGTGTGAAAGCCTTTTCCACGATCCCCTCGCCACAGCCTTGCCGTAACCACTAGCAATCAGGGTAGAAAAGTAGTTAGCCCCTTTCAGAGCAGTAATGAATTCCTCTATACGTGGTAACGGTAGCATCCTTGTGTGTTATCGGTTCACCTGGCCTGTAATCCCACACATCTCATACTACCATCTTTCTTTTTAACCAAAACTAAGGGCGCCCAGGACTACAACTTCCCTTATCACCCCACTTTTTCATAATTTAAATTTCTTTAGCTTTCTGAAAGGCTGGAGGTAGGGCCAAACCGCTCTTTGAGGAGGATGATTGCCTGAGGGAATGATGTGTACTCCCTAATTGTCCCAAAATCAAGTGGATTTTTGCAAACACTTTGGGTACCTTGCACCACCCGAATACCCCTTGCTTCGGTGAGCGGGGTGGTGTCCGTCCCCAAAATGGAGCTGTGACACCACCGCCACCTAGTTGTGGGTCTGTCCTCCTCATTTGACAGGATCTAAGGGGCCAGCCGGGGGGAAAGATTATTGTCGACAGCATGAATTTGCAAGGTTGCATAACGGGGTAAATTTACCTCATCACTCCCCAATTGAAAGCCGAAGGTACTCTCCCATTCACCCTTCACTACCCTTAGCAGCTAAGTGTAGGTCTATGTTCGGATGGTGGGGTTTTACTCAGCTTGGTAATTCGTCCCTCAGACCTATGCTGCCCTGCACCAAATGATCATTTCACTCATTGGGGATCAAAGGGGTTCGAGTCAGTCCCCGTACTTCCAAAATTTCCCCCCGTCGGTAAGCTTCGCTTGTTGCTGACACCCGGGCCCCCGGATCTCCTTTTGGATGATCCCTCCCCCTTGGTCGGGCAATCTCGGGGGGGGGTTTGGGAAAAAGAACACTATTTTTTCCAAAAAATTTTACCAATACATTAGACCCAATATTATATTTAACCATTTCCTCATTTACATTTTTCATACCAAAAACCCCCTGGTCTTTAAAACCTCCCCCCCCCAAACCCCCGCCCGGGGCCCCCCAACCCCCTTACCAAAAAACCCAAAACAAAACCCGGGTTTTGCAATGCGGAACAGCAACCCCTTAAAAAAGGGGCAGGAAGGGTCCCCGCCACAACCTGCGGTTCCTCTGGGGGCCCCGGGGGTATTCCCGGGGTGGCCCCCTTGACCCGGTTTTCCCCTTTAAAAAGGGCACGGGGTTTGGAGAAAAGCCCTTTTGGTTTGCAGCGAAAAAGACGACCTCGACGAGAAGGGGGTATAAAGGGTTTTCCGGGGGTGGCTTTTGTCCTCCTCCGGGGGGGGGCGTCTTCTTCTTCCCCGGGCCCACGGCCTTTGGGGGACCCCTAGAAAGTTTTTTTCCTTCCTCTTTTTCCCATTGCGGGCACTCAAACACACCCCGATTTTTTAGTCCTGGCGCACCTTGAGGCAACAGCCCAAATTCCAGGAGAGTCACCCCGCTTGGTTTTTCCCGCCACTAGCGGGGAAAGGGGGGTTCCCCGGGTTCCGGGGTGACTTCCCCCCGATGAGTTGGGGGCCACCCGGGTTCCCCCGGGGCCCAGCCTTTACCCCTGTCCTTAGGGCATCAAAGGGCATCCGGATTTTTAAGGACCACCATTTACTTCCCGCGCCCCCCGGGGGGCTCAACCCTGATAAACTGTTCTTTAACTTTTTTTTCTCATGGGGCAAAATTTTAATTTCTTAGTGCTTTCGGGCTCCTTGCAAGGGGGAAGCATACCCGGGGTGCTGTCCCTGGCTGTTGTGAACAGGATAGAAGGCCATCCGGGGTCCGTTTCGTGGGGCTTAAAAAAGGCATTTAGTTTAAGGAAAATCGCGGACCGATCCAGATCAACGGATCCCAAGTTCCCCTTCCCCCTTTAGCAGGCCAGTTAAAAGCCCTATTAAACGCAGCTTTTTTTTTTCCAGGCTGGGGGAAAATTTTTTTTGGGTGTGCTTAACTTTTCCCTTTTAAACCCCATAATTGCCCGGGGCCCCCGCTGTCGGGGAAGCCAATTTTTCCCCGGCATAATGGGGCGTTGTGGCATATCGGGACACCGGCTGGTGGGGCCCGCCTCCATTTTTGGGGGGGCAATACCAAGACGGTGCGGGATTAAGCCCTCCGGCCGGGGGGCCCACTGTCAGCCTGTTTTTTGGACTCTTAGCGGCCCCCTGGTTAAAAAGGGGCCTACCGGTTTAGACGCGCACTTCTCAGGCACCGCAGTGAGAATAGGACCTCGTCGCAGGCGCTCTGAGTCAAAAAGTTCACTTCCCCCGCAGGACCTTCCCCAAAGGCGGGGCCCGGGGGGGAGCCAGGCAACAGCGCCTTTTAAAAAGGGACGCCCACCTTCTTCTCCAGGCCCCAGGGGGGGAAAAGGGGGCAAATGGCGGATTTTAGCGCCAAACAACAGCAACAGCTTTTTTTACTCAAACAGTTACATAGGAGCGGCTCGCAATTTGCGAGTTTTTTATCCCCTTCGTGACGCCAGTAGTTGTGTCGACCCGCCACCCAAATTGTGGGTTCCGGCAATGGGGTACCCCAGCCGACCCGTAGAAGTCTTGGGGATTTGTCACAGGTTTCTGTGGTCGGTCTGTGGCCCGCGGCTGGCTATGTTTTTGGGGAAAAATTTACGGGGAAACTATATACAGTTCGTACGCCACCCCTTTTACTCTGGTAACATGTACCAGCGTGCTGTAGATCTCTGAGGGATGGGATGCAGTAGATGTCGGGTCCCCCACAGGTGGGCCTTTCCCCAGGCGGGGGTTAGGTAGGGTTGGCAGGCAGCATAATAAAGTCTCACAC
>JARQOD010000007.1:101380417-101488586 GCA_033576555.1 Oophaga sylvatica | reverse complement strand
GAAAGGAAAACTTTTTTCCCCGGGGAAGCAATCCCCAAAAACATAGAAACCCCCCAAAAAAATGAAAGGGGGGCGGTTAGAAAAGGGAAAAATTACAGACACAGACAGAAAATAGAATAGCAAAAAACGTTGGGGCCCAAACTTCCTAAATAGAAAAGGAGGGGAAGGAATTTTAAGGGAAAACCCCCACTTTTGGGCGATCTTTTTAACGATCAGATAACACGATCGTTGGTGTGATCGCTTTTTAGGCGCTATTTACTGCCAAAAAAGGAGATCTCATAAAACACACATCAGCGGTCAGCAAATCTCTTTAACCGACTTTGGCTTTCGTAGGATGCCCTTAGCATAAAATGAGCGCTTCTGATTCAAAGGAATTTACAGAAATTGCCCTGCTCTCTGCGTCCAAACTATCCTGCTTTTGAAAACTTCGCGATCCCCCTCTGTGATGCAAAAGAGAACTTACAGATTTTGCATCCACTCCTTGACGAAAAAAAAAACAGCCCCCGCCTGTCATGCTCACAAAACGAGGTCGCCCCGCGTTTGCCAAAAGGTGCCAAACAAAAGCGATTAGACTCACCAGCGGGACGCCAAACGATCAAAAAACAGTCCAGAACCCCAATTTGAACGATCAGCGATAACCCAGCAGGGGCCACACCCGTTGCAACATCCCCACACACAACGAGTCGCAACAGATCGCAAATTTTAGTGACTTTTAGCGATCTCGTTTGCGACCCCTCGTTTAGGGGCATCCCCTTTACTGAAAACCCCCAAAAAACCCTAAAAGTACAACACTACTAATAACGAAACACCTGAGATCGCACACCTTTTACCACCAAATTTTTCTCCGGTGTAACAAAACTAAACACAGCCACTGAAAAAACTGGAAAAGGCAAATGAACAAACAACAGTGGCTGAACTAAAAAGAAGGAGCACAAGCCCCCAGGGGACCCGGCAGATCCCCACAGAAATACGGGGACAAAATGCAAAAAGCAAGCACAAAAAACTAAAAGAAAAAATGTCTTATCTGTTAGCAGAAGATGCAGGCACGAAACAGCAAGCTACAAAGTGAACAGGAATCAAAGATGAACCAGAACAATTGATCACCGCAACCCTGAAGGGAGGGAACCTCCCTTATATAAACCAGTCAGTAACACCTGATCGCCAAATCTCACAATCCTTTAATTGGATAGTTCAGTACTGTTTTGTAACCACCAGAGGGAGCTTCTGCTCAGAATCATTTCTAGCACATTCACAACAGTACCCTCCCCTTGAGGAGGGATCACCGAACCCTCATTTGAGCAACCCAGGCGGTCAGGATGAGCTCTGTGATACCACGGATGAGTCACCTAGCATGATGTCCGAAGCAAACACCCAAGATATTGTCCTCCTGACCATAACCTCTCCACTTAACCAAATACTGAGTTTTCCGTCTAGAAAAAACGAGAATCCAATATTTTTTCAACCACATACTCCAGATTGCCCCAACCAAAACAGGGACAGGAGGCACAGCCATAGGAACCCACTGGCTCGACAAACCTCTTCAATAAGACTTGTTGGAACACGTTATGGATCTTAAATGTCCCTGGAAGAAGTAAACGAAAGGAAACAGGATTAAGAATCTCCATGATCTTATAAGGTCCAAGAACCGAGGCTTAAACTTAGGAGATGCAACTCTCATAGGGATATTTCTTGAGACAACCAGACCAAGTCCCCCATTTCAAACCGAGGACCATCAGTCCTATGCCTGGTGGCAAACCGCTGGCCCTCTCCTGAGAGAGGGACAACCTCTCCACTACCTGGTCCCAAATCTGCTGCATACGCTCCACAACAGAGTCGACACCTGGACAGACAGAAGCCTCCGTCTGTCCTGAAGAAAATCGAGGTGAAACCCAAAATTGCAGAAAAATGAGACATCAAAGTGGCAGAGCTAGCCCTATTATTAAGAGCAAACTCAGCCAAAGGCAAAAAAGAGACCCAGTCATCCTGATCAGCAGACACAAAGCATCTCAGATAAGTCTCCAATGTCTGGTTTGTTTCTCTCAGTTGTCCATTGGTCTGAGGATGAAAAGCCGAGAGAAAAGACAATTGAACACCAAGTTTAGAACAAAAAGTCCTCCAAAAATCTGGAAACAAACTGGACTCCTCTGTCAGACACAATGTTCTCAGGAATGCCGTATAACCGAACCACGTGCTGAAGGTAACAAAGGCACAAATTCAGAGGAGGAAGGCAACTTAGGTAATGGCAGAAGATGTACATTTTGGAAAATCTATCACAAATCACCCAGATAACGTCATTCTCTGAGAAACAGGAGGTCGGAAATGAAATCCAAGAGATATGGGTCCATGGTCTCTTGGGCACAGGCAATGGCATCAACAAACCACTAGAGCGAGAGCAAGGCTTGGAGGCGAGAGCAAGTCCCCGCAGGACTGCACAAATTCCCTGACGTCACGAGACAAAGTAGGCACCAAAGGACCGACTAACCAAGTCTCTGGTACCAAAAACTCCGGGATGACCGGCCAACGCGGAACAATGAATCTCAGACATCACACTCTTTTTTCCACCGGTCTGGGACAAACAATTTCCCAATAGGGCAGCGCTCGGGTTTAACCTCCTGACACCCTTCCAGAGCCAGTCCTCAAATTGGGCGAGATGCGGAAAGAACAACAACCCTCTTTCAAAATAACAGCAGGATCAATAACTCAGGAGAGTCCGCAAGGAAACTCCTCGAGAGGGCATCCGCCTTAACATTCTTAGTGCCAGGAAGAAAGGAAACCACAAAATTAAAACGTGTAAAAACCAAGGCCCACCTGGCCTGTCTAGGATTAAGTCGCTTGGCGATTCCAGATAAACCAGATTCTTATGGTCCTGAGGACCACCACCTGATGTTTGGCTCCCTCCAGCCAATGTCTCCACTCTTCAAAAGCCCACATTCATGGCCAATAACTCCCGATTACCCACGTCATAATTACGTTCAGTGGAAAAATTTTCGAGAGAAAAGGGCACAAGGGTTACTTTTAGAGGTCTCTGGATCTCTTTGGACAAAACGGCACTGCCCCAATTTCAGAGGCATCAACCTCCACCTGAAATGGCAGAGAAACATCATGTTGCCGTAGAACAGAGCAAAGTGAATCTCTGCTTAAGTTCCTGAAATGCAGAGACTGCCTCAGGAGACCAAATCACCACATCAGAACCCTTTTTTGGTCAAATCAGTCAATGGTTTAACAATAACAAGAAATTACCAAGAAATTTACGATAAAAATTGGCAAAAAACCCAAGAATCTTTGAAAGAGCCTTTAATGAAGTAGGTTGGACCCAATCACAGATGGCCTGAACCTTGACCGGTCCATTTCAATAACAGATGGGACAAAATGAATCCCCAGAAATGAGATCCTCTGAAACGCCAAAAAGACACTTTGATCCCTTCACATACAGAGCATTCTCTCTCAAAATCTGGAACACAGTCCGAACATGTTTCACATGAGAGTCCCAGTTATTGAAAAAATCAAGATATCATCCAAATAAACAATCAGAAATTTATTCACAAAATCCCTGAAAATGTCATTCATGAAGGACTGGAAGACAGAAGGAGCATTAGTGAGCCCAAAGGACATCACTAGGTACTTAAAATTCCCCTCTGGGGTATTAAATGCCATCTTCCATTCATCCCCTGTCTTAATGCGAATAAGGTTATATGCCCCCCTGAGGTCAAGCTTGGTAAACCAAGTAGCACTTTTCACCCAGGAAAACGGTCAGAAATCAAGGGTAACGGATATCGATATTTCACAGTGATATTGTCAAGAGACGATAATCAATACACGGCCTTAATGAACCATCCTTTTTGGCCACAAAGAAAAAACCGGCACCCAAGGGTGAAGAGGATGGTCTGATATGACCCTTCTCCAATGACTCCTTGATAAAGACCGCATAGCGTCATGTTCAGTACAGACAAGTTAAAAAGGCGACCTTTAGGGAATTTACTACCAGGCACTAATTCAATAGCGCAGTCATAGCTCCTATGGGGGGGCAAGGATGCAGATTTACTTTCGCTAAACACATCAGAAAAATCAGTCAAAAATCAGGACATCCTGAGCCTGGGGGAGGCAGAAAAAACAGGAGTGTTGGTATTAACACATTGGAACCCCAACTGGTTACAGACACAGATTTCCAATCCAAAACAGATTATGAGACTGTAACCAAGGAAACCCAGTACGATAATGTCATGCAGATTATACAGCACCAAAATTTGCAACTCTCCTGATGATCAGTTCAACCTTCATTATCACCTGAGTAGAGAACTGAGGTTTATTCTCAGCCAAAGGGGTAGAATCGATCCCCAGCAGGGGAATAGATTTCCGTAGGGGTATCAAGGGAAACCCACAACGTTTAGCAAAATCAAAATCCATCAGGTTAATAGCTGCTCCCGAATCAACGAAAGCCTGAGGCAGAAAATGTGGACAGGGAGCAAATCAGGGTAACAGTCAACAAAAATTTAGTCTGAACACTACCCAAGACAAATGAGCGTGCAAAACGTCTTCCCCGCTTAGGGCAGACTGAAATAGCATGAGAGGCATCACCACAGTAGAAACATAACCCATTGCGTTTTCGAAACTCATGACCTGTGCCCCAGAACCACTCTATCACACTGCATGGGTTCAGAAGCTGGTTCACAAGGCAACACTATTCCACGCATACCTCACGCTCGCGCAAACGTCTGTCAATTTGCATCGCTAATGACATAGAATCATTGAGACCAGAGGGGACAGGGAATCCCACCATAACATCCTTTACATTCTCTGACAGACCCTTCCGAAAAAGGTCTGCCAAAGCATCGTCATTCCATTTGTTCAGGACTGCCCACCCTCGGAATCTCTGACAGTATAACTCAGCTCCTCAAGCCCCTGATTTAATGCCCAACAAGGCTTTTTCAGCTTGATCAGTGACATTAGGCTCATCGTACAATAACCCCAGAGCCTGAAAAAATGCATCAACATTACTCAAAACAGGATCCCCAGGTGTCAGGGAAAAAGCCCAATCCGAGGATCGCCGTGCAGGAGAGAGAGACAATTTGAACCTGCTGTGCTGCGTTCCCTGAGGACTTAGATTTCAAGGCAAAAAACAACTTACAGTTATTTTTGAAATTCAGAAATTTAGCTCGATCCCCTAAAAACAAATCTGGCATGGGAATCCTAGGTTTCCACAACAGCAACCTTGCAAGATAGATAGCAATACTCCGAACTTCAGTGGCAAGCTGATCCACACGGCCAGACAACTGTGCAAACTCCATTTGAGAGAGAAAAAAAAAATCCTCCTCAGCATTCAGAGAAACAGAGGGAAAAAAAAAATCTCTGACAACTCTGACAATCTTCTTTCTTTAACACTATTTTCCCTTCTGTGAGTACCATACAAATATCAGTTTTTTAGGCCGGTGACTGTTATGATATTGGTAGCTGAGGAGAGCAGGCAAAAAAAAGGAAATACACCAGAGAGGTTGGAATCTATGGGATTGCAGTACCCGACTAACCACCACAACTAAAGGCAGCCGGGAGCGTACCTACTTGGTCCTAGACGCCTCGTCCACAGCCTGAAAGCTAACTACACCTAAAGACAGAAAGAGGAAAAACTATCTGCCCCAACAGATCCCCAAAGAACATAGAAAGCCCCCAAACATGTAATGGCGGTTAGACAAGAGAAAATACAAACACAGACAGAAAATAGTATGAGCAAACGTTGGGGCCCCAAACTTCCTAAATAGAAAAGGATAGGAAGTACACTTACTGTAATCCCAAAAAACCCTGAAAAGTACTAACACTACTAATTACGAAAACACCTGAGATCGCCCGACCTCTACCACCTAAATTAGTTCTCTGGGGTAACAGAACTAAACAGCAGCCACAGAAAAAACTGGAAAAGGCAAATGAACAAACAACAGTGGCTGAACTAAACTGAGAGGAGCACAAGCCCCCGAGGGGACCCGGCAGACCCCCACAGAAGTGCAGGACAAATGCAAAAAGCAAGCACAAAAAACTAAAAGAAGAAAATGTCTTATCTGTTAGCAGAAGATGCAGGCACGAAACAGCAAGCTACAAAGTGAACAGGAATCAAAGATGAGACCAGAACAATTGTTTCACCGGCAACCCTGATGGGAGGGAACCTCCCTTATATAAGACCAGTCAGTAACACCTGATCGCCAATCTTCACAATCTTCATTGGATAGTTCAGTACTGTTTGTAACCACCAGAGGGAGCTTCTGCTCAGAATTCATTTCTAGCACATTCCCCAACATTTTACACTAAGAAATGCTGGCGACTATTCAGGTGATTACGACCAACACTTCCATAGATTACAGATAACACAGAATATGACTGCTCTACATGGGTGAACGTTTTCACTAAGCCTTTGGGCACAACAATCATCTTTACCTTCTTCTGTGGTAAATTACTTTTATTGTGAGGTAAAATTCCTCTGATCTGGGGTTGAATTATCAGATTTTATAAACATAAGACAAGATGTCAGATTCTACTTTATTCAGTGCAATGTCGTTATTAGTTCTTCAAGGTTTTTGGAGAAATCCCATTACTGACATAGATGAACTAAATTCCCTTTTATTTTCTATAGATTTCCAGAGGTTTCAGGTTGGTCACATTCACAGGGTGCAGACTGAGGGAAAGTTACCTTTACTGTATGGCTTCCAACTGTCCTAATGGTGTGCGTGTGACCTGGATGATCAAGGAGAACGATGGAGAAACGGTGGTAATCTCAGATATTAAACAGGAAACAGATGAAGAAGCTGCCCTCATAGTCAGCAAGGACTACACTGTGGAAACGGAGCGATCACACGAGGATAAGCTCCACCATGCCATCTCAGCTCTGAGCTTTACACCGGTTGTATCGAAACACAAAACGATTGAGGTCTTATGCAGGTTCCTCTGCAACAAGCAAAGTCGGTAGAAGAGTCTTAGATGTAGCTTCACTTGTAGTAAGAGAATTCAATGTCTCCCAAAGTATTTCTTACTAATTGTCTTTTGCGGCAATAATAAGACACCACAAATAACACGAAGAGAACACAAACTAATTGTTCAGTTTTTGTGGTCAATAATAATGACTTCTTTTCATTTCCAGAAAAGCCAGAACTGTCCGGTCCCGTGCAGATGTCTCTGGGCGACAATGGAGACGTCCTGTGTTCTGTCTCTCTGGAGAAGTTTTATCCTAAAGATATCAAGATAAAATGGAGCCACGGCCTCGGACAGTTCCAAGATGTAGAGACACTTAGTGAGACATTTACCAAGAACGATGACTTTACTTTTAATGTGAGAAGTATCTGTAGGGTTCCCGGGGATCTCTTCAAGGATCAAGGATATAGAGTATGAGCCGCATGGAGCCATGAGACTGAGACTGGGCAACAGGAGGTGTCAATCACAGGTATGAATCTCATCATTACATCTAGGTGACATCATAAAGGAACACTAAGCATGGAAACTGCACAAATAAAGGAAGACTTGGCTTTTCTTCCCTTTAGGACAAGTTTGTATATTGCATATTGACTGTGAATTGTTTTGTGGAGAAATGGCATAATTTTCTTAATTAGTTAGAATGACTCCATGAACTGAAGTTACATCTGGATTCATTGTGCTATTCCCCAATCTGTCAAACAGAGCGGATGACAGATGGATTAGACAATGTGGTCGATGGCGACATTTGTCATCAGTTACACAGTTTTCTAGAGGAGAAGCTGGAGAACAAGATCAGTAACAATAAGCGGTTATCTGCACCTGGTTGGCTTCTGTGAGGCCCAACACTAAACTGCCATAAGTGAATGGAGTCCGTCCCGGCTGCTGCAGCACCTCAGGTGGGACAATCCAACTTAACAGCAGATACAGTTATATGAAAAAGGTTGGGCACCCCTATTAATCTTAAGCTTAATGTTTTATAAAAATTGGTGTTTTTGCAGCAGCTATTTCAGTTTGATATATCTAATAACTATTGGACACAGTAATGTTTCTGCCTTGAAATGAGGTTTATTGTACTAACAGAAAATGTGCAATCTGCATCCAAACAAAATTTGACAGGTGCATAAGTATGGGCACCTCACCAGAAAAGTGACATTAACCCCTCTCTGCCATCAGACGTACTATTCCGTCCATGTGACCCTGGACCTAATTCCCATGGACGGAATAGTACGTCATGGGCGATCAGCTGCGCTCCCGGGGGGAGCGCAGCTGATCGCCGCCGGGTGTCAGCTGATTATCACAGCTGACACCCGTGACTGTGTGTCAGGAGCGGTCACGGACCGCTCCCGGTACATTAACCCCTAGCACACCGCGATCAAACATGATCGCGGTGTACCCGGGCACAGGGGAGGATCGCGCAGGGTGGGGGCTCCCTGCGCGCCCCCCTGAGACCCTCAGAGCAGCGCAATGTGTCGCGCTGTTCCGAGGGTCCGTCCTCCCTCCAGGTTCCCGGATCCAAGATGGCGCCGGGTCCTGCAGGGAGGCGGCTTCCTCAGTGCCTGCTGAGAGCAGGCGCTGAGGAGGCCTGCAGCGATGCCAGAGCGATCGCTGGTGTGACAGAGTGCTGTGCACACTGTCACACCAGCGATCTGATAAAATACTGTGATGTCCCACCCTGTGACAAAGTAAAAAAGTAAAAAAAGTAAAAATAAAAAATTGTAAAAAAAATCATAAAAAAAAAAAAAAATATTCCCCAATAAATTCATTTTTTCCTGTAAATAAAAAAAACAAAACAATAAAAGTACACATATTTGGTATCGCCGCGTCCGTAACGACCCCCCCTATAAAACTGTCCCACTAGTTAACCCCTTTAGTGAACCCCTTAAAAAAAAAAAAAAAAAAACGAAGCAAATAATCAATGCTTTATCATCATACCGCCGAACAAAAAGTAAAATAACACGCGATCAAAAAGACCCATATAAATAAACATGGTACCACTGAAAACGTCATCTTGTTCCGCAAAAAACGAGCTGTCACACAGCATCATGAGCGAAAAAATAAAAAAGTTATAGCTCGCAGAATAAAGCGATGCAAAAATAATGATTTTTTATATAAAATTGTTTTCATTCTATAAAAGCGCCAAAACCTAAAAAAATGATATAAATGAGGTATCGCCATAATCGTACTGACCCGAAGAATAAAACTGCTTTATCAATTTTACCACACGCGGAACGGTATAAACGCCTCCCCCAAAAGAAATTCATGAATTGCTGATTTTTGTTCATTCTAACCTCCCAAAAATCGAAATAAAAAGCGATCAAAAAATGTCACGTGCTCAAAAATGGTACAAATAAAAACGTCAACTCGTCCCGCAAAAAATAAGACCTCACATAACTCTGTGGGCCAAAATATGCAAAAATTATAGCTCTCAAAATGTGGTGATGCAAAAAACTATTTTTGCAATAAAAAGCGTCTTTTAGCGTGACAGCTGCCAATCATAAAAACCCACTATAAATAGTAAATCAAACCCCCCTTTATCACCCCCTTAGTTAGGGAAAAATAATAAAATTAAAAAAATGTATTTATTTCCATTTTCCCGTTAGGGTTAGGGTTGCGGCTAAAGTTAGGGTTAGGGTTGGCGCTAACGTTAGTATTAGGGTTAGGGTTGGCGCTAACGTTAGGATTAGGGTTAGGATTAGGGTTATGGGTGTGTTAGGGTTAGGTTTGTGGTTAGGGTTGGGACTAGGGGTTAGGGTGTGTTGGGGTTAGGGTTGGAGTTAGAATTGGGGGGTTTCCGCTGTTTAGGCACATCAGGGGCTCTCGAAATGTGACATGGCGTCTGATCTCAATTCCAGCCAATTCTGCGTTGAAAAAGTCAAATGGTGCTCCTTCACTTCTGAGCTCTGCCATGCGCCCAAACAGTAGTTTACCCCACATATGGGGTATCAGCATACTCTGGACCCCAAGAGTTATTGTGCAATTTGGCCTATTTCTCCTGTTACCCTTGGGAAAATAAAAAACTGGGGGCGACAAAATCATTTTTGTAAAAAAAAAATGATTTTTTTGTTTTTACGGCTGTATGTTATAAAACTTCTGTGAAGTACTTGGGGCTTCATAGCGCTCACCACACTTCTAGATAAGTTCCTTGTGGGGTCTATTTTCCAAAATGGGGTCACTTGTGGGGGGTTTCCACTGTTTAGGCGTATCAGGGGCTCTCCAAATGCGACATGACGCCCCCAGACCATTCCATCAAAGTCTGCAATCCAAAACGTCACTACTTCCCTTCCGAGCCCCGACGTGTGCCCATACAGTAGTTTTCTCCCACATATTGGGTATCAGCGTACTCAGGACAATTTGGACAACAACTTTTGGGGTCCAATTTCTCCTGTTACCCTTGTGAAAATAAAATATTGGGGGCGAAAAATCATTTTTGTAAAAAAAAAAGGATTTTTTATTTTTTACGGCTGTACGTTATAAACTTCTGTGAAGCACTTCGGGTTCAAAGTGCTCACCACACATCTAGATAAGTTCCTTGTGGGGTCTATTTTCCAAAATGGGGTCACTTGTGGGGGGGTTTCCACTGTTTAGGCGCATCAGGGGCTCTCCAAATGCGACATGACTCCCCCAGACCATTCCATCAAAGTCTGCAATCCAAAACGTCACTACTTCCCTTCCGAGCCCCGACGTGCGCCCATACAGTAGTTTACTCCCACATATTGGGTATCAGCGTACTCAGGACAAATTGGACAACAACTTTTGGGGTCCAATTTCTCCTGTTACCCTTGTGAAAATAAAATATTGGGGGCGAAAAAATAATTTTTGTAAAAAACAAAAGGATTTTTTATTTTTACGGCTGTACGTTATAAACTTCTGTGAAGCACTTCGGGGTTCAAAGTGCTCACCACACATCTAGATAAGTTCCTTGTGGGGTCTATTTTCCAAAATGGGGTCACTTGTGGGGGGTTTCCACTGTTTAGGCGCATCAGGGGCTCTCCAAATGCGACATGACTCCCCCAGACCATTCCATCAAAGTCTGCAATCCAAAACGTCACTACTTCCCTTCCGAGCCCCGACGTGCGCCCATACAGTAGTTTACTCCCACATATTGGGTATCAGCATACTCAGGACAAATTGGACAACAACTTTTGGGGTCCAATTTCTCCTGCTAACCCTTGTGAAAATAAAATATTGGGGGCTAAAAAATCATTTTGTAAAAAAAAAAAAGAAATTTTTTATTTTACGGCTGTACGTTATAAACTTCTGTGAAGCACTTTGGGGGTTTAAAGTGCTCACCACACATCTAGATAAGTTCCTTGAGGGGTCTAGTTTCCAAAATGGTGTCATTTGTGGGGGGTTTCCACTGTTTAGGCAGATCAGGAGCTCTCCAAACACGACATGGCATCCAGCCAATTCTGAGTTGAAAATGTCAAACGGCGCTCCTTCCCTTCCAAACTCTGCCATGCACCCAAACAGTGGTTTACCCCCCACATATGGGGTATCAGCGCACTCAGGACAAATTGCACAATAACTTTTGGAGTCTTGTTTCCCTTGGAAAATAAAAATTGGGGTGAAAAGATCAATTTTGTGGAAAAAATATAATTTTTTTAATTTTACGGCTCTACGTTATAAACTTGTGTGAAGCACTTGGGGTTCAAATTGCTCACCAAAGATCTAGATAAGTTCCTTAGGGGGTCTAGTTTCCCAAATGGGGTCACTTGTGGGGGTTTCCACTGTTTAGGCACATCAGGGCTCTCCAAATGCAACATGGCGTCCAATCTCAATTCCAGCCAATTTTGGTTGGAAAAAGTCAAATAGTGCTCCTTCCATCCCGAGCTCTGCCATGCGCCCAAACAGTGGTTCCCCCACATATCGGGTATCAGCGTACTCAGGACAAATTGGACAACAAATTTTGTGGTCCAATTTCTCCTGTTACCTATGGGAAAATAAAAAATTAGTGACTAAGAGATAATTTTTGTGGGAAAAAAATAGGATTTTTTATTTTCATGCCCGGGCATTATAAACTTGTGTGAAGCACTTGGGGTTCAAAGTGCTCACCAAAGATCTAGATAAGTTCCTTAGGGGTCTAGCTTCCAAAATGGGGTCACTTGTGGGGGGTTTCCACTGTTTAGGCTCATCTGGGGCACTACAAACGGAACATGACCCCCATCAATGTTTGCATTCCAAAACGTTACTGCTTCTTTTCCAAGCCCTGCCGTGCGCCCAAACAGTTTCCCCCCCCCACATATGGGGTATCAGCGTACTCAGGACAAATTGGACAACAAGTTTTGGGGTCCAATTTCCTTGGGAAAAATCAAAACTTTGGGACTAAAAAATCATTTTTGTGGAAAATTGTTTTTTTTTTTTTCACACCCAGGCATTATAAACTTTTGTGAAACACTTTGGGGTTCAAAGTGCTCACAACAGATCTAGATAAGTTCCTTAGGGGGTCTAGTTTCCAAAATGGTGTCACTTGTGGGGGGTTTCCACTGTTTAGGCGTATCAGGGGCTCTCCAAATACGACATGGCGTCCAATCTCAACTCCAGCCAATTTTAGTTTGAAAAAGTAAAGCGGCGCTCCTTCCCTTACGAGCTCTGCCGTGTGCCCAAACAGTGGTTTTTCCCCCACATATGGGGTATTGGCGTACTCAGGAGAAATTGCACAACAACTTTACCTGTCCATTTTCTCCTTTTACCCTTGTGAAAATAAAAAAAAGTTTGTAAAAGATCATTTTTGTGGCTAAAAAGTTAAATATTAATTTTTTCCATCCACGTTGCTTCAGCTCCTGTGAAGCACCTGAAGGGTTAATAAACTTCTTGAATGTAGTTTTGAGTACCTTGAGGGGTGCAGTTTTTATAATGGTGTCACTTTTGGGTATTTTCTGCCATATAGACCCGTCAAAGTGACTTCAAATGTGAGGTGGTCCCTAAAAAAATGGCTTTGTAAATTTTGTTGTAAAAATGAGAAATCACTGGTCAACTTTTAACCCTTCTAATTTCCTAACAAAGAAAAATTTTGGTTCCAAAATTGTGCTGATGTAAAGTAGACATGTGGGAAATGTTATTTCTTAACTATTTTGTGTGACATATTTCTCTGTTTTAAGGGAATAAAAATTCAAAGTTTGAAAATTGCAAAATTTTTAAAATTTTCGCCATATTTGCGTTTTTTCAAAAATAAACGCAAGGTATATCGAAGAAATTTTACCACTAACATGAAGCACAATATGTCACGAGAAAACAGTCTCAGAATCGCGAAGATCCGTTGAAGCGTTCCAGAGTAATAACCTCATAAAGAGACAGTGGTCAGAATTGTAAAAATTGGCCCGGTCATTAACGTGCAAACCACCCTTGGGGGTGAAGGGGTTAATAATTAGTGGATCCTCCTTTTGCAAAAATAACAGCCTCTAGTCGCTTCCTGTAGCTTTTAATGAGTTCCTGGATCCTGGATGAAGGTATTTTTGACCATTACTTTTTACAAAACAATTCCAATTCAGTTAAGTTTGATGGTCGCCGAGCATGGACAGCCCTCTTCAAATGATCCCACAGATGTTCAATGATATTCAGGTCTGGGGACTGGGATGACCATTCCAGAACATTGTAATTGTTCCTCTGCATGAATGCCTGAGTAGATTTGGAGCGGTGTTTTAGATCATTGTCTTGCTGAAAGATCCATCCCCTGCGTAACTTTAACTTTGTCACTGATTCTTGAACATTATTGTCAGGAATCTGCTGATACTGAGTGGAATCCATGCGTCCCTCAACTTTAACAAGATTCCTGGTGCCGGCATTGGCTACACAGCCCCAAAGCATGATGGAACCTCCGCCAAATTTTACTGTGGGTAGCAAGTGTTTTTCTTGGAATGCTGTGTTTTTTTGACGCCATGCATAACGCCTTTTTGTATGACCAAACAACTCAATCTTGGTTTCATCAGTCCACAGGACCTTCTTCCAAAAAGAAATTGGCTTCTCCAAATGTGCTTTTTCATACCTCAGCCGCCTCTGTTTGTGGCGTGCTTGCAGAAACTGCTTCTTTCGCATCACTCTCCCATACAGCTTCTCCTTGTGCAAAGTGCGTTGTATAGTTGACCGATGCACAGTGACACCATCTGCAGCAAGTTGATGCTGCAGCTCTCTGGAGGTGCTCTGAGGATTGTCCTTGACTGATCTCACCATTCTTCTTCTCTGCCTTTCTGATGGTTTTCTTGGCCTGCCACTTCTGCCCTTAACAAGAACTGTCCCTGTGTTCTTCCATTTCCTCACTATGTTCCTCACAGTGGAAACTGACAGGTTAAATCTCTGAGACAGCTTTTTGTATCCTTCCCTGAACAACTATGTTGAATAATCTTTGTTTTCAGATCATTTGACAGTTGTTTTGAGGAGCCCATGATGCCACTCTTCAGAGGAGATTCAAACAGGAGAACAACTTGCAAGTGGCCACTTTAAGTAGCTTTTCTCATGATTGCATACACCTGGCTATGAAGTTCAAAGCTCAATGAGGTTACAAAACCAAAAAAAGGGCTTTAGTAAGTCAGTAAAAAGTAGGTAGGAGTATTTAAAACAAGAAAATGATAATGGTGCCCATACTTATGCACCTGCCAAATTTTGTTTGAATGCAGATTGCACATGTTCTGTTAGTACAATAAACCTCATTTCAAGGCAGAAACATTACTGTGTCCAATAGTTATTAGATATATCAAACTGAAATAGCTGCTGCAATAACACCAATTTTTATCAAACATTAAGCTTAAGATTAATAGGGGTGCCCAAACTTTTTCATATAACTGTATCATGTGCTGCTCGTGACGATCCGATCAAACATTCAAATACACAAAAGTCGTAGGAATGCAGTTTATTTTCTACTCTTTTTGAATTTATCCAACTTCTTAAGAAAAAAAACACAAGAAAAACTTATTTCTTCTTCTTTCTTTGTTTTTTTTTTCTGAAGAAAACTGGTAGAAAATAAACTGAATCAGCTGTCACTGGAAAGATATATATCTTTGTACCGTGTTCGCCAGTAGATAGAAAATAATTAGAATTGAGAGTCCTCAGTGGTTGATACCTTTTGACCCCTTCCCGACCTTTCACACAGCGTATGCCTCATGAAAGTCGGTGCCAATCCGACCTGTGACGCATATGCTGTGTCATGAAAGGATCGCGTTCCTGTGGGTCGGGTGACCGGGGTCACTGAAAGGTCACCCGACCCGCAGGCACAAGACCCTTTGTGCTTCACCACAGGGGGGTTGGCTTAACCCCCACGTGGCTACGATCGCTCTGATTGGCTGTTAAAAGTGAAACAGCCAATCAGAGCGATTTGTAATATTTCACCAATGAAATTTGGTGAAATATTACAATCCAGCCATGGCCGATGCTGCAATAGCATCGGCCATGGCTGGAGACCGAGATCCGACCCCCCCCACACCGAATGATGGGGGCGATCGGCCGCCGCGACCGATTGATGGCGGCGATTGGTCACTGCCGTCACTATCTGCTCCCCTCCTCCTTGCCGCCGCTCCCCCTACCTTCCGATCCTCCCCCTCACCTTCCGATCCCCCTCACCTTCCAATCCCCCCTCACCTCTCCCGGTCCTCCGATGTCCCTGGGTCCGTCCCGGCGTCCGTCCGGGATTCTTCATGGGCGCCGCCATCTTGCAAAATGGTGGGCGCATGCGCAGTGCGCCCACCGGCCGGCAGATTACATACATTTATATTGATCACTGTGATACTCTCCTATAGTGATCAAAATAAAAAAAAGTAAATAAACGCCCTTTTATCACCCCCATAGGTATGGACAAATAATAAAATAAAGAAAACATATATATATATTTTTTTCTGTTAGGGTTAGAATTAGGCTGGGTTCATATTGCGTTATGGCAGTCCGTTAACGCTGCCATTCACCCCCATTTGTGGGCGCATCGCGATGCATGCCATAAAGCGGCATGCGTTTGCGACGTGCCGTCATTCAGTGACGGAGCCTCAGACGCTGGCTTAAGCGTCTTGGCTCCATCACCGCTAGCACAGATGAATCATCTGCTGATTCATCTGCGCTAGCGGGTATAGCATAACATGATCGCGTTATGCTATACCGTTACCAGCCCGTCAACGCTATGTGTTGAACGGGCTGGTAAAACGCAATATGAACCCAGCCTTAGGGTTAGGGTTAGAACTAGGGTTAGGGTTAGCCTTAGGGTTAGCATTGCTGTTAGAAATAGGGTTACAGTTAGAATTTGAGTTAGGGTTGGAATTAGGGTTAGGGTTGGGATTAAGGTTAGGTTTATGGTTAGAGTTAGGATAAGTGTTAGGGGTATTTTGGGGTTAGGGTTGGGATTAGGGTTATTCTTGTGGTTAGGGTTATGGTTAGAGTTGGGATTAGGGTTAGGGGTGTGTTGGGGTTAGGGTTATGGTTAGGGTTTACTCAGGAAAAATTGCACAACAACTTTGGGGTCTAATTTCTCCTGTTACCCTTGGGAGAGAAAAAAATTGGGGACTAAAAAAATTATTTTTGTGGAAAAAAAATGATTTTTTATTTTCACGGCTCTGCGTTATAAATTTCTGTGAACAACTTGGAGATTCACAGTGCTCACCACACAGATCATGTTTGTGGAAAAAAATATGATTTTTTATTTTCGTGCCTGGGCGTTATAAACATCTGTGTAGCCCTTGGGGGTTCAAAGTGCTCACCACCATCTAGATAAGTTCCTTGCGGGGTCTAGTTTCCAAAATGGGAGTCACTTGTGGGGAGTTTCTACTGTTTAGGCACATCAGGGGCTCTGCAAACGTATCATGATGCAGGCAGACCATTCCATCAAGTCGGCATTTCAAAACGTCACTACTTCCCTTCCGAGCCCCGACGTGTGCCCATACAGTAGTTTTCTCCCACATATGGGATATCAGCGTACTCAGGACAAATTGGACAACAACTTTTGGGGTATAATTTCTCCTGTTACCCTTGGGAAAATAAAAAAACTGGGGACTAAAACATCATGTTTGTGGAAAAAATATGATTTTTTTTATTTTCATGGCTCTACATATAAACTTGCGTGAAGCACTTGGGGGTTCAAAGTGCTCACCACACATCTAGATAAGTTCCTTGCGGGGTCTAGTTTCCAAAATGGGGTCCTTTGTGGGGAGTTTCTACTGTTTAAACACATCAGGGGCTCTGCAAAAGTAGCAAGATGCCCGCAGACCATTCCATCAAGTCGGCATTTCAAAGCGTCACTACATCCCTTCCGAGCCCTGATGTGTGCCCAAACAGTGGTTCTCCCCCACATATGGGGTACCAGCTTACTCAGGACAAACTGGACAACAACTTTTGGGGTCCAATTTCTCCTGTAACCATTGTGAAAATAAAAAATAGGGGGCTAAAAAAAAAATCATTTTTTGAGGAAAAAAAAAAAGAATTTTTATTTTCTTGGCTCTGCGTTATAAACTTCTGTGAAGCACCTGGGGGTTAAAAGTGCTCACTGTGCATCTAGATAAGTTCCTTAGGGGGTTTAGTTTCCAAAATGGGGTCATTTGTGGGGGAGCTCCCAAGTTTTATGACACAGGGGCTCTCCAAACACGATATGGTGTCTGCTAACGATTGGAGCTAATTTTCCATTAAAAAAGTCAAATGTCGCTCCTTCCCTTCTGAGCCCTGCCGTGCGCCCAAACAGTGGTTCCCCCCCACATATGGGGCACCAGCGTACTCAGGAAAAACTGGACAACAACTTTTGGGGTCCAATTTATCCTGTTACCCTTGAGAAAATAAAAAATAGCGGGCTAAAAAATTATTTTTTTATTTTCACTGCTCTGCGTTTATAAACTTCTGTGAAGTACTTGGGGGTTCAAAGTGCTCACTACACATCTAGATAAGCTCCTTGGGGGGTCTAGTTTCTAAAATGGGGTCACTTGTGGGGGGTTTCTACTGTTTAGGCACATCAGGGGCTCTGCAAACGCAAAATGACGCCCGCAGAACATTCCATCAAGTCTGCATTTCAAAATGGCGCTCCTTCCCTTCTGAGCTCTCCCATGCGCCAAAACAGTGGTTCCCCCCACATATGGGGTATTGGTGTACTCAGGACAAATTGCACAAAACTTTTGTGGTCCAATTTCTCCTGTTACCCTTGTGAAAATAAAAAATAGCGGGCTAAAAATTCATTTTTGAGGAAAAAAATGATTTTTTTATTTTCACTGCTCTGCGTTATAAACTTCTGTGAAGCACTTGGGGGTTCAATGTGCTCACCACACATCTAGATAAGTTCCATAAGGGGTCTAGTTTCCAAAATGGTGTCACATGTGGGGTTTTTTCACTGTTTAGGCACACAGGGGCTCTCCAAACCCGTCATGGTGTCTACTAACAATTGGAGCTAATTTTTCATTCATACAATACTGATCAATAACACATACCTGTATTTCTGCAAAGTGGTTCTCACAGAAGGGGGTATGGCGGTGATCTTTTTGAAGTGGTAACAAGCGGGAATGTGACCAGTGATAGCATCAATTCGATGAACTAGTTTTGAGAAAAGAATAAATGAAATCAGTGAGGTAGTAAAGGAAAAGAGGATTGCCCTGGTAATAAATAAGATTGGTAATAAGTACCTATAAAGCAGTCCCTGAGGAGAAGGGGTAATGTGATACAATAGTTCCCAGATGATTGACTACTGTAAAAATAGGCCTTTGCGGATGCACTATACTGCTCACAACTAAAATATTGGTTGTAAAGTGCTAGGAGTGCAAATGAACAATATATATACAAAATATAAATGTACCTTCTAAAATAGGCTTAAAAAATGTGCCCTAATTAATAACATTGGCAACATGTGCCTATAAAATAATCCCTGGGACAAGAAAGATAGTGCAGTCTAATAGTTCTCAGATGCTTTTCTAATGTGCAAATAAGCATTCAAAGATGCACTTAATTATTGCAAATGTTAAGTGCATATATGAAGGACACTGTTTGTAAAGTGCTAGAAGTGCAGACCTAAAAATATATACCTTCCAAAATACATATGTATATGTCACCTTATAGATGTCGAGTAGTAAGGTGCTGGATAGTAGAGTGCTGGTACTAATATGTGCTCAATAGGAAAATGAGCCGTGCTGTTTGAAAACAAGTGGTACCTTAAGTGGAGTGTAAGTATACAGATTTTTCCATTAAAGTGAAGCGATACTTAGTTCAAAAGGTAATGAAGATGTTAAGGTAGTCCGGAAGTGTGGAGTAGTCCTGGAGAGCCGCCCCGGCCGGCGGCGAGCTCTCAATCCTCCTTCACGTGTGTGCATTCGGGTCACGTGACACGGAAGCGGTCACGTGGTGCCCCAGTCTCGTGGTGCACCGCTTCCGTGTCACGTGACCCGAATGCACACACGTGAAGGAGGATTGAGAGCTCGCCGCCGGCCGGGGCGGCTCTCCAGGACTACTCCACACTTCCGGACTACCTTAACATCTTCATTACCTTTTGAACTAAGTATCGCTTCACTTTAATGGAAAAATCTGTATACTTACACTCCACTTAAGGTACGACTTGTTTTCAAACAGCACGGCTCATTTTCCTATTGAGCACATATTAGTACCAGCACTCTACTATCCAGCACCTTACTACTCGACATCTATAAGGTGACATATACATATGTATTTTGGAAGGTATATATTTTTAGGTCTGCACTTCTAGCACTTTACAAACAGTGTCCTTCATATATGCACTTAACATTTGCAATAATTAAGTGCATCTTTGAATGCTTATTTGCACATTAGAAAAGCATCTGAGAACTATTAGACTGCACTATCTTTCTTGTCCCAGGGATTATTTTATAGGCACATGTTGCCAATGTTATTAATTAGGGCACATTTTTTAAGCCTATTTTAGAAGGTACATTTATATTTTGTATATATATTGTTCATTTGCACTCCTAGCACTTTACAACCAATATTTTAGCTGTGAGCAGTATAGTGCATCCGCAAAGGCCTATTTTTACAGTAGTCAATCATCTGGGAACTATTGTATCACATTACCCCTTCTCCTCAGGGACTGCTTTATAGGTACTTATTACCAATCTTATTTATTACCAGGGCAATCCTCTTTTCCTTTACTACCTCACTGATTTCATTTATTCTTTTCTCAAACCTAGTTCATCGAATTGATGCTATCACTGGTCACATTCCCGCTTGTTACCACTTCAAAAAGATCACCGCCATACCCCCTTCTGTGAGAACCACTTTGCAGAAATACAGGTATGTGTTATTGATCAGTATTGTATGATTTGTGCTTGTTTCATAGTGTGAGTACAGTCATGGCCAAAAGTTTTGAGAATGACCCAAATATTATATTTTCACATGATCTGCTGCCCTCTGGTTTTTATGTGTGTTTGACAGATGTTTTTATCACAGACAGAAATATAATAATTGCAAACATATGAGTAACAAAAGCTTATATTGACAGTTAGAATGAGTTAATGCAGCAAGTCAATATTTGCAGTGCTGACCCTTCTTCTGCAGGACCTCTGCAATTCTCCCTGGCATGCTCTCAATCAACTTCTGGACCAAATCCTGACTGATAGCAGTCCATTCTTGCACAATCAATGCTTTCATTTTGTCAGAATTTTTAGGTTTTTGTTTGTCCACCCGTCTCTTGATGATTGACCACAAGTTCTCAATGGGATTAAGATCTGGGGAGTTTCCAGGCCATGGACCCAAAATCTCTATGTTTTGTTCCCTGAGCCATTTAGTTATCACCTTTGCTTTATGGCAAGGTGCTCCATCATGCTGGAAAAGGCATTGTTGATCGCCAAACTGCTCTTGGAGGGTTGGGAGAAGTTGCTCTTGGAGGACATTCAGGTACCATTCTTTATTCATGGCTGTGTTTTTAGGCAAGACTGTGAGAGAGCCGATTCCCTTGGCTGAGAAGCAACCCCACACATGAATGGTTTCAGGATACTTAACAGTTGGCATGAGACAAGACTGGTGGTAGCGCTCACCTTGTCTTCTCCGAATGAGGCGTTTTCCTGATGTCCCAAACAATCGAAAAGGGGATTCATCAGAGAAAATAACTTTACCCCAGTCCTCAGCAGTCCACTGCCTGTACCTTTTGCAGAATATCAGTCTGTCCATGATGTTTTTTCTGGAGAGAAGTGGCTTCTTTGCTGCCCTCCTTGAGACCAGGCCTTGCTCCAAGAGTCTCCGCCTCACAGTGCGTGCAGATGCACTCACACCTGCCTGCTGCCATTCCTGAGCAAGCTCTGCACTGCTGGTAGCCCGATCCCGCAGCGGAAACACTTTTAACCCCTTAACGACCAAGCCATTTTGTAGGTTAAAGACCAGGCCAATTTTTACAATTCTGACCACTGTCACTTTATGTGCTTATAAAACTGGAACGCTTCAACGGATCTTGGCAATTCTAAGATTGTATTTTCTCATAACATATTGTACTTCATGATAGTGGTAAAATTTCTTCAATATAACTTGCGATTATTTATGAAAAAAATGGAAATATGGCAAAAATTTTGAAAATTTTGCAATTTTCAAACTTTTAATTTTTATGCCATTAAATCAGAGAGATATGTCACAAAAAAAGTTAATAAATAACATTTCCCACATGTCTACTTTACATCAGCACAATTTTGGAACCAAAATTTTTTTTTGTTAGGAAGTTATAAGTGTTAAAAGTTGACCAGCAATTTCTAATTTTTCCAACAAAATTTACAAAACCATTTTTTTTAGGGACCACCTCACATTTGAAGTGAATTTGTGGGGTCAATATAACAGAAAATACCCAAAAGTTACACCATTCTAAAAACTGCACCCCTCAAGGTGTTCAAAGCCACATTCAAGAAGTTTATTAACCCTTTAGGTACTTCACAAGAATTGAAGCAATGTGGAAGGAAAAAATGAACATTTAACTTTTTTTCCCAAAATTTTTCTTTCGACACAATTTTTTTAAATTTTGTCAAGGGTATGAGTAGAAAATGAACCACAATATTTGTTGTACAATTTCTCCTGAGTACACCGATTCCCCATGTGTGGGGGTAAACCACTATTTGGGCACATGGCAGAGCTCGGAAGGGAAGCAGTGCCATTTGACTTTTTTGGCTGGAATTGAGATTGGACGCCATGTCGCATTTGGAGAGTCCCTGTGTGCCTAAACAGTGGAAACCCCCCACAAGTGACCCCATTTTGGAAACTACACCCCCCAAGGAACTTATCTAAATGTGTTGTGAGAGCTTTGAACCCCCAAGGGCTTCACAGAAGGTTATAACGTAGAGCCGTAAAATTAAAAAATCATATTTTTTCCACAAAAATGATCTTTTCATCCCAATTTTTATTTTCCAAAGGATAACAGGACCCCAAAAGTTATTGTGCAATCTGTCCTGAGTACGCTGATACCCCATATGTGGGGGTAAACCACTATTTGGGCGCATGGCAGAGCTTGGAAGGGAAGCAGAGCCATTTGACTTTTTTGGCTGGAATTGAGATTGGATGCCATGTCGCATTTGGAAAGTCCCTGTGTGCCTAAACAGTGGAAACCCCCCACAAGTGACCCCATTTTGGAAACTAGACCCCCCAAGGAACTTACCTAGATGTGTGGTGAGAGCTTTGAACCCCCAAGGGCTTCACAGAAGGTTATAACGTAGATGTTGTGAATGGGTTTGAGATGAGTTCTGAGCAGAGGCTCCCTCTGGTGGTTACAAGCGGTACTAGTGAAGATTGTGAGGACTGGGAATCAGGTGTTACTGACTGGTCTTATATAAGGGAGTCATTTTCCCATCAGGGTTGCCGGTGATCAATTGTTCTGGTCTGAATCCTTCATTCCAGTTTCCCTTGTAGCCTGCTGTGTCGTGTCTGCATCTCCTGCTTCCAGATAAGTCTTTTTCTTCTTTTGTGTTTGTGCTATATTTTTGCATTTTGTCCTGCACTACTTTTGGGGGCCTTCTGGGTCCCCTCCGGGGCTTCTGCCTTCTCAGTTTAATTCAGCCACTGAGTTTTGTTCTTTTGCTTTTTCCAGTTTTTTCAGTGGCTGCTGTTTTGATTTTGTTACACCAGAGAGCTAATTTAGGTGGTAGAGGTCGTGTGATCTCAGGTGATTTTGAAATTAGTAGAGTTGGTGTTTTTCAGGGTTTTCTGGGATTGCAGTAAGTACCCTTCCTATCCTTTTCTATTTAGATAGTTTGGGCCCCAGCATTTGCTCATACTATTTTCATCCTGTGTCTGTATTTCCTCTTGTCTAACCGCCATTACATGTTTGGGGGCTTTCTATTATCTTTGGGGTTCTGCTCCGGGGCAGATAGCTTTCCTATTTCTATCTTTAGGTGTAGTTAGTTTCTCAGGCTGTGACGAGGCGTCTAGGACCAACGTAGGAACGCTCCACGGCTGCCTCTAGTTGTGGTGGTTAGTCAGGGTACTGCAATTCCATAGATTCCAACTGCTCTGGTGTATTGCCTTTTTTACCTGCACTCCTCAGCTACCGAAACATAACAGTATCACCGGCCAACAAAAAATTGAAAATTGTATGGTACTCACAGAAGGGAAAAAATATTGTGATAGAAAAAAGGTTGTCAGAGTTGTCAGAGATATTTTTCTGTTTGTTGCATTTTTTTTTTTTTTCCCTCTGTATCTCTGGGTGCTGGGGAGGATCTTTTTTCCCAATGGAGTTTGCACAGTTGTCTGGCCGTGTGGATCAGCTTGCCACTGAGGTTCGGAGTATTGCTATCTATCTTGCTGGGTTGCCTGTTGTGGAACCTAGGATCCCCATGCCAGATTTGTTTTTAGGGGATCGAGCTAAGTTTCAGAATTTCAAAAATAATTGTAAATTGTTTTTTGCCTTAAAATCTAAGTCCTCAGGAAACGCAGCGCAGCAGGTTCAAATTGTCATCTCTCTCCTGCGCGGCGATCCTCAGGATTGGGCTTTTTCCCTGATACCTGGGGATCCTATTTTGAGTGATGTTGATGCGTTTTTTTCAGGCTTTGGGGTTATTGTACGATGAGCCTAATGTCACTGATCAAGCTGAAAAAGCCTTGTTGGCATTAAATCAGGGGCTTGATGACGCTGAGTTATACTGTCAGAGATTCCGTAGGTGGGCAGTCCTGACCAAATGGAATGACGACGCTTTGGCGGCCCTTTTCCGGAAGGGTCTGTCAGATAATGTAAAAGATGTTATGGTGAGATTCCCAGTCCCCTCTGGTCTCAATGATTCTATGTCATTAGCGATTCAAATTGACAGACGTTTGCGTGAGCGGAGAAGTATGCGTGGAGTGGTGTTGCCTTGTGAACCAGCTTCTGAGCCCATGCAGTGTGATGGAGTGGTGTCTGGGGCACAGCGTCATGAGTTTCGAAAGCGCAATGGGTTATGTTTCTACTGTGGTGATGCCTCTCATGCTATTTCAGTCTGCCCTAAGCGGGGAAGACGTTTTGCACGCTCAGTTGTCTTGGGTAGTGTTCAGACTAAGTTTTTGTTAACTGTCACTCTGATATGCTCTCTGTCCTCATTTTCTGCTCAGGCTTTCGTTGATTCTGGAGCAGCTATTAACCTGATGGATTATGATTTTGCTAAACGTTGTAGGTTTCCCTTGATACCCCTACAGAAGTCTATTCCCCTACTGGGGATCGATTCTACCCCTTTGGCTGAGAATAAACCCCAGTTTTCTACTCAGGTGATAATGAGGGTTGAACCTGATCACCAGGAGTGCTGCAAATTTTTGGTTCTATATAATCTGCATGACATTATCGTGCTGGGTTTCCCTTGGTTGCAGTCTCATAATCCTGTTTTGGATTGGAAGTCTGTGTCTGTGGCCAGTTGGGGCTGCCAATGTGTTAATACCAACACTCCTGTTTTTTCTGCCTCCCCCCAAGCTCAGGATGTTCCTGACTTTTTGTTTGATTTTTCTGATGTGTTTAGCGAAAGTAAATCTGCATCCTTGCCTCCCCATAGGAGCTATGACTGCGCTATTGAATTAGTGCCGGGTAGTAAATTCCCTAAAGGTCGCCTTTTTAACTTGTCTGTACCTGAACATGACGCTATGCGGTCTTATATCAAGGAATCATTGGAGAAGGGTCATATCAGACCATCCTCTTCACCCTTAGGTGCCGGTTTTTTCTTTGTGGCCAAAAAAGATGGTTCATTAAGGCCGTGTATTGATTATCGTCTCTTGAACAATATTACTGTGAAATATCAATACCCGTTACCCTTGATTTCTGACCTGTTTTCCAGGGTGAAAAATGCTACTTGGTTTACCAAGCTTGACCTCAGGGGGGCGTATAACCTTATTCGCATTAAGCACGGGGATGAATGGAAGACGGCATTCAATACCCCTGAAGGGCATTTTGAGTACCTAGTGATGCCCTTTGGGCTCACTAATGCTCCTTCCGTCTTCCAGTCCTTCATGAATGACATTTTCAGGGATTTTGTGGACAAATTTCTGATTGTTTATTTGGATGATATCTTGATTTTTTCTAATGACTGGGACTCTCATGTGAAACATGTTCGAACTGTGTTCCAGATTTTGAGAGAGAATGCTCTGTATGTGAAGGGATCAAAGTGTCTTTTTGGCGTACAGAGGATCTCATTTCTGGATTCATTTTGTCCCCATCTGTTATTGAAATGGACCCGGTCAAGGTTCAGGCCATCTGTGATTGGGTCCAACCTACTTCATTAAAGGCTCTTCAGAGATTTTTGGGTTTTGCCAATTTTTATCGTAAATTTATTGGTAATTTCTCGGTTATTGTTAAACCATTAACTGATTTGACCAGAAAGGGTTCTGATGTGGTGAATTGGCCTCCTGAGGCAGTCTCTGCATTTCAGGAACTTAAGCAGAGATTCACTTCTGCCCCTGTTCTACGGCAGCCTGATGTTTCTCTGCCATTTCAGGTGGAGGTTGATGCCTCTGAAATTGGGGCAGGTGCCATTTTGTCCCAAAAAGATCCAGAGACCTCTAAAAGTAACCCTTGTGCCTTTTTCTCTCGAAAATTTTCTCCTACTGAACGTAATTATGACGTGGGTAATCGGGAGTTATTGGCCATGAAGTGGGCTTTTGAAGAGTGGAGACATTGGCTGGAGGGAGCCAAACATCAGGTGGTGGTCCTTACTGACCATAAGAATCTGGTCTATCTGGAATCTGCCAAGCGACTCAATCCTAGACAGGCCAGGTGGGCCTTGTTTTTCACACGTTTTAATTTTGTGGTTTCCTTTCTTCCTGGCACTAAGAATGTTAAGGCGGATGCCCTCTCGAGGAGTTTCCTTGCGGACTCTCCTGAGTTATCTGATCCTTCTGTTATTTTGAAAGAGGGTGTAGTTCTTTCCGCCATCTCGCCCAATTTGAGACTTGCTCTGGAGGGGTGTCAGGAGGATAGGCCCGAGCGCTGCCCTGTTGGAAAATTGTTTGTCTCGGACCAATGGAAAAAGAGTGTGATGTCTGAGATTCATTGTTCCGCATTGGCTGGGCATCCCGGAATTTTTGGTACCAGAGACTTGGTTAGTCGGTCCTTTTGGTGGCCTACCTTGTCTCGTGATGTCAGGGAATTTGTGCAGTCCTGCGGGACTTGCTCTCGCTCCAAGCCTTGCTCTCGCTCTAGTGGTTTATTGATGCCATTGCCTGTGCCCAAGAGACCATGGACCCATATCTCTATGGATTTCATTTCCGATCTTCCTGTTTCTCAGAGAATGACCACCATCTGGGTAATTTGTGATAGGTTTTCCAAAATGATACATCTTGTGCCATTACCTAAGTTGCCTTCCTCCTCTGAATTGGTGCCGTTGTTCCTTCAGCACGTGGTTCGTTTACACGGCATTCCTGAGAACATTGTGTCTGACAGAGGAGTCCAGTTTGTTTCCAGATTTTGGAGGACTTTTTGTTCTAAACTGGGTGTTCAATTGTCTTTCTCCTCGGCATTTCATCCTCAGACCAATGGTCAAACTGAGAGAACAAACCAGACATTGGAGACTTATCTTAGATGCTTTGTGTCTGCTGATCAGGATGACTGGGTCTCTTTTTTGCCTTTGGCTGAGTTTGCTCTTAATAATAGGGCTAGCTCTGCCACTTTGATGTCTCCGTTTTTCTGTAATTCTGGGTTTCACCCTCGATTTTCTTCAGGACAGACGAGGCTTCTGTCTGTCCAGAGTTGACTCTGTTGTGGAGCGTATGCAACAGATTTGGGACCAGGTAGTGGAGAGGTTGTCCCTCTCTCAGGAGAAGGCCCAGCGGTTTGCTAACCGGCATAGGACTGATGGTCCTCGGTTTAAAGTGGGGGACTTGGTCTGGTTGTCCTCAAAGAATATTCCTATGAGAGTAGCATCTCCTAAATTTAAGCCTAGGTTCATTGGACCTTATAAGATCATGGAGATTATTAATCCTGTTTCTTTTCGTTTGCTTCTTCCAGGGACATTTAAGATCCATAACGTGTTCCACAAGTCCTTGTTGAAGAGGTTTGTTGAGCCAGTGGTTCCTGCTGCTGTGCCTCCTGACCCTGTTTTGGTTGAGGGCAATCTGGAGTATGTGGTTGAGAAAATATTGGATTCTCGTTTTTCTAGACGGAAACTCCAGTATTTGGTTAAATGGAGAGGTTATGGTCAGGAAGACAATTCTTGGGTGTTTGCTTCGGACATCCATGCTAGGAGACTTATCCGTGCTTATCATAGAACTCATCCTGACCGACCTGGTTGCTCAAATGAGGGTTCGGTGACCCCTCCTCAAGGGGAGGGTACTGTTGTGAATGGGTTTGAGATGAGTTCTGAGCAGAGGCTCCCTCTGGTGGTTACAAGCGGTACTAGTGAAGATTGTGAGGACTGGGAATCAGGTGTTACTGACTGGTCTTATATAAGGGAGTCATTTTCCCATCAGGGTTGCCGGTGATCAATTGTTCTGGTCTGAATCCTTCATTCCAGTTTCCCTTGTAGCCTGCTGTGTCGTGTCTGCATCTCCTGCTTCCAGATAAGTCTTTTTCTTCTTTTGTGTTTGTGCTATATTTTTGCATTTTGTCCTGCACTACTTTTGGGGGCCTTCTGGGTCCCCTCCGGGGCTTCTGCCTTCTCAGTTTAATTCAGCCACTGAGTTTTGTTCTTTTGCTTTT
Source organism: Oophaga sylvatica (assembly GCA_033576555.1). NCBI lineage: Eukaryota > Metazoa > Chordata > Amphibia > Anura > Dendrobatidae > Oophaga > Oophaga sylvatica. The sequence goes on along the minus strand of JARQOD010000007.1, from coordinate 101,460,610 downwards.
TCCAGTTTTTTCAGTGGCTGCTGTTTTGATTTTGTTACACCAGAGAGCTAATTTAGGTGGTAGAGGTCGTGTGATCTCAGGTGATTTTGAAATTAGTAGAGTTGGTGTTTTTCAGGGTTTTCTGGGATTGCAGTAAGTACCCTTCCTATCCTTTTCTATTTAGATAGTTTGGGCCCCAGCATTTGCTCATACTATTTTCATCCTGTGTCTGTATTTCCTCTTGTCTAACCGCCATTACATGTTTGGGGGCTTTCTATTATCTTTGGGGTTCTGCTCCGGGGCAGATAGCTTTCCTATTTCTATCTTTAGGTGTAGTTAGTTTCTCAGGCTGTGACGAGGCGTCTAGGACCAACGTAGGAACGCTCCACGGCTGCCTCTAGTTGTGGTGGTTAGTCAGGGTACTGCAATCCCATAGATTCCAACTGCTCTGGTGTATTGCCTTTTTTACCTGCACTCCTCAGCTACCGAAACATAACAGTAGAGCTGTAAAATTAAAAAATCATATCTTTTCCACAAAAATGATCTTTCCACCACCAATTTTTATTTTCCAAATGGTAACAGGACCCCAAAAGTTATTGTGCAATTTGTCCTGAGTACGCTGATACCCCATATATGGGGGTAAACTACTATTTTGACGCATGGCAGAGCTCGAAAGGGAAGGAGCGCCTTTTTCAACTGCAGACTTTGATGGAATGGTCTGCGGGTGTCATGTCACGTTTGGAGAGCCCCTGAAGTGCCTAAACAGTAGAAACCCCCCACAAGTGACTCCATTTTGGAAACTAGACCCCCCAAGGAACTTATCTAGATGTGTGGAGAGCACTTTGAACCCCCAAGTGCTTCACAGAAGTTTATACCGTAGAGCCGTGAAAATAAAAAAAATCATATTTTTTTCCACAAAAAATCTTTTTGCCCCCAAATTTTTATTTTTATAAGGGTAACAGGAGAAATAGGACCCCAAAAGCTATTGTGCAATTTGTCCTGAGTACGCTGATACCCCATATGTGGGGGGGAACCACTATTTTGACGCATGGCAGAGCTCGGAAGGGAAGGAGCACCGTTTTTAAATGCAGACTTTGATGGAATGGTCTGCGGGTGTCATGTCGCGTTTGGAGAGTCCCTGATGTGCCTAAACAGTAGAAACCCTCCACAAATGACCCCATTTTGCAAACTAGACCCCCCAAGGAACTTATCTAGATGTGTGGTGAGCACTTTGAACCCCCAAGGGCTTCACAGAAGTTTATAACGTAGAGCCGTGAAAATAAAAAAATCCTTTTTTTTCCACAAAAATGACCTTTTTGCCCCCAAATTTTTATTTTTATAAGGGTAACAGGAGAAATAGGACCCCAAAATTTGAAGTGCATTTTGTCCTGAGTACGCTGATACCCCATATGTGGGGAAGAACCACTGTGATCGCCTTATTGCGATCTTTGGGAGGCAGAATGAACAAATCCACAAAAGGTGAAGAATTGGTTTTCTTTTTTACGCCGTTCCTCGTGCGGTATTAGTGATTAGGCGACTTTATTCCTTGGATCGGTGCGATTACAGCGATACCAGATTTACACTCTTTTTTCATGTTTAGCTTCTGTCACACTCTAAAAGATGCTTTTTTTTGGAATAATTTTTTGTAAGAAATTTTTGCATCGCCGTATTTTGAGAGCTATAATTTTTCCATATTTCGGCCGACAGAGTTATCTATGGGCTTATTTTTTGCGGGACGAGCTGACGTATTTATTGGTACTATATTCAGGCACATAACGTTTTTTGATCGCTTCCTATTCCGATTTTTGTGGAAGCAGAATGAACAAAAACCAGCGATTCAGGAATTGTTTTTTTTTTTTTTCCTCCGTTCCGCATGTGGTAAAATTGATGAAGCAGCTTTATTCTTCGGGTCACTACGATTACAGCGATACCTCATTTATATATTTTTTTATATTTTGGCGTTTTTTTACACAATAAAAAGTTTAATAGAAAAAAATTATTATTTTTGCATCAGTTTATTCTAGCCAAATATTGACTTTGCAAGTAATTGCTGTTAAGCTGATCACTCTTTATAACATTCTGGAGTATATGCAAATTGCCATTAGAAAAAGTGAAGCAGTAGACTTTGTAAAAACTAATACTTGTGTCATTCTCAAAACTTTTGGCCATGACTGTACATCTACTAATTATTTTCTTAGGCTTATTACTCCCTCCTTGTGGTAGGAGGTTTTTGTACTTGCAGCTGATCCAGCACTTATATACTTGCGCCACTACCTATTAATATATTATATCGTTTTCATAATTTTCCATTCAAAAAGTCAAATGGCACTCCTTCCCCTCTGGGCCCTGCTGTGCGCCCAAACAGTGGTTTATGACAACATATGAGGTATCTGTGTACTCAGGATAAATTGCCCAACAAATTTTAGATCCATTTTATCCTGTTGGCCATGTGAAAATTAAAAAACTGAGGCTAAAAGAAAATTTTTGTGAAAAAAATGTACTTTTTTTTTAACGGATCAATTTGTGAAGCACCTGGGGGTTCAAAGTGCTCACTATGCATCTAGATAAGTTCCTTGGGGGGTCTAGTTTCCAAAATTGGGTCACTTGAGGGGGAGCTCCAATGTTTAGGCACACAGGAACTCTCCAAATGCAACATGGCAACCGCTAAAAATTCCAGCATATTTTCCATTCAAAAAGTCAAATGGCTCTCCTTCCCTTCTGAGCCCTGCCGTGCGCCCAAACAGTGGTTTATGACCACATATGAGGTATCTGTGTACTCAGGAGAAATTGCCCAACAAATTTTAGGATCTATTTTATCCTGTTGCTCATGTAAAAATGAAAAAATTGATGCTAAAAGAAAATTTTTGTTGGAAAAATTAAAATGTCCATTTTTTCCTTCCACGTTGCTTTAGTTCCTGTGAAGCACCTGAAGGGTTAATAATCTTCTTGAATGTGGTTTTGAGTAGCTTGAGGGGTGCAGGTTTTATAATGGTGTCACTTTTGGGTATTTTCTGCCATATAGCCCCTCAAAGTGACTTCAAATGTGAGGTGGTCCCTAAAAAAAATGGTTTTGTAAATTTTGCTGTAAAAATGAGAAATCGCTGGTCAACTTTTAACCCTTATAACTTCCTAACAAAAAAAATTTTTGTTTCCAAATTGTGCTGATGTAAAGTAGACATGTGGGAAATGTTATTTATTAACTATTTTTGTCACATAACTCTCTGGTTTAACAGAATAAAAATTCAAAATTTGAAAATTGCGAAATTTTCAACATTTTTGCCAAATTTCCATTTTTTTCACAATATAAACGCAAAAATTATCGACCTAAATTTACCACTAACATGAAGCCCAATATGTCACGAAAAAACATTCTCAGAATCGCTAGGATCCGTTGAAGCGTTCCTGAGTTATTACCTCATAAAGGGACACTGGTTAGAATTGCAAAAAATGGCCAGGTCTTTAAGGTCAAAATAGGCTGGGTCATGAAGGGGTTAATGGCTAACTGAAAAGATGGTAACGAATTGCAATTAGTCTTCGCCTGATGAAGAGACCTAAGTAGTCTCCGAAGCTGCAATTTGTCAACATCTTTTCAGTGAGCCATTAAAAGGTTTCAACCACTGAAGAATCTCAATTCTAAATATTCAGCTGTCACATACAGTACATACGTGTCTCTATGTTTACAGACTCTGATTGGCGCCCAGTGATGGGAGAGATTGAGAAACCGGACTTCATCAACGGTAAAGAAGCGAAACTGCTTTGCCCAATCTCCGGCTATTTCCCTAATGTTCTGGATGTTAAGTGGTTAAGAAGAGACGCAGAAAGTCAGGAGTTTCATGTTCTATCAGCCAATGACAAATACAAGATCCCAGTAATCGAGGCCACACAACAAGAAGACAAGACGTTCATCTATACAGCCTGTCTGATCGCATCTATGTCAGCAGCAACAGATTACAGGGCAGAATTCATCTGTCGGGTGAGACATCCCAGTTTGAAGACACCCCTAGAGAAGAGCACAAAAGAACTCGGGGTGAAGGGTAAGTCTGTATATCCTATTTTATACCCAGAGCTGATCTCACTATTCTGCTGGTGCAGTCACTGTGTACATACATTACTGTAATGAACTAATTGCTGAATGGCTTTCAGCTGCTCTGAATGGTCTGATATAAGTGACCTGAACTCCCTTCAGCCTTGCCGGTAATCAATTTTCTTACGTCTTGCTTGGAGCTCAGCTTGCATTCGTGCTCTCATTCAGATAAGTGATTTGCTGTTTTTTCTTTGACTCTTGTTTGGGTCTTTCTTCTGGTTTGCATGTTCAAGTCTAAGACTTAGCCTGAGTTCAACTGTATGTGTCAGGTGTCTTTTATTTTCATGCATATGTTGCTAATCAATGTTGTAGTTGAGTGTGGTTTCTTTTAGATTTTTGCATCGTCACTTTCTATAGATCCGCGTGACATTGCTGTTGTGTTACACCAGAGATCTGAAGTGTTGGTATTTTTTGTCAGGGTTTTTTTTGGGTTGCAGTCAGAATTCTTTCCTATCTAGCAGATTGGGCCCCAGTTTGCTCATTCTATTTTCTGTCTTGTTGTATTTTCTTCTGGTCTAACCGCCATTACAGTTTGGACTTTATTTCTTTGGGGAAATCTACTACAGGAAAGCATCATCTTGCCTTAGGTAGTATTCTCCGTGTGACAGGTCTAGATCACCGTTTACGCTTCCGTACTTCTAGTGTGGCGTTGTTTAGGCCTGAATCCATAGTTTCCAGCTCTTGTGTATTGCTTTTGGCTATTTGATCTCTCCTCGCAACATACAGTCACGGCCAACGAAATTATTTGTATCAACGAAGGAAAATAGTAAGGAAAAGAAAAAAGGATTTGTCAGAATTTTTTCACTGTTTGCATTTTCTCTTTTCTGTGCTGGGGGATTTTTTTTTCCTCATGAGTTTGCACGTTGTTGGCTGTGAGCAGTTGCCACTGAGGTTCAGAGTATTGCTACCTATCTTGCTAGTTGCCGGGTTTTGGAACCTAGGATCCCCATACCGATTTATTTTTGGCGGATCGGTCTAAATTTCTGAATTTCAAAAATAACTGTAAGTTGTTTTTTGCCTTAAAGCCTAAGTCCTCAGGGAACGCAGCACAGCAGGTTCAAATTGTCATCTCCCTGCTGCGCGGCGACCCTCAGGATTGGGCTTTTTCCCTGACATCTGGGGATCCTGTTTTGAATGATGTTGATGTATTTTTTCAGCCTCTGGGGTTATTGTACGATGAACCTAATGTCACTGATCAAGCTGAAAAGACCTTGTTGGCATTAAATCAGGGTCGTGAAGACGCTGAGCTGTACTGTCAGAAATTTCGTAAGTGGCAGTCCTGACCAAATGGAATGATGATGCTTTGGCAGCCCTTTTTCTCAAGGGTCTGTTAGAAAATGTAAAAGACGTTATGGTGGGATTCCCTGTTCCCTCTGGTCTCAATGATTCAATGTCTTTGGCTATTCAAATTGAAAGACGTTTGCGTGAGCGCAGAGGTATGCGTGAGATAGTGTTGCCTTGTGAGCCAACTCCTGAGCCCATGCAGTGTGATGGAGTGACTTCTGGGGCACAGCGTCATGAGTTTCGAAAGCGCAATGGGTTATGTTTCTACTGTGGTGACGCTTCTCATGCTATTTCCATCTGCCCTAAGCGGGGAAGACGTTTTGCGCGCTCAGTCGTCTTGGGTAGTGTTCAGACTAAATTTCTGTTGACTGTTACCCTGATTTGCTCCCTGTCCACATTTTCGGCGCAGGCTTTTGTTGATTCAGGAGCAGCTATTAACCTGATGGATTTTGACTTTGCCAAACGTTGTGGGTTTCCCATGATATCCCTGCGGAAGTCTATTCCTTTACTGCCATTGATTCTACCCCTTTGGCGGAGAATAAACCCCAGTTTTCTACTCAGGTGATAATGAGGGTTGAACCAGATCATCAGGAGAGTTGCAAATTTCTGGTGTTGCATAATCTGCATGACATTATTGTACTGGGTTTCCCTTGGTTACAGACTCATAATCCTGTTTTGGATTGGAAATCTGTGTCTGTGACCAGTTGGGGCTGCCAATGTGTTAATACTGACACTCCTGTTTTTTCTGCCTCTCCCCAGTCTTAGGATGTCCCTGACTTTTTGACTAATTTTTTGGATGTGTTTAGTGAGAGTAAATCTGCATCCTTACCTCCTCACAGGAGCTATGACTGCGCTATTGAGTTAGTGCCTGGTGGTAAATTTCCTAAAGGTCGCCTTTTTAATCTATCTGTACCTGAACACGATGCTATGCGATCTTAAATCAAGGAGTCTTTGGAGAAGGGTCATATCAGACCATCCTCTTCACCCTTGGGCGCCGTTTTTTTCTTTGTGGCCAAAAAGGATGGTTTATTGAGGCCGTGTATTAACTATCGCCTCCCGAATAAAATCACTGTTAAATATCAATATCCGTTACCCTTGATTTCTGACCTATTTTCCAGAGTGAAAAGTGCTACAGTGGTGGTCAAAAGTATTGGCACCCCTGCAATTCTGTCAGATAATACTCTGTTTCTTCCTGAAAATGATTGCAATCACTAATTCTTTGGTATTATCTGCATTTAATTTGTCTTCAATGAAAAAACACAAAAAGAATTGACCTAAAGCCAAATTGGATAAAATTCCACACCAAACCTAAAAAGGGGGTGGACAAAAGTATTGGCACTGTTTGAAAAATCATGTGATGCTTCTCTAATTCATGTGATTACCAGCACCTGTAACTTACCTGTGGCACCTAACAGTTGTTGGCAATAACTAAATCACACTTGCAGCCAGTTAACATGGATTAAAGTTGACTCAACCTCTGTCCTGTGTCCTTGTGTGTACCACATTGACCATGGACAAAAGAAAGAAGACCAAAGAACTGTCTGAGGACTTGAGAAACCAAATTGTGAGGAAGCATGAGCAATCTCAAGGCTACAAGTCCATCTTCAAAGACCTGAATGTTCCTGTGTCTTCCGTGCGCAGTGTCATCAAGAAGTTTAAAGCCCATGGCACTGTGGCTAACCTCCCTAGATGTGGAAGGAAAAGAAAAATTGACTAGAGATTTCAACGCAAGATTGTGCGGATGGTGGATAAAGAACCTCGACTAACATCCAAACAAGTTCAAGCTGCCCTGCAGTCCGAGGGTACAACAGTGTCAACCCGTACTATCCATTGGCGTCTGAATGAAAAGGGACTGTATGGTAGGATACCAAGGAAGACCCCACTTCTTACCCCGAGACATAAAAAAGCCAGGCTGGAGTTTGCCAAAACGAACCTGAGAAAGCCTAAAACGTTTTGGAAGAATGTTCTCTGGTCAGATGAGACAAAAGTCGAGCTTTTTGGGAAAAACCATCAACATAGAGTGTACAGGAAAAAAAAAGAGGCATTCAAAGAAAAGAACACGGTCCCTACAGTTAAACATGGCGGAGGTTCCCTGATGTTTTGGGGTTGCTTTGCTGCCTCTGGCACTGGACTGCTTGACCATGTGCATGGCATTATGAAGTCTGAAGACTACCAACAAATTTTGCAGCATAATGTAGGGCCCAGTGTGAGAAAGCTGGGTCTCCCTCAGAGGTCATGGGTCTTCCAGCAGGACAATGACCCAAAACACACTTCCAAAAGCACTATAAAATGATTTGAGAGAAAGCACTGGAGACTTCTAAGGTGGCCAGCAATGAGTCCAGACCTGAATCCCATAGAACACCTGTGGAGAGATCTCAAAATGGCAGTTTGGAGAAGGCACCCTTCAAATATCAGGGACCTGGAGCAGTTTGCCAAAGAAGAATGGTCTACAATTCCAGCAGAGCATTGTAAGAAACTCATTGATGGTTACCGCAAGTTGTTCGCATTTATTTTGGCTAAAGGTTGTGCAACCAAGTATTAGGCTGAGGGTGCCAATACTTTTGTCCACCCCCTTTTTTAGGTTTGGTGTGAAATTTTATCCAATTTGGCTTTAGGTCAATTCTTTTTGTGTTTTTTTCATTGAAGACAAATTAAATGAAGATAATAATACCAAAGAAATTGTGATTGCAATCATTTTCAGGAAGAAACAGGGTATTATCTGACAGAATTGCAGGGGTGCCAATACTTTTGGCCACCACTGTAGTTGGTTTACCAAGCTTGACCTCAGGGGGGCGTATAACCTTATTCGCATTAAGCATGGGGATGAATGGAAGACGGCGTTTAATACCCCAGAGGGGCATTTTGAGTACCTAGTGATGCCTTTTGGGCTTACTAATGTCCCTTCCGTCTTCCAATCCTTCATGAATGATATTTTCAGGTATTTTGTGGATAAATTTCTGATTGTCTATTTGGATGATATCTTGATTTTTTCCAACGACTCGGACTCTCATGTGAAACATGTTCGGACTGTGTTCCAGATTTTGAGAGAGAATGCACTGTAAGTGAAGGGATCAAAGTGTCTTTTTGGCGTACAGAAGGTCTCATTTCTGGGATTCATTTTGTCTCCGTCTGTTATTGAAATGGACCCGGTCAAGGTTCAGGCCATCTGTGATTGGGTTCAACCTACTTCATTGAAGGCTCTTCAGAGATTTTTGGGTTTTGCCAATTTTTATGGTAAATTTATTGGTAATTTCTCCGGTATTGTTAAACCATTGACTGATTTGACCAAAAAGGGTTCCGATGTGGTGAATTGGCCTCCTGAGGCAGTTTCTGCGTTTCAGGAACTTAAGCAGAGATTCATTTCTGCTCCTGTTCTACGGCAGCCTGATGTTTCTCTGCCGTTTCAGGTGGAGGTTGATGCCTCTGAGATTGGGGCAGGTGCCTTTTTGTCCCAAAGGGATCCAGAGACCTATAAAAGTAACTCTTGTGCCTTTTTCTCTCGAAAATTTTCTCCAACTGAACGTAATTATGACGTGGGTAATCGGGAGTTATTGGCCATGAAGTGGGCCTTTGAAGAGTGGAGACATTGGCTGGAAGGAGCCAAACATCAGGTGGTGGTCCTCACGGACCATAAGAACCTGGTTTATCTCGAATCAGCCAAGCGACTTAATCCTAGACAGGCCAGGTGGGCCTTGTTTTTCACACGTTTTAATTTTGTGGTTTCTTTTCTTCCGGGCACTAAGAATGTTAAGGCGGATGCCCTCGGAGTTTCTTTGCGGATTCTCCTGAGTTATCTGATCCTGCTGTTATTTTGAAAGAGAGTGTAGTTCTTTCCGCCATCTCGCCCAATTTGAGACTGGCTCTGGATGGGTGTCAGAAGGATAAACCTGAACGCTGCCCTGTTGGGAAATTGTTTGTCCCAGACCAGTGGAAGAAGAGTGTGATGTCTGAGATTCATTGTTCCACGTTGGCTGGTCATCCTGGGATTTTTGGTACCAGAGACTTGGTGAGTCGGTTCTTTTGGTGGCCTACTTTTTCTCGTGACGTCAGGGACTTTGTGCAGTCCTGTGGGACTTGCTCTCGTTCCAAGCCTTGCTCTCGTTCTAGTGGTTTGTTAATGCCATTACCTGTACCCAAGAGGCCATGGACCCATATTTCTATGGATTTTATTTCCGACATCCCTGTCTCTCAGAGAATGACCGTTACCTGGGTAATCTGTGATAGGTTTTCCAAGATGATACATCTTGTACCATTACCTAAGTTGCCTTCCTCCTCCGAATTGGTGCCTTTGTTCTTTCAGAATGTGGTTCGGTTACATGGCATTCCGGAGAACATTGTGTCTGACAGAGGAGTCCAGTTTGTTTCCAGATTTTGGAGGACATTTTGTTCTAAACTTGGAGTTCAGTTATCTTTCTCCTCTGCATTTCACCCTCAGACCAATGGACAAACCGAGAGAACAAACCAGACCTTGGAGACTTATTTGAGATGTTTTGTGTCTGCTGATCAAGAAGACTGGGTCTCTTTTTTGCCTTTGGCTGAGTTTGCTCTTAATAATAGGGCTAGCTCTGCCACCTTGATGTCTCCATTTTTCTGCAATTCTGGGTTTCACCCTCGATTTTCTTCAAGACAGGCGGAGGCTTCTGTCTGTCTGGGGGTTGACTCTATTGTGGAGCGTATGCAGCAGATTTGGGACCAGGTAGTGGAGAGGTTGTCTCTCTCTCAAGAGAAGGCCCAGCAGTTTGCCAACCGGCATAGGACTGATGGTCCTCGGTTTGAAGTGGGGGACTTGGTCTGGTTGTCCTCAAGAAATATCCCTATGAGAGTTGCATCTCCTAAGTTTAAGCCTAGGTTCATTGGACCTTATAAGATCTTGGAGATTCTTAATCCTGTTTCCTTTTGTTTGCATCTTCCGGGGACATTTAAGATCCATAACGTGTTCCACAAGTCCTTATTGAAGAGGTTTGTCGAGCCAGTGGTTCCTATGGCTGCGCCTCCTGACCCTGTTTTGGTTGAGGGCAATCTGGAGTATGTGGTTGAGAAAATATTGGATTCTCGTTTTTCTAGACGGAAACTCCAGTATTTGGTTAAGTGGAGAGGTTATGGTCAGGAGGACAATTCTTGGGTGTTTGCTTCGGACATCCATGCTAGGAGACTGATCCGTGCGTATCACAGAGCTCATACTGACCGACCTGGTTGCCCAAATGAGGGTTCGGTGACCCCTCCTCAAGGGGGGGTACTGTTGTGAATGTGTTAGAAATTAATTCTGAGCAGAAGCTCCCTCTGATGGTTACAAACAGTACTGAACCATTCAATGAAGATTGGCAATCAGGAGTTACAGACTGGTCTTATATAAGGGAGGTTCCCTCCCATCATGGTTGCCGGTGATCAATTGTTCTTGTCTAAACTGTGGTTCCTGGTTCACTTGGAAGCTTGATGAGTCTTGCCTGCATCTTCTGCTATCAGATAAGATATTTTCTGCTTTTATTTTTGTGCTTGCTTTTTGCATTGTTCCCTGCACTTCTGTGGAGGTCAGCCAGGTCCCCTCTGGGGCTTGTGCTCCTCTCAGTTTATCTGAGCCACTGTTATTTGTTCACTTGCCTTTTCCAGTTTTTTCAGTGGCTGCGGCTTAGTTTTGTGACACCAGAGAACTAATTTAGGTGTTAGAGGTCGTGTGATCTCAGGTGTTTTTGCAATTAGTAGAGTTGGTATTTTTTAGGGTTTTTTGAATTGCAGTAAGTGTTCTTCCTATCCTTTTCTGTCCAGGTAGATTGGGCCCCAACGTTTGCTCATGCTATTTTCTGTCTGTGTCTGTATTTCCTCTTGTCTAACCGCCATTACATGTTTGGGGGCTTCCTATGTTCTTTGGGGATCTGCTCCGGGGCAGATAGCTTTCCTCTTTCTATCTTTAGGTGTAGTTAACCTCTCGGGCTGTGACGAGGCGTCTAGGACCAACGTAGGAACGCTCCACGGCTGCCTTTAGTTGTGGTGGTTAGTCAGGGTACTGCAGTCCAGTAGATTCCAACCTCTCTCGTGTATTGCCGTTTTTGCCTGCTCTCCTCAGCTACCAAATCATAACAGACCCCTTTACGCTGCAGAAAAGATCCTCTTATCCAATGAACAAGAGATTTGGTCATTGATTGGATAATTGGTGGCCTGTTTATTCTGCGAGATATTCGTGAATTGATCGTTGTTAACGATGTTTATACACTATTTTCTTGCAGTGTAAAATCCTCGTAAGTCTCCTTACACCAACTTTGTGCTCTCCACAGAGACAAACTTGACCCCTTAGGTTATATGTACATGACATCAACTTCAGGCAGATTCTGCCTAAAATAGCGCCTAAAACATGCTAAAAATAATTAACATATGTGCTGCAACATCAAAATGACTTGCTGTGCATAACTGTAGAACCACTGTATCATGGTCCGAGGAGAGCCTGGAGGGGCGTTACTAGGTGAGCATCTCACTCTTCAATAGAGCGCCTAGTGGTGGTGTTACACTTAGCTCCTGACAAACACCAGGTGCTACACCAGGGCAGACCTCAGACACATGGAAGCTGACCCCCAAGGGACAGGTAGCTGGAACAGCCCAAAGGGAGAGTGCAGCTTGTACAGACAGGAACACAGGAACCACAGATGCTAGTGGGAACGGCTGGTATAAAGGCATGGCACAAGCAGGTACAGACTGGTACGGCAGGTATCAGTAGCTACTGGAGTAGGAGGAATATGACGAGGGTTGCAGAAGTGAGTAAGTCGGCGTCCCTGCCGGGGGAGGGAGGAAATATGCAGGGATGCCGGCACTATACTGTGGATATGTTTAGCTTTTTAGTGGGTCTTTTAACTGCCTCTGGTTTTGAAAGGCATACAGGGGCTAAAACAAGTGAACTGAGCATTCTACAGAAAATACCCGTCCATATTAACTGATATTCATACTATGCATTTGTGATTATAGTGACAGGGCCACCAGCTACTTGTCCGTTCTTCGAGGTTAATATCACTGTTGTTACTAAAGTGTCTCCTGTCAAATATAGTGAAAATATATCGTAGCACTACCGTGATGGTGCACAAGTAGGTTTCCCAACCAAAATACCGTGAATAGATAAACTTGGCACTCAGCTATTACAGAATTCGATGCTTCGTGCTCCACAATCAATGAAAAAAGGCAGTTCGCCTAAGAGGAAGATAAAGTGCTGTATTGTTTATGTAATCCTATACTATCATAGGTAAAATATCACAAATTATGTTTTGGACCATATAATATCATAGGTATAAATGTTGGCCACTAGATACCTTAGTGGAGGAGAGTTCCTCTTAAGTCTTAGTTATTAGCGTTAATAATTCATTACTAATCTTTACTGTGCAGGAAACCAAGCTGTGAATGTGACGCTTCTGAGTAAAAATGTAATCAGAGCAGAAGTTTCACATTTCTTCCCAAAACAAATCAAAATTACATGGAGTTGGGCTTATCAAAACGAAGAAGACTTTGAGGAATATAAAGATATAAAGACTACAGAGATAAAGAACAACAGTGATGGCTCCTTCACAGCTGTCAGTGAGATACCAGTCAATACTTCAACCTTACTAATGAAAATATATTATAAAGTGATTGTGGAGCACGAAGCATCGAATTCTGTAATAGAGAAGAAGGTTGTTCGGAAGAACGGTGAGAAACACGGACACTTCTGTATCTGTATTCTGTATCTGTAACTATAGAATGGGAGCTGTCATATCTTCTTTCTAAGATCTAAGTTTTTAGTTTTGCATTTTATTTTACTGAGGGACGGATGAATTCACCAGATAAATCTACTGCTCTGTATTATTCTGGGCTGATCCTCTCTCTCATTATTATAGGGGTTTTCTAGGATACTCATGTTGTTGCCCTACTCTAATTTTAATATGAGATCAGTGGAGGTCCTTTGTCCTTCATCCCCACCATCAGATGTTGGAAGTTTACACTGTGACTTCGAGACTGCGTTTCCATGATGTGTTATTGGTGAGTTTTCAAAAAAAATGTAAGTGATCTATTTTATTGGTGTCGAAATGGTGCAGAAAACATCAAAAATTCATCAAAAGCTCATTGTGGGAACGTAGCCCAATAGCTCAGCCAGAGCTAGTTCATGACAAGCGATGGTGTTCGGTGTACTTCACATCTTACTCCAGGAGCGACAGGAAGAAGATTTGTGTCATCAGACATTCCTGATTCATTAATAGGCATGTGTTTCTTAATGAATCAGCAGACTTGCATTCCACCCTTAAAGGGAATCTGTCTCCCCATTTTAGCCATATCAGATAAAGATATGACTGAATAGTGCGTCCCATAACAAAGCTAACGATAGGTATCATATATCCTGATATCCCCGTTTTCATATCAAAATACCTTTGTAAACTTCGGTTTTTGCGCTGTCAATCACTGCAGTCAGGTCAGGAGGGTGGCGTTTTCTCTCCTCTCCCCCCCCGCTCCTTGACATCTGTTGCGTATCGCCGTCTGTGAATCCCACAGACGGCGTTCGGCTTCCCGCAATTGCGCAATTCAAATTTGGGCCGGCGCATGCGCAGTGTGCTTTGCCACAGTGCGCAAAGTTTAATCAGTACAGCGCATGCGCTACTCTTTCTTCGCCCCGGAAATGACTGCTTGCCTTGGACGACTTCCGGGGCAAGGAAAGAGTAGCGGATGCGCTGTACTGATTATATGCTTTGCGCACTGTTGGGCAAAGCACACTGCGCATGCGCCGGCCTGAATTTGAATTGCGCAATTGCGGGAAGCCGAATGCCGTCTGTGGGATTCACAGATGGCGATATGCAACTGATGCCGAGGAGCGGGGGGGGGAGGAGAGAGAGAGAAAACGCCGCCCTCCTGACCTGACCACCGTGATTGACAGCAAAAAACCCGAAGTTTACAAAGGTATTTTGATATGAAAATGGGGGTAACAGGATATATGATACCTACCGTTAGCTTTGTTATGGGACGTACTATTCAGCCATATCTTTATCTGATATGGCAATATTGGGGTGACAGATTCCCTTTAAATTAAATATGTAAATTCTCTTCAGAGAGGACTAGAACTCTATAGCGCCCTCTATTGTAAGCAATGATCGTAAAAGTCAATATCAATCCTTTAACGAGCCTTGCAATATGACGTAGGATAAAAGCCAAATCAGAATCTCAATTTGCAGACACGGTGTTTTCGGGGTGTTACCCCTCATCAGTGCAATGTATGAGATCTGATTTGGCTTGGTGAGAGGCTCTGGACTGGGGTGTAAGAGGTAATGTTTCTCCTTGTAGAGAGTGACATGCCAAGACTGGCATGTCACAGAGTGAGGAGACTTATAAGCCATGCATGCTCCTCTAGGAAATTTACATTTTTTGTGTTCTTCAGAAAAGACAGACTACTGCTGTAAAAGGGGACAAAAATGGCCCATTTCATTTATATTGTCTAATTAGGAGTGAATGGCATCGTCAGGGGCATGTATAAATCTCATTTTTCAGGGAATCATATCTCATCCCTGATCAGAAGCCTTAAAATCACTGCTCAATGAAAGACGAACTAGACAGCCCTGGAAGGGTTTATTTTTCTTGTGCTACAGTGACGAGGATTATACGTGAAGGAAACGTCTGAGATGAGAAATTATCGGTTACTTTAACCTCCATTATAGAAATGACCTATAAAATCTATTTGGAATAATATAAAACGATATTAAATTGTTTCTATTCAGGTAAATTTTATTTGATTGATGCGAAGACAGGAAGATTCTTTTGGAACAAAAATAGCAAAAATGAAGGCAGAAAATCAAGAGCCGCCAATAGGTAAGATTCTCCACCAGGTAAATATAATATCATGATGATATTCAGAATTACATGCCTAGTACACATTACAGTACCACAAACAAAAACAGGCAAACCTCGTCCATAGGCTTCACTGAACTACGGTATGGATGTGAGGTTCAGCTTCTCTGGACTTCCCTCTAAGAATCGATTTTCCTCCAAAAGACCATGTTACATCAACCTACTCACCATGTGTTTCGCTGTGCTCCATCCGGTGCCTGACCATCGCTCTGAGTTGCCTTGTGTTGTTTGTGAGTAATATGGCTCGAAGGCTGAACTCTCAGGAATTTATATCCACCCTGTCCTGCAGAGATTTTCTTCCCCAGCCTATCACCTGCTAGGTAGTGATATATCAGGCGACTCCAGCCTGCATGGCTTGCCTGAACGTTGGTTCCTAGTGTACTAGAAGCTTGTTTACACGGTCCACCATATTCTGTCACCTGTTATCGACCCGGCTTGTTTACCCATACTGTCTGACTTCTCTGATCCTGACCTCGGCTACCTGTATTGTCCCTGAGCTGTCTGCCCTGACCTCAGAATGTCTGACCACATCTTTATCTTCACCCTCCTGTACCTCGTACCTGTGCCTCTGACCCTCCAGTCAGCTGCTGCAGTCCCAGGAGTGGTAGCTGGTGTGTAGTGGTGGCCCAGGTTTTCCTCACCATCAGAGGCTCTAGTGAAGACCTGTAGACACTTAGTCTCACCCCCAGGGTAATCCCGGCCCATGGCGCAGTGGGTCCACACCCACCAGCGTTATACACTAAATGCAGCCATCTATTATATGGCACAATGCATTCAGAATGACCGCTCATTGCCATTGTTGTTTGGGTTTAGTTTTGACAGGATTATCCCCATGGTAAAAATGCTTCTGCGGCTCAGTAAGATCTCAATGATACCAATTTATGAAGGTTTTAATATTTTTTTAGCTACTCACCTGTTACGACAACACTTCAGCAACCTCCGATCATTGCTGATCAGACATAGGCGCTGACTCTAAATTACAGCTGACAGTTTATAGAATTAAAGGGGTATTCCCATCTCCAAGAGCCTATCCCAATATGTAGTAGGCGTAGAAATAATAAGAGCAAATACGTCCAATTAGAAATGCAGTACAGTTCTTCTAATTAGCTGTGTCTCATTCCTCATGTGAAGGCATTACAGCAGCTTAGGTTTCCATGGATACGACCACTAAAAGCTATCTAACTGTCACTATATGAGTGGGCGTAACCATGGAAATCTATACTACTGCAATGCTCAGCACATGGGGTAAGAGACATAGCTAATCAGACAAACTATACTACATTTTTCTAATTCGAAGTATTTGCTAATATTATTACTATTACATCTACTGCACATTGGGATAGGATCTTGGAGATGGGAAAACACCTTTAGCTCAGCGCACAAGCCCACTTGATCACTTCATGCTTTGGGACCCGCCGTGACATACATGTATGTCGCATGTTAGGAGGGGGTTAATAAGCTGTCTACAAGTGTGAACAGTAGACTGTCTATAAATAATTGCTGATAAATGTATGTAATAAAGTTTCTATGTTCTTACTGCAGGGCCACAGAGGAAAGAAGAAGAAGCAAAGTCTTAAGCTGTGGATAAAGAGGAGACATTTTAAGAAAAAAAATCCTACAAATTGTACTTGTTGTTTTTAGCACTTAATCCCCTCCAACGAGGATGAGTGTTTCTGCTCTTATTGTATTAGTAATCTGCCTACCGACATTTCTGTCGATAATACTTTGTATTAAACTGATGTTGTGCCGCAGCACTCTTATGTCGTACGTCTGACTTCCTGCAAAATGGGATTCTGGTGTATACGCCTACTGGAGGTGCAGTCTCCTATGTCTGAGTGTCCTCCTCCAGGAGCCGTATGCGCCCAAAAATGATTCATGGCAGAGCGCACGTTCACTCTGTCAGCACCATTATAGTTTATGGCCCTGTTGGTGCAAATTCTCCAAATCCTGTTTTGTAGAGGGGTATGGACATAAGGCCAGATGACACAACAGAACGGGTGCCTAAACGCAATGTGAAAGCCACCTAAGTATCATATCTCATATTGGGGTAGAAATCATCAATAGCTTGGAGGATTCCCCACTTAATAAAACATAACCTTTAACCCCTTAACGACCGCTAATACGCCTTTTAACAGCAGTGGTTAAGGGTACTTAAACGACAGCGTCGTGAATTTATGGCGCTGTGGAGAAAGTGTATAGCGCCCCCCAGAGTCGGATTTTCTCAGAGGTCTCGGCTGCTGGGGGTAGCCGAGACCCCAGAGAATATGATTCGGGTCAGTTTTTACCGACCCCCCTTTTGCGATCGCCATTATTACCCATATAAAGGCGACCACAAAAAAAAAAAAAGCAGTGATTTTGCATTTAAATTCTCCCAGAGGGGAGAGAAATAGGGTCCCTGGGTCCTCCCGCTGTCCCCCCGTCCTCCCATGGCTCCCGCAGCTCCCGGCATCTTCTTCCTGCAAAGAAAATGGCGGGCGCATGCGCAGTGGGCCCGCCGAATCTGCCGGCCGTCAGATTCATTCATTCAGTGCAGGTACATTTTGATCACTGTGATAAACGCTATCACAGTGATCTAAATAAAAAATAGTAAATAAACCCCCCTTTATCACCCCCTTAGTTAGGGAAATATAATAAAATAAAGAAAATATATTTATTTTCATTTTTCCATTAGGGTTAAGGTTATAATTAAAAGTCTATAGCACCCTTACCCATGTGGGAACCTGCTGTGCCACGCTACCCGACGCGTTTCGCCCAATAGGGCTTCTTCTGGGGCTGTATTATGGCTGTATAGACCTAGTGCCCATTCTTATATAGGGAGCTGAAGAGCGTCCGGGGGATGGAGGTCGGGTTATCTTCAGCTACCTATATAAGAGGGGCACTAGCTCTATACAGCCATAATACAGCGAAACGCGTCGGGTAGCATGGCACAGCAGGTTCCCACATGGGTAAGGGTGCTATAGACTTCTTTAACCCTTTGACTTAATGCACTGTTGAAGGCAGTTTACTTGAGCGATCCAGGAGGTGTTACTGAGGGATGTGACCCCACCTATAAATGTCACTTTAATGTGTCAGCCCATGGACTGCTCTAATGGTATGTAGTTTTCTTATACCATGTAAAGTGTATTTTGGATTACCGCCGTATAATTTATTACTTGAGCATTTAGCTTGGTGACGCTCTATTTATTACTTAATCGTTGACTGGTTGTCCATTTTCAGGTGTTTCAGTGCTTTACATATACCTGTTTTCTTGTGCCTATGTTTTCTTCACCGATATCCCTCATTTTGATTAACTTTTGTACTATCTGTGTCAATAAAATTTGTAAATCTTTTTTGCATCCTGTTGCATTTAAGTGTAATTACTGCTATTTAAATTTGCCTACAAATGGGCTTTTTTGACTCTGCTGCTCTTATAGGTTATATTTCATTGTGAGTTGCCCATGGATTTTCTTAGAGTATTGTAGTGATCATTTATAGGTATGATTTTTTCTGTTCTGATAAGCGTTTTTATTGTATAAAAGCGCCAAAACATAAAAAAATGATATAAATGAGGTATCGCGGTAATCGTACTGACCCAAAGAATAAAACTGCATTATCAATTTTACCACACGCGGAACGATATAAACGCCCACCCCAAAAGAAATTCATGAATTGCTGATTTTTGTTAATTCTAACCTCCCAAAAATCGAATTAAAAAGCGATCAAAAAACGTCACATGCTCAAAAATGATACCAATAAAAACGCAAAAAATAAGACCTCACATGACTCTGTGGGCCAAAATATGCAAAAATTATAGCTCTCAAAATGTGGTGATGTAAAAACTATTTTTTTGCAATAAAAAGCGTCTTTTAGCGTGACAGCTGCCAATCATAAAAACCCGCTATAAATAGTAAATCAAACCCCCTTTATCACCCCCTTAGTTAGGGAAAAATAATAAAATTAAAAAAATATATTTATTTCCATTTTCCCATTAGGGTTAGGGTTGCTGCTAAAGTTAGGGTTAGGGTTGGGGCTAAAGTTAGGATTAGGGTTGGGATTAGGGTTACGGGTGTGTTAGGGTTAGGTTTGTGGTTAGGGTTATGATTAGGGTTGGGATTAGGGTTAGGGGTGTGTTGGGGTTAGGGTTGGAGTTAGTTAGAATTGGGGGGTTTCCACTGTTTAGGCACATCAGGGGCTCTCCAAATGTGACATGGCGTCTGATCAATTCCAGCCAATTGTCACAGGTGTATCGCCACGAAGATCGTCGCGATTTCACATTCCGACTTCTCGCAGCTGAGTTGTTGGTGCTATGTGTCTGTTGGCAGTGAGGGAGTTAATTCTACCGTTCTCTGTGCTTAGACTAGTTCCAGCCTCGCCCGGCTGCAGTGTATTAGGCACTAATTAGCTTCCTTCATATACCTGCCGTTCTGCTTAGGAGTTGTCGGTGAAAGCATTCATTCTGACCAGCAGAGCGGATCGTTTCTGAGAAGACTTAAGCTAAGAGTGCCTGTTGTGGTTAATCCTCTCCTCGCTTATTGTTTATCTCCTTAACCTTTTGTGTTCCCTCTGTGTTGTAGTTTTTGTATGCAAGGCAGTATTTACTTTACCCCTTGTCTGTCTCGTGTGTCTAATACTGTTAGTAAGCTGTGATCTGCCCATTCCCTTTGGTGGTAATCAGGGTCCTTCTCAGGACTGGATTACAGTGGTCAGGGATCTACAGGAGACAGGGTTAGGCTGGCGGCCTGGAGCTCTGTACCATTAACAGTACCTCCAGGTAGAGGGACTAGTCAGGACCCCAGTTTAGGGTCAGCATAGACCCCGGTCCACCTCTATCCTGAGACAGCGTGACATTTTCACCGACCATACTAAAGATTCTCCCCAGCCACCATGGATCCAGTAGCCCATTTAGCTCAGCAGTTGCAGAGTTTGTCTATGGAGCTGACAGACGTTAAATCCAAGGTTTTGTACCCCCGGGAGCAAGCCAGATCTGAACCTAAAGTGGCTCTCCCGGACAGGTTTACTGGTGGGCGGGACAAGTTTTTTACTTTCCGGGAAGCATGTAAATTGTATTTTCGGCTGCGGCCGCGGTCGTCGGGGAGTGAGGAGCAGAGGGTGGGAATTGTCATCTCGCTCTTACAAGGGGACCCTCAATCCTGGGCGTTCTCTCTTCCTCCGGGCTCCCCGGCCCTCCAGTCAGTGGACCGATTTTTTACAGCCCTGGGTCTGGTATATGATGACCCGGATCGGGTCTCCCTTGCTGAAATGAAGTTACATAGGATACAGCAGGGAGATCGTCCGGCGGAGGAATTTTCTTCAGAGTTCCGTAGGTGGGCCACGGATACTCAGTGGAATGACCCAGCTCTTAGGAGCCAGTTTTGTCAAGGTTTATCTGATAAATTAAAAGATGTGTTGGCTCAGTATGATTCTCCCCCGTCACTGGAGGCCGCTATGGCTCTTGCAATTCGCATTGATAGACGGCTTCGGGAGAGGTGTGGGGTAACTCCGCTCCCTGTGATGACTCCACCTCCTTCTAAAGTCCCTAATATTGAGGTTCCCCTGGTTTGTTCCGAGGAACCTATGCAGTTGGGAGGGACATCATTCCGAGGGAGGGGGTCGGCGGTGCGCCGCAAAACAAGAAGGTGTTTCTTCTGCGGGAGAAAGGGACATTTTATTGAGGGGTGTCCATCCCGTACTGTACTGAGCAAGAAGTCGCCGGAAAACTATTAATCCCAGGTTGTGTGGTGGACGACAATCTGGGAGTATGTATTTCGTCCCCAGGTCCGTCTCAGTTTCTCGTACCAGCGGAGGTGGTGGTAGGTACGAGAACTGAGAGGATTTCGGTTCTTCTGGATAGTGGGGCCGCGGCTAATCTGGTGGACGCTCGGTTTGCCCAGGTTCAAGGTATGCAACTGAGTGTACTAGCCAAACCTATCCCCATATTCTCTATCGACGCCAGGCCTCTCGGTCAAGGTAGCTTTTTGCAAGTCGTACATAACATTGACCTTCGAGTGGGGGCAATACATAAAGAACTATTGTCTTGTTATGTGTTGGAGGGTCTCCCCACTCCTATTGTATTGGGTCTTCCTTGGTTAACTAAACATAACCCAGTTATTAATTGGCAAACCAGAGAGATAAGCCAGTGGGGTGAATTTTGCAATAAAAACTGCATGAACACGGTCATTGGTGCGGTCGTGCCTAGAACCTTACCACCTTTTTTGGTGGACTTTGAGGATGTCTTTTCAGAGGAGGGGTGTCAAGAATTACCTCCTCATCGCGAGTATGACTGTTCTATAAAATTGCTCCCTGATGCTAAATTACCTAAATCTAGGTTGTATAACCTTTCTGGTCCTGAGAGGCAGGCTATGAAGGATTATATTTCGGAAAGTCTGGCTAAAGGGCATATTAGACCTTCATCTTCCCCAGTGGCCGCGGGGTTCTTCTTTGTGAAGAAAAAAGATGGAGGCCTACGCCCTTGCTTGGATTTCCGTGAGCTTAATCGGATTACGGTCCGAGATCCATATCCGCTCCCACTTATTCCAGATCTCTTCAATCAGATTGTGGGCGCCAAATGGTTCTCTAAGTTGGATCTCAGGGGGGCGTATAATCTGATTAGGATGAAGGAGGGAGATGAGTGGAAGACGGCGTTTAACACTCCGGAGGGACATTATGAGAACCTTGTCATGCCTTTCGGTCTGACTACTGCCCCGGCAGTGTTTCAACATTTTGTTAATGACATCTTTCGCCACCTAGTGGGACAGTTTGTTGTCATTTATCTGGATGACATCTTAATTTACTCGCCAGATCTTGTGTCTCATCAGGAGCATGTGAGACAGGTGTTGCAGATCTTGCAAGATAATAAATTGTACGCCAAATGGGAGAAGTGTGTATTCGCCGTACAGGAACTTCAGTTTTTTAGGGTTCCTGGTGTCAGCTTCCGGTTTCCGTATGGACCCTGGGAAAGTGAAGGCAGTGCTTGAGTGGGATCTGCCAGAGGATCTTAAGGCACTGCAGCGTTTCCTGGGGTTTGCTAATTACTACCGGAAATTTATTCGTAATTTCTCGTCCATTGTTAAACCTCTTACTGACATGACAAGAAAAGGGACGGATTTTTCAAGGTGGTCTGATAAGGCTTGTCAAGCATTTTCCTCCTTGAAAAAATGTTTTGCTTCGCCACCTGTACTCATTCAACCGGATGCGTCACAGCCGTTCATTGTGGAGGTGGATGCGTCTGACGTAGGGGTGGGTGCAGTATTATCTCAAGGACCGTCCCCTGGTAAATGGCATCCGTGCGCTTTCTTCTCTAAAAAATTGTCGTCCGCTGAGAGGAATTATGATGTCGGCAATAGGGAACTCTTGGCCATTAAGTTGGCTTTTGAAGAGTGGCGTCATTTTTTGGAGGGGGCAGTCCACCCGGTCACCGTCATTACTGATCACAAGAACCTACTGTATTTAGAGTCTGCAAAGCGTCTGAATCCCAGACAAGCTAGATG
The DNA here is from genome assembly GCA_033576555.1 of Oophaga sylvatica. NCBI lineage: Eukaryota > Metazoa > Chordata > Amphibia > Anura > Dendrobatidae > Oophaga > Oophaga sylvatica. The sequence goes on along the minus strand of JARQOD010000007.1, from coordinate 101,437,954 downwards.
GTCGTTGTTTTTTACCAGGTTTAATTTTGTCGTCACATATCGTCCTGGGTCAAAAAATGTAAAGGCTGATGCCTTATCTCGCAGTTTCCCTGGGGCCGGGAAGACGGATGACCCGGTTCCTATCCTTCAGGAGGGAGTAGTTGTGTCGGCTGTATGCTCTGAACTTGAGGAGGAAATATTGGAGGCTCAGGGGGACGCCCCTGTAGGACCTCCAGGGAAACTGTTTGTTCCAGATCAGTTAAGACAAAAGGTTATCGAGGCACATCATAATTCTGCTTTGGCAGGACACCCAGGGAGCAAAGCAACTGTTGATCTCCTTTCACGCCGGTTTTGGTGGCCTAACTTAAATAAGGAGGTGGTAACTTTTGTCGCGTCCTGTGGGGTTTGTGCACGCTCTAAGACCCCACATACCCGTCCGTCTGGAGCCCTCTTACCTTTAAAAATCCCGGAGCGTCCATGGACCCATCTGTCTATGGACTTCATTACGGACCTCCCTCCGTCTTCAGGTAAAACTGTCATACTAGTTGTAGTTGACAGGTTCAGTAAGATGGCACATTTTATTGCTCTTCCTGCTCTTCCTAATGCTAAGACTCTGGCGCAAGTGTTCATTGGGGAGATTGTGTGACTTCACGGGTTGCCTTCCGATGGTGTCGGATCGGGGGTCTCAGTTTGTGTCCAAATTCTGGAGAGCATTTTGTACACGGCGGGGGATGCAATTGTCATTTTCTTCGGCTTTTCATCCGCAGACCAATGGTCAGACAGAGCGTCTGAACCAGAGCTTGGAGACATATCTCCGGTGTTTTGTCTCGGAAAACCAAGAGGACTGGTCTTCTTTCTTGCCTCTGGCAGAGTTCGCTCTTAACAATAGGCGGAGCGAGTCCACTGGTAAGTCCCCGTTTTTTGGGGCATATGGTTTTCACCCCCAGTTTTGTACTTTCAATGGGGGGGGCTCTTCTGGGGTTCCTGAGGAGGAACGTTTTTCGTCATCACTTGCTTCTGTGTGGAGAGGAGTGCTGAATAATTTGAGTACTATGGGGAACCGATACAAACGTATGGCTGATAGGAGGAGAGTGTCTGGTCCGGACCTAAGTGTGAACGATCTGGTATGGTTGTCTACCAAAAATATAAAACTTAAGGTTCCCTCCTGGAAACTCGGTCCCAGGTTCATCGGGCCATACAGGATCAGTTCGATAATTAATCCGGTGGCATTCCGTCTTGACCTCCCTCCTACGTTTAAAATCCACAATGTGTTCCACAAATCGTTGCTTAAGAGGTACGTGGCGCCAGTTATACCGTCACCTCTACCTCCTCCTCCAGTGGTGGTCAATGGTAACTTGGAGTTTCAGGTGTCGAAGATCATTGACTCACGTCTGAATCGCCGGTCCCTTCAATACTTGGTTCATTGGAAGGGGTATGGTCCTGAGGAGAGGACGTGGGTTCCTGCGTCTGATATTAACGCAGACCGATTGGTTCGGGCCTTCCACACAACTCACCCAGACAGACCTGGCCCTGAGGGTCCGGAGGCCCCTCGTAGAAGGGGGGTACTGTCACGGGTGTATCGCCACGAAGATCGTCGCGATTTCACATTCCGACTTCTCGCAGCTGAGTTGTTGGTGCTATGTGTCTGTTGGCAGTGAGGGAGTTAATTCTACCGTTCTCTGTGCTTAGACTAGTTCCAGCCTCACCCGGCTGCAGTGTATTAGGCACTAATTAGCTTCCTTCATATACCTGCCGTTCTGCTTAGGAGTTGTCGGTGAAAGCATTCATTCTGACCAGCAGAGCGGATCGTTTCTGAGAAGACTTAAGCTAAGAGTGTCTGTTGTGGTTAATCCTCTCCTCGCTTATTGTTTATCTCCTTAACCTTTTGTGTTCCCTCTGTGTTGTAGTTTTTGTATGCAAGGCAGTATTTACTTTACCCCTTGTCTGTCTCGTGTGTCTAATACTGTTAGTAAGCTGTGATCTGCCCATTCCCTTTGGTGGTAATCAGGGTCCTTCTCAGGACTGGATTACAGTGGTCAGGGATCTACAGGAGACAGGGTTAAGCTGGCGGCCTGGACCTCTGTACCATTAACAGTACCTCCAGGTAGAGGGACTAGTCAGGACCCCAGTTTAGAGTCAGCATAGACCCCGGTCCACCTCTATCCTGAGACAGCGTGACACCAATTCTGTGCTGAAAAAGCCAAACGGTGCTCCTTCACTTCTGAGCTCTGCCATGCGCCCAAACAGTAGTTTACATATGGGGTATCAGCGTACTCAGGACAAATTGCACAATAACTCTTGGGGTCTAATTTCTTCTGTTACCCTTGGAAAAATAAAAAATTGGGGGCAAAAATATAATTTTTATAAAAAAAAAATGATTTTTTTGTTTTTACGGCTGTACGTTATAAACTTCTGTGAAGCACTTGGGGCTTCATAGCGCTCACCACACATCTAGATAAATTCCTTGTGGGGTCTATTTTCCAAAATGGCGTCACTTGTGGGGGGTTTCCACTGTTTAGGCACATCAGGGGCTCTCCAAATGCGACATGACGCCCGCAGACCATTCCATCAAAGTCTGCAATCCAAAATGTCACTACTTCCCTTCCGAGCCCCGACGTGTGCACATACAGTAGTTTTCTCCCACATATGGGGTATCAGCATACTCAGGACAAATTGGACAACAACTTTTGGGGTCCAATTTTCTTGGGAAAAATCAAAAATTTGGGACTAAAAAATCATTTTTGTGGAAAATTGTTTTGTTTTTTTCACACCCAGGCATTATAAACTTTTGTGAAACACTTGGGGGTTCAAAGTGCTCACAACAGATCTAGATAAGTTCCATAGGGGTCTAGTTTCCAAAAGAGTGTAACTTGTGGGGGGTTTCCACTGTTTATGCGCATCAGGGGCTCTCCAAACACGACATGGCGTCCAATCTCAATTCCAGCCAATTTTGGTTTGAAAAAGTCAAACGGCGCTCCTTCCCTTACAAGCTCTGCCGTGTGCCCAAACAGTGGTTTTTCCGCACATATGGGGTATTGGCGTACTCAGGAGAAATTGCACAACAACTTTATCTGTCTATTTTCTCCTTTTACCCTTGTGAAAATAAAAAAAAAGTTTGTAAAAGATCATTATTGTGACTAAAAAGTTAAATGTTCATTTTTTCCTTCCACGTTGCTTCAGCTCCTGTGAAGCACCTGAAGGGTTAATAAACTTCTTGAATGTGGTTTTGAGTACCTTGAGGGGTGCAGTTTTTAGAATGGTGTCACTTTTGGGTATTTTCTGCCATAAAGACCCCTCAAAGTGACTTCAAATGTGAGGTGGTCCCTAAAAAAAATGGCTTTGCAAATTTTGTTGTAAAAATGAGAAATCGCTGGTCAACTTTTAACCCTTATAATTTCCTAACAAAAAAAAATTTGGGTTCCAGAATTGTGCTGATGTAGACATGTGGGAAATGTTATTTATTAATTATTTTGTGACATATTTTTCTGTTTTAAGGGAATAAAAATTCAAAGTTTGAAAATTGCAAAATTTTCAAAATTTTCACCATATTTGCGTTTTTTAAAAAATAAATGCAAGTTATATCGAAGAAATTTTGCCACTAACGTGAAGTACAATATGTCACGAGAAAACAGTCTCAGAATCGCTAAGATCCGTTGAAGCGTTCAAGAGTTATAGCCTCATAAAGAGACAGTGGTCAGAATTGTAAAAATTGGCCCAGTCATTAAAGTGCAAACCACCCTTTGGGGTTAAGGGGTTAAGGGGTTAAGGGCATAAAAATTTAAAGTTTGAAAATTGCTAAATTTTCAAAATTTTCGCTGTATTTCTGTTTTTTTTCAGAAATAAACGCAAGTCATTATAAAAAATTTTTTACCACTAACGTGAAGTACAATATGTCTCAAAAAAACAATCAGAATCAGCTGGATTCGTTAAAGCGTTCCAGAGTTATAACCTCATAAAGTGACAGTGGTCAGAATTGTAAAAATTGGCTCGGTCACTAAGGGGTTAATCAGTCATTAAAACTAAACAACACAATGGACACAAAAACAAACAAGGTAAAGTGCTCATTAAAAAATGGTTTGGTCTCACCACTGATAACGGACATAAAGATCACGGTCCATTTTCAGATGTATCCTGCCGGGTACTTATCCAATCCAGGGATCTACCTCTTGAAGCTCATCAAGAGAATGCCAAGAGTGTGCAAAGCAGTCATCAAAGCAAAAGGTGGACTGAAGAACTAGAATATAAGACATATTTTCAGTTGTTTCACACTTTTTTGTAAGTGTAATGTATAATTCCACATGTGATAATTCATAGTTTTGATGCCTTCAGTGTGAATGTACAATTTTCATAGTCATGAAAATACAGAAAAATCTTTAAATGAGAAGGTGTGTCCAAACTTTTGGTCTATACTGTAGGTCTGTACATTTTACCTATCAGTGTGTCCAAACTTTTGGTCTGTACTGTATATATATTAGGGTACCAAGGAAAAATGAACTTTGCAAATTGGTAAGTCTTACCCCTCATATTTGTTCCTTTTGGCATAAGGATTCACAATGTAAAATATGTTGACATTAAATTTAGATTTACCACTTGCTCAAGGCATGTGAATTATTCCATGTTTCTCATTTTCCACAATATTGTACACACAAAAACCACTAAAATTTAACCACTAGCATTTAAAAAAATTAAAAAAAAACTAAAAGTTCAAATCACCCCCCCCTTTCGCCCCATTGAAAATTAAAGGGTTAAAAACCAAAAATATACACACATTTGGTATCGCCGCGTTCAGAAACGCCCGATCTATCAAAATATAAAATCAATTAATCTGATCGGTAAACGGCATAACATACCATACATAACGCGGGATAGGCATGACGATAAATACTAAACAAACATTTAAAACTGCAATATGATGTGCCATTGAGCAAACAGTAAATGATAACTAATCTTAAAAAAAGAAAATTATAAAATATCTATGACCAAAAAGGAACAAAATTAGGAGGTAAGACCTTCGAAAACTTGCTACTTAATTTTTACCATGCATTTCCTTGGCACCCTAATATATATATATATACTCTGCACCTAAATATACAGCCGAATGTTAAATAGGTCGAGCTAATATTCTAGGATTATAGACAGAGAAGAGATCTGCAACATGTAAGGAAAGAGTTAAGTCCTCTGACTTAAAAAAAATTCTGAGAATAGAAAGTGAAAGTACAGAAAAGATCAACAGGAGAGGAGGGAGAATGATCATAAGACTTATGAATCTTCATAAAATGGAGGCTGTGAGGACATTCCTCTTCTTCCTGGTTCTGCGTCACTCTGGTGAGCAATGATTGTACAGGGGACGGCACTGAATAAGGGGACAATGCTGGTGACCTGGAGAACCTGCTCTTCTAGAAGGTCCTTGTCACAGTTTAGTGGTGGTAGATTGAGGGGAGTGGCAGCGATGCGTCACCTGCTCCCCCCCTCCCGCCATCTTCTATACTCGTGTTTCCTACTGTCCAGTATATGATTAATGAATACTTAGAGAAGTTTTTATTTCCACCCAGAGGAAATGTGTCGATGTGGATTCCTCGAGTTCTCCCAGGACTCATCGACAAGGGACAGCACTCATTGCAAATAATGAAATATTAACATTTTTCCTCCAGAGATCTCGAGGACTGCAACCATTAATGTCTTCTCTGCGCTAAACCGGGGGATGTTACCGGAAACCATCAAAACGCGTTCCCTGCAGAGAGACAAAAAACACAGACTTTTCTTATCTATATGACTGACAGCCCCCATACAATTCTATATATGTAGCGTACTGGCCCCTTTATCAGTAATAATACCTCAGGGCCGTGTATGTTATTTAGCTCTATGATAAATCCTGTTTCAATTCAGAGTGGGACACAGGACTTTTTGGTATACGCTTTTGTCTGTTTAGTGACGTGACTAGTGTCCTATGGGCCCCGATGCAAAATTTGGACCTGGGCCCCCACCTCCATGTTGGTCAGATGTAAGGGCCTTTGTAGTATTCTAGATCCTATAAAGACATCCTGGAGTGTTACTCTATCTTCCCTCTAGTGCATCAGGGCTATACGTCTGCTGATCACAAAGCCGCTTCCATTTTATTAGTCATCTTTAGCTGTATTAACAAATTGGGGAGATTCCCAGATAAACCCTCACTAGAAAGCCTAAAATTTTACTTTTATTTATTAACAATATAAAAAATTTACTAAAGGGTATAAAAATAGGACATAGCCATTTAGTGTACTAGTCTGGGGGACATGTTTCACCGGAGTGAATCCAGTATTCCATCGCCTGATGATGCCGCAAATGCGGTGAAACATGTTGGGGGGACTAGTGCACTAAATGTCTGTGTCCTATTTTTATACCCTTTAGTAAATTTTTAATATTGTTAATAAAAGTAAAATGTTAGGCTTTCTAGTGAGGGTTTATCTGGGGGTCTCCCCAATTTGTTAGTAGTTAATGCAGCCCTTCAAAGCCTATTTTTCATCCTCAAATTTGTAGTTTAATATTTTTCAGGTGTGTTACATTACAGTGTCTAAATACCGATATTGTATGTATACGCCAATTCAATACACAATTAACAATGACCCATTTTCTCTTACATTATTCTCACTGCTCCCTGATTATTCTGGTTTTTGTGTCTTTTAAATCCGACGCATGGTTCCTGAATTATAGGCCTTTTTATTTAGCGCAAATAGTTATCATCATTGCCAAGGGGGCGGTGCTCACAGGATACTTATGCTCAGCAGTCTGAGGGCACACCCCCAGGGATCCACTGAGCCACACTGACTTAATAAAGGCCATAAAAATTAGCACTAAATAAAAGCTGAGTATGTTTTTGGTGTATGGTAAAAAAAAGCAAAACAATTCATGCACAATAGATGTTGCCCAATTTGGATTCCAGCTTAGGACCCCAGTGCTGAATGGCATATAATGACAAATCTGTTGCTGTCCACAGTGTCATCACTAGAGCTGACCGGACCACCCATACACGCTGCCAGGCTGGGATCCGACGCTCGGGTTCCTTGCCCCTTCACAGTGGACAATCCTCCTGTAGATCCCAAACATCTCACAATATTCTGGTATTTTCGAGATAAGGAGATACTGAGCTATGATAAAACTGTGAGGACAACATCTCCTAGATATTCCCTGAGCACAGGACTATTAGTAATGGGAATTGCTAATCTGACTATTTCTAATATACAAATACCTGATGGTGGGATGTACAAGTACTCAGTGGTCTACAGATCGGAGAGGAAGGAGAAGGAGGTCAGGTTGGATATCGGAGGTGAGTCAATTCTTTTCATTACCATAAATGAGTAGCAACAACCAAGGCGCTCACACTAATGTTCAGAGGTTCCTTTCAACGTTGACATGATAACATCTTAAAAGAAAGTTTTGATCAGTGCGATCCGGGTGGCGAGACTCTTACAGATCACCTTGGGACAGAAATGATCATCTCAGCACCATGTCCTTCATTTGTGATCAGTTCTGTTAGAATTTCTTTAGAACTGTACAATTTTCTCTTCTCAGAAAACTTCTGTTTGTGTAAAAGTTATTCACACAATGGCAATATTTTTATTACAAAGCACAGTATCTGCATGGTTAACATCTCAATGTGTGCAGGAGCTTTACGTAGAATACGTGAGCTATCCTATAACACGGCTGTCAGTGCAATGAGGATGCTGTGAGAAAGTGTATATTTTATTACAAAAAGGTGCATCTGTTTTCATGAATAGCACAGGATGATTGGGTTTCAAATACAGTTGGTTTCATTGGGAACTTTGGCATAGCATAGCTGAGCTGTGCTAGAACCCTACTGTTAGATGTTTTATTACACAGGGTCATTAGGTGGAAATGCAGCCGATATCAGTGTGATCTTCAGCATAGCTGAGCTGAGCTAGAACCCCACCATCAGATGTTTTACTAGACCGGGTCATTAGGTGCAAATGTAGCCGGTATCAGTAGGTGTCATGTATAGTGTACAGTTCCTATAGCGTCTTGTGCTTGGGTGCGAGGAAAACACAGGAGACATAGGTTGAAATGAAATGACTTGTATTACTTCATACAAGCATGCTGAAAAGTTCACACAGTTTGCAGGAACAGCGACAGGAGACACAGCAGGCCAGAGTAACTTCAAGCACTACAATAACTCTCCAAAGCAGGTTCAGGATCTCTTCTCTGTACCATAATTCCTCTGCAAACATGGATTCACCAAACAGCAGGTTTCCAGAGTCCAAAAGTGTTCCAAGGTTCCTCAGTAGGGAATAGCTGGAGTACAAGTCCAAGGCTTCCAGGAGTCAGGTCACAGACTGACTGAGGCTTGATTCAGGAGCACTGATTGTTGAGCTGAGGCTGCTTAAGAAGCAAGAGGGAAGAATCAGGGCGGGAACATGAAAACTGGAAACTCCATATTAACTGAGGGCAAGAGCTGCAGAAAGACAGAAAGCAAAATGACCGACGGAAAACTGAGTTTCAAGGAACATGTCAACAGAGACAAAGAACCTTACATTACTCCCCCCTTAGGGACAACCTCCGGATGACCTCAGACCGGCTTGTCAGGTTACCTCTGATGAAACTGGCGGAGCAGGCGAGGAGCATTTACATTATTGACTGGTTCCCATGAGTTGTCCTCCACTGGGTAGCCCTGCCATTTAATCAAATATTGCAACTGATTTCTGTACAACCTGGAATCTAGAATCCTTTCCACCACAAATTCTTCCTGACCATCGACCAGCACTGGGTCAGGGCAAGGAGAAGAACGTCCAGGAAACGTATTGAGTGTTGCAGCCTTTAGTAGGGATACATGAAAGACAGGGTGGATTCTCATAGTTCTGGGCAGTTGAAGACGACAAGCAACAGCACTTATAATCTTATTGATCTTATAAGGTCCAATGTACTTATGTCCCAATTTAGACGATGGAATCTTTAATTTAAGATTTCTGGTTGACAGCCAGACCAAATCTCCTACCTTGAAAGCTGGTGCAGGTTTACGAAATTTATCTGCTGCTTTCTTGTACCTTTCCTGAGCCAATTCTAGATTTTCCTTTAGAAGATCCATATTCTTTTGTAAAGACGTGATTCTTTCAGCCACTGCCGGCAAGGGCGTATCTATGGGAAATCGAGGAAGAATGTTAGGATGATAACCTAGATTGGAGTAAAAAGGAGACTGCTTAGTGGAGGCGCTCTGAGAGTTGTTATAAGAGAACTCAGCCAGTGGAAGTAGATCCACCCAATCATCCTGTAGGTGGCAGATAAAACAGCGGAGATACTGCTCCAGGGTCTGATTGGTTCGTTCTGTCTGTCCATTAGTCTGGGGATGAAAAGCAGAAGAAAGGTTTACTTTAATGTCCAATGCTGTACAGAAATTTTGCCAAAACCTTGAAGTGAATTGCACCCCTCGATCCGAAATGACCTCATCCGCTACTCCATTTAAGCGAAACACATTCTTAATCATCAAGTCTGATGTCTGTTTTGCAGTGGGTAAGCCGACACAAGGGATAAAATGAGCTGCCTTTGTTAGACGGTCAACCACCACTAGAATGGTGTTCTTCCCTTGAGAGGTTGGTAACTCCACAATGAAGTCCATAGAAATGGATCCCCACGGGCGGGACGGGGTGGGAAGAGGTTGCAACAGACCAGTTGGTGAGGAGCGAGGTGTTTTGCATCTTGCACAGACTTCACATGAAGTGACATAGTTTAAGACATCTTTCCTGTAAGTGGGCCACCAAAAGAAACGAATTCCCCTATGCCCGGCTATCTTGGAATCGTGGATGAGTTGCAATTAGTGTTGAGCGATACTGCTCGATATCTAAAAATATCGTATCGGAATGGTATCGCCGATAGCACTAAATATCGCCGATATCCGATTCCGATACCGGAAGTCCAATGTAAGTCTATGAGAACAAAATATCGCAACTAAAAAAAACTCTTTCTTTCCTTGTAAACACTAAATATACACACATAGAATACATATATATATATATACATGTCATTGTGACATATATATATACATATATGTATAGTTTATACACTTCTACATAGTAAAATATCCTCTGATTCAATTGCCGGGTAAAGCCGGCTTCTGTGAAAAGACAGAAGCACCCGACATGAAATGACACTTGGTGTACATAGGGTTAACCATGTCTTTTCATGTCGTTTGCAATCTGATTTGCACAAACAATTACATCAGTCTATGTGTGCAAAATTTCACACCTGTAGGGGTTAATTAAAGGTGTAAATTCGTTGTAAAAAAAACGGACTTTTTTGCTACGAATTTACACCTTTAATTAACCCCTACAGGTGTGAAATTTTGCACACTTACACTCATGTAATTGTTTGTGCAAATCAGATATCAAACTACATGAAAAGACATGGTTAACTCTATGTAAACCAAGTGTCATTTCATGTCGGGTTCTGCATTTTCACAAAAGCCGGCAATTGAATTAGCGGCTATTATACTATGTAGAAGTGTATGAACTATAAATATAAATATATATATATGTGTCACAAATTTAATGACATGTATATATATATATGAGGTGTAAAATTGCTGAAAAAAAATGCGTGGGCTCCCGCCCTATTATCGCAACCAGACAGACAAAGCCAGTGAGTGGGGGCAGATAATAATAGCCCAGAGAGGGACCATTATTTTTGCCCCCCACCCCGGCTACTAACATCTGCCCCCAGACACCCCAGAAAGGGCAAATCTCTAATTAGATTTGCCCTTTCTGGCACTTTGCCCGTCTATTCCCATTGCCCTGTAGCGGTGGCGAATGGTTAATAAGGGGTTAAAATGAGCTTGCAATTGAAAGGTCACTTTAAGCCAGGTTAATAATTGAGAGCTGTCAATTAGACAACTATCAATTATTAATCCTATTGTATGAAAGAAAAATCAAACACACACACTTTAAATAAAAAGAAGTTTAATGAAATAATCACACAGTTTTTGACCATATTTTATTTTCCTGCTAAAACCATTTCCTGTAATAAAAATAAAATAATAAAGCAAAATTATTCTTACCAATCCGATGTACAGTCAGGTCCCATGGTGTAATCCTTCAGAAAGGGTTAATGTTTACTGCAGGGACCGCAGCTAATGCTGCAGCCTCACAGTAAACCCCCAAATGAATGAGTTCCTCTCCTGGCTGACAGGAGAGGAAGTGGAAAGCTTAATTGATTGCTTTCCACTTTCACTTCAGGTCAGCCAGGGACACAATCAGTGACGTCAGAGGGAACTGGTTAACAAAAATAGGGGATCCCCTCGAAAAAATTGGCGTGGGGTCCCCCTATTTTTGTTAACCAGCCAGATGAAGCAGACCGCTGAGGCCTGGATTTTCAGGCTGTTAAGGAGCCAAGATCCATGGACCTTGCCAGCCTGATAATACCAGGCCACAGCAGTCTGCATATCTTGGCTGATTAACAAAAATAGGGGATCCCCTCGAAAAAAATTGGCGTGGGGTCCCCCCTATTTTTGTTAACCAGCCAGATGAAGCAGACCGCTGAGGCCTGGTTTTTCAGGCTGGTAAGGATCCAATATCCATGGACCTTGCAAGCCTGATAATACCAGGCCACAGCAGTCTGCTTAGCTTGGCTGGTTAACAAAAATAGGGGATCCCCTCGAAAAAAAAACGGCGTAGGGGTCCCCCTATTTTTGTTAACCAGCTAAGTAAAATGCAGACTGCTGCGGCCTGGTATTAAAAGACTGTCAAGGCCCATGGATTTTGGCCCTCAACAGCCTGATAATACCAGGCTACAGCAGCCCCACATTTGGCGCATCAAAAGATGTGCCAATTGTGGCACTTTACCCGGCTCTTCCCACTTGCCCTGTAGCGGTGGCAAGCGGGGTAATAAGGGGTTAATGTCACCGTTGATTGCACGGTGACAATAAGCCCGGTTAATAATGGAGAGGCGTCAATAAGACACCGATCCATTATTAATCCCAAAGTTATTAAATGTATAAAAAAAAAGACACAGCAAGAAAAAAGTATTTTAATGAAATAAAAGAGACAACACAGTTTTCATTTCTTTTATTATACTCTCATTCCTGCGACGCCATCGATCTCCTGTAAAAAAATAAAAAAAACAAACCAACAGTATACCACCTGTCCGACGCAGTCCATAGTAACGACTGTCCCACGACGATCCAGCTCTGCTACATCGCAATGACAGGCAGAGCCTGTCATCGCGACGCAGCACAGCTGATTACCTGCTTCCCCGGCAGTGACGTCATCGGACTGACTGCTTTACGGCCGGGATTACCCAGCAGTCACTGCAGTTATCGCGAGAAACTGCATGTGACCGCCGGGGAAAGATGATGGCGGCCATGAAGCAGTCCAGGCCGTGACCACCGGAGATCTTCTGCCAGGTAAGTGCCGCTGACTCCTGACAGACCCGACCGACGGACACTGACAGTGACAGACCCGACCGACGGACACAGACAGTGACAGTGACAATCCCGATTCCGGTATTCGATATGACGAAAATATCGGTATTCGGAATCGAAAGGCCGATACAGCTAATATCGGCCGATACCCGATATTTACAGTATCGTATCGCTCAACAGTAGTTGCAATACTCTCAATCTGACTGTTTCAGGTATATACAGACGTTGTCCCTGAATCCACACACATTCTTAAAGACAAGACTTACGTCCCTTGGGGGTTGAGCCAACAAAGAATCCGCATGGTATGCTTCCTTGATGTCCTTAAGTAGGTCTTGATTATGAATCACTCCAGGAATCTAGAGTCAGGAAGAATAGTCTTAGGAGGAGTAAGTGGACGTGTCTCTGCTGAATGAATCCTAGAGAGTGCATCAGCCTTTCCATTGCGCGATCCTGGTCTATAAGAAATGACAAAATTAAATTGGTTTAGGAAAAGATTCCAGCGAGCCTGGCGAGGAGTCAGGCACTTAGCCGACCTGATAAATTCAAGGTTACGATGGTCTGTCAGGACGACTATTTGCTGTGCAGCTCCCTGAAGAAGGTGTCTCCATTCCTTGAAGGCAGCAATAATGGCCAACAATTCTCTATTGCCCACATCGTAGTTCCTCTCAGCCGAAGACAACTGCTGGGAAAAGAAGGCACAGGGATGCAAGACATTCTTCTCACCTGTTCTCTGAGAGAGTATAGCTCCAACGGCACAGTCTGAAGCATCCACCTCTATTATGAAGGCAAGCTCGGGGTTGGGATGTACTAAGATAGGTGCGGTGGTAAATTTATCCTTTAAACAGGAAAATGCTTCCTGAGCTTGCGGGGTCCAGGAGAACCTAGACTGTTTCCGGGTAAGTTGGGTGATAGGTGACACTACCTCAGAAAAATTCTTAATGAAACGTCTATAGAAGTTGGCAAACCCGATGAAACGCTGCACCTCCTTCACATTTCTAGGAATTGGCCAATCCTTGATGGCTTGGGTCTTGCTTCCATCCATACTAATCCCTTGCGTAGATAGTACATACCCCAGAAATTGAATTTCGGTCCTATGGAATTCACATTTTTCAGGCTTGATGTAGAGATGGTTTTGTCTTAGGCGTTCTAAGACCATTCTCAAATGTCCATGATGTTCCTCTGTGGAGTTAGAAAAAATTAGAATATCATCCAGATAAATCACCACAAATGTATCTAGGAGATCCTGAAGATATCATTCACGAAGTGTTGGAAAGTGGCTGGGGCGGTACTCAGACCAAAAGGCATAACTAGATATTCAAAGTGTCCATAGCGTGACCTGAAAGCAGTCTTCCATTCATCCCCAGGTCTAATACGGACCAAGTTATAGGCCCCACGGAGATCCAGTTTAGAGAAAATTTTGGCATGCCGCACTCTCTCCAACAACTCAGGGATTAAAGGCAATGGATAACGGTTTCTAATAGTAACCTTATTGAGTTCCCTATAGTCTATGCAGGGTCTCAGAGATCCATCTTTCTTCTTCACAAAGAAGATGGGTGCACCTGCGGGAGATGAAGAGGGGCGTATGAAGCCCTTGGCTAAATTTTCGTCTATATAATCCTTCAAAGCTTTTAGCTCGGGCCATGCTAGGGGGTAGATCTTACCAAAAGGTATCTCGGCTCCGGGCAATAATTCAATTGGACAATCATATGGACGGTGAGGAGGAAGCTGATCAGCGTTCTTCTTGTCACATAAATCCACATAGTCCTGGTATACAGCTGGTAGTTCAGGGACTGACATGGTTCCTTTAGGAACAGAGCAAGCTGAAACTCCTTGACTCATCTGTTTCTCCGGAAAGTGTAATTCCTTGGTCTCCCAGTTAATCGTAGGATTCTGCGCCTGCAGCCATGGTAGCCCTAGAATGATGGGAAAGTGGGGAGAAGAGATAAGCAAAAAAGACATTTTCTCCTGATGATCTTTACCCATTAGGACCCTCAAAGGCTCTGTTTCTTGATCCACTGGTCCAGAAGTCAGTAGAGAGCCATCCACAGTCTCCATCTGTACTGGAGTAGCCTTCTTCACTGAACGTATCCCCTGTTTCAGAGCAAAGGAGATATCCATAAAATTTCCACTTGCTCCTGAGTCGATCATAGCAGAGCTAGACACCCAGACTGAGTCAACCCAGAGTTTGATGGAAAGGAAGCAATGAGAATTGTTTCTTTTACAACTCAGCTGGGACACCGCTGAGGAAACTTGAAAAATTGCAGCGTTTATACCGTCATCGTCCCCAGAACTAACAGAGTTTAAGTCCGAGAAATCAAGATCTCTTGCAGCAGATCTCTCTGGAGCCTGAGGCTCGGACATGACAGAGTTCCTCTCGCAACACTCACAGTGAATGACTGCTGCAGTAGTCTTACGAGAACGGCTGGGGCAGTTTATAATGAAGTGCCCTGACTTACCACAGTAGAAACATAGATTTTCCTTTATACGATGTTCTTTGCGTGCATCACTAACCCGTCTTTGTAAAGAGTCCACCTGCATGGGTTCAGGTTCTGGTTCCCTTGTGATCCTACTCAAAGGTTCCTTAGCTGAGGAGGGAGGTAGTAAAAGGTTAGTGCGATTATTTTCGAACCATCTCTCTTGTCTGCGTTCAGTCAGATGAGCATCAATACGGATACAATAGTTAATAAAGTCACCTAACGCAGTGGGAGGGTCGGCACGAGCAAGTTCATCCTTAATCAGTGGAGACAACCCTTTCCGAAAAATAGATTTTTTAGCGGAAGTGTCCCAAGTGGTATCAAGAGCCCATCTCCTGAAATCCAGGGCATATTCGGCTACTGAACGCTTACCTTGGCGCAAAGTTAACATGGCTGCTTCAGCTGTTGCACCTCGATTGGGGTCATCAAACACCTGCCCCATGGCTGAAATAAAAGCATCAAGGTGATTCAAACAATCATCCTCAGTCTCAATCAGAGGGTTTGCCCACATCAAAGCCTTATTGGTAAGCAACATGATTATAGTAAGCACTTTGGATCGTTCAGTGGGAAATTGTGAAGCATGTGTTGAGAAAAATAAATTGCATTGATTAATAAATCCCCTGAATTTCTCACGTTCACCGCCAAAATGAAAAGGAGGTAATTTGGGGATCCCAGAACTTGGGGTTATGGCAGGAGCCTGGGCTCGTTCCTCTAGAGCCTCAATCCTGGCTCGCAATTCCTGGGTAGTCTGTCCAAACACTTGCAAATTATGATTAGTGAGGTCCTGTAGGCTTGCAAAACGGGTTTTTAAAGTCTGTACATCTGAAAGGATTGTATCAGTCACTCCGCAAAGTTCCTTTATGCGGGCCTCCATCTTCCAGATCTTTTAAGGCAGAGGTGCTGGAAGGAGAAGAGGAAAAAAAAAAAAAAAACAATAGTGTTTACCTGTGGCAACACTCCAGAGTAAAATTTTAAGGGAATGCGCTCACCTGGAATGGTTGTGAGAAGTCACAACCACTGTCATCACATAAGGTATTAAACGGACATCTGATATCCACAGTCACAGCAGACACGGCTTTCCCAGACCCAGCAGACACTAAACATTGGCTCCTGAATCTTGTCATGTATAGTGTACAGTTCCTATAGCGTCTTGTGCTTGGGTGCGAGGAAAACACAGGAGACATAGGTTGAAATGAAATGACTTGTATTACTTCATACAAGCATGCTGAAAAGTTCACACAGTTTGCAGGAACAGCGACAGGAGACACAGCAGGCCAGAGTAACTTCAAGCACTACAATAACTCTCCAAAGCAGGTTCAGGATCTCTTATCTGTACCGTAATTCCTCTGCAAACATAGATTCACCAAACAGCAGGTTTCCAGAGTCCAAAAGTGTTCCAAGGTTCCTCAGTAGGGAATAGCTGGAGTACAAGTCCAAGGCTTCCAGGAGTCAGGTCACAGACTGACTGAGGCTTGATTCAGGAGCACTGATTGTTCAGCTGAGGCTGCTTAAGAAGCAAGAGGGAAGAATCAGGGCGGGAACATGAAAACTGGAAACTCCATATTAACTGAGGGCAAGAGCTGCAGAAAGACAGAAAGCAAAATGGCCGACGGAAAACTGAGTTTCAAGGAACATGTCAACAGAGACAAAGAACCTTACAGTAGGATCTATGGCATAGCATAGCTGAGCTGAGCTAGAACCCCACCATCAGATATTTTATTACACATGGTCATTAGGTGGAAATGCAGCCAGTATCAGTGGGATCTATGGCAAAGCATAGCTGAACTGTGCTAGAACCCCACCATCAGATGTTTTACTAGACAGGGTCATTAGGTGCAAATGCAGCCATTATCAGTGGGATCTATGGCATAGCTGAACTGTGCTAGAACCCCACCATCAGATGTTTTACTAGACAGGGTCATTAGGTGGAACATTAGGTGGAAATGCAGCTGGTATCAGTGGGATCTTCAGCATAGCTGAGCTGTGCTAGAACCCCACCATCAGATGTTTTACTAGACAGGGTCATTAGGTGGAAATGCAGCCAGTATCAGTGGGATCTATGGCATAGCGTAACTGAGCTGTCAGATGTTTTCCTAGACAGGGTCATTAGGTGCATCTAATAATCTTTATTTTTACATCTCCACATGCTTGACTAACAGCATTTGCTTTACAGGAGACCTGGGCCAGTGGCAATAGTGGTAAGAAAGCCTTTGGGGTCATCTTTGCGGAGGGAGAAAGGTGTTGATAGCAGAAGAACAGTGCAGATTTAAAAATAGGTTATATTGTCACATATGATTAATTATATTAATCTTGTATGTACAGTAATCTGAGATCTCTGTATTATTCTTGAAATAACTATTTAAATCAGCACAGAAGCCAATGATATCACAAACCGTTACCTGGCTTCTTTCACATTGTTGACTTCTACTATTTTCAGAAATGTTAGCCCTTAAAAAGTTATTCCGACTATAAACATTTATGTTGTTTCCCCCAAAACCGCAATGGAGACTAACCACAAAGATTCCAGCCCTCTCCTCCCTATAGTGCCAAGATTATAAAGGTTTTTATTCTCAGTGTACACAGGAAATCATACAACTTGAGGTCTACCTGTAGATTTATTTTTGATTTTTTGGCAATAAATCGATGTTTTACACGTAAGCTTTTAGCTCCTCCGCAGGTGACAGTCACAGATAAGATCGCTGTTGTGAATGAAGAGAGTGTCCTGCGCTGCTCCGTCACTGGATTTTACCCTGTGGACATTGATATTAAATGGTTCAAAGATGCGGAAAAACTGAACAATATTTATACTGAGGATCCTCAGAGAAACTCAGACAGAACCTACAGTGTGAACAGCGCCGTAACCATCACACCCACTGAGGAGGACCGAGCAAGGACCTTCTCATGTAGAGTCTATCATGACTTCCTACAGGGTCCTCTCCAGGAAGACTTCCGTCTGGTGTATGAAGGTAATCTTATTACTAATATCTCTTATACTGCTGCCGCATCGGTTATCGATTTATCACCTATTACATTATTAAGACCTGTTTTACACTGAATTACTGTTTGTGGATTTATGGACCTCCTTCTCCAATGGTCCTGCTTTTTGTATCTGACCTCCTTCTACACTGGTCCTGCTATATGTATCTGACCTCCTTCTCCACTGGTTCTTCTATATGTATCTGACCTCCTTCTCCACTGGTCCTTCTATATGTACCTGACCTCCTTCTCCAATGGTCCTGCTATATGTATCTGACCTCCTTCTCCACTGGTCCTTCTATATGTACCTGACCTCCTTCTCCACTGGTCCTTCTATATGTACCTGACCTCCTTCTCCAAAGGTCCTGCTATATGTATCTGACCTCCTTCCGCACTGGTCCTGCTATATGTACCTGACCTTCTTCTCCACTGGTCCTGCTATATGTACCTGACCTCCTTCTGCACTGGCCCTGCTATTTGTACCTGACCTCCACCTGTACTAGTACTGCTATATGTACCTGACCTCCTTCTGCACTGGTCCTGCTATATGTATCTGACCTCCTTCCGCACTGGTTCTGCTATATGTACCTGACCTTCTTCTCTACTGGTCCTGCTATATGTACCTGACCTCCTTCTGCACTGGCCCTGCTATTTGTACCTGACCTCCACCTGTACTAGTACTGCTATATGGGCCTGACCTCTTTCTGCACTGGTCCTGCTATATGTACTGGACCTTCTTCTGCACTGGTCCTGCTATATGTACCTGACCTCCTCCACTGGTCCTGCTATATGTACCTGACCTCCTTCTGCACTGGTCCTGCTATATGTACTGGACCTTCTTCTGCACTGGTCCTGCTATATGTACCTGACCTCCTCCACTGGTCCTGCTATATGTACCTGACCTCCTTCTGCACTGGTCCTGTTATAGGTACCGGACCTTCTTCTGCACTGGTCCTGCTATATGTACCTGACCTCCTTCCGCATTGGTCCTACTATATGTACCTGACCTCCTTCTGCACTGGTCCTGCTATATGTACTGGACCTTCATCTGCACTGGTCCTGCTATATGTACCTGACATCCTTCTGCACTTGTCCTGCTACATGTAACTGACCTCCTTCTGCACTGGTCCTGCTATATGTACCTGACCTCCTTCTGCACTGGTCCTGCTATATGTACTGGACCTTCATCTGCACTGGTCCTGCTATATGTACTGGACCTTCATCTGCACTGGTCCTTCTATATGTACCTGACCTCCTTCTGCACTGGTCCTGCTATATGTACCTGACCTCCTTCTGCACTGGTCCTGCTATATGTACCTGACCTTCTTCTGCACTGGTCCTGCTATATGTACCTGACCTTCTTCTGCACTGGTCCTGCTATATGTACCTGACCTTCTTCTGCACTGGTCCTGCTATATGTACCTGACCTTCTTCTGCACTGGTCCTGCTATATGTACCTGACCTTCTTCTGCACTGGTCCTGCTATATGTACCTGACCTTCTTCTGCACTGGTCCTGCTATATGTACCTGACCTTCTTCTGCACTGGTCCTGCTATATGTACCTGACCTTCTTCTGTACTGGTCCTGCTATATGTACCTGACCTTCTTCTGCACTGGTCCTGCTATATGTACCTGACCTCCTTCTGCACTGGTCCTGCTATATGTACCTGACCTTCTGCACTGGTCCTGCTATATGTACCTGACCTCCTTCTGCACTGGTCCTGCTATATGTACCTGACCTCCTTCTGCACTGGTCCTGCTATATGTATCTTACCTTCTTCTGCACTTGTCCTGCTATATGTACCTGACCTTCTTCTGTACTGGTCCTGCTATATGTACCTGACCTTCTTCTGCACTGGTCCTGCTATATGTACCTGACCTCCTTCTGCACTGGTCCTGCTATATGTACCTGACCTCCTTCTGCACTGGTCCTGCTATATGTATCTTACCTTCTTCTGCACTTGTCCTGCTATATGTACCTGACCTTCTTCTGTACTGGTCCTGCTATATATACCTGACCTTCTTCTGCACTGGTCCTGCTATATGTACCTGACCTTCTTCTGCACTGGTCCTGCTATATGTACCTGACCTTCTTCTGCACTGGTCCTGCTATATGTACCTGACCTTCTTCTGCACTGGTCCTGCTATATGTACCTGACCTTCTTCTGCACTGGTCCTGCTATATGTACTGGACCTTCATCTGCACTGGTCCTGCTATATGTACTGGACCTTCATCTGCACTGGTCCTTCTATATGTACCTGACCTCCTTCTGCACTGGTCCTGCTATATGTACCTGACCTCCTTCTGCACTGGTCCTGCTATATGTACCTGACCTTCTTCTGCACTGGTCCTGCTATATGTACCTGACCTTCTTCTGCACTGGTCCTGCTATATGTACCTGACCTTCTTCTGCACTGGTCCTGCTATATGTACCTGACCTTCTTCTGCACTGGTCCTGCTATATGTACCTGACCTTCTTCTGCACTGGTCCTGCTATATGTACCTGACCTTCTTCTGCACTGGTCCTGCTATATGTACCTGACCTTCTGCACTGGTCCTGCTATATGTACCTGACCTTCTTCTGTACTGGTCCTGCTATATGTACCTGACCTTCTTCTGCACTGGTCCTGCTATATGTACCTGACCTCCTTCTGCACTGGTCCTGCTATATGTACCTGACCTTCTGCACTGGTCCTGCTATATGTACCTGACCTCCTTCTGCACTGGTCCTGCTATATGTACCTGACCTCCTTCTGCACTGGTCCTGCTATATGTATCTTACCTTCTTCTGCACTTGTCCTGCTATATGTACCTGACCTTCTTCTGTACTGGTCCTGCTATATGTACCTGACCTTCTTCTGCACTGGTCCTGCTATATGTACCTGACCTCCTTCTGCACTGGTCCTGCTATATGTACCTGACCTCCTTCTGCACTGGTCCTGCTATATGTATCTTACCTTCTTCTGCACTTGTCCTGCTATATGTACCTGACCTTCTTCTGTACTGGTCCTGCTATATATACCTGACCTTCTTCTGCACTGGTCCTGCTATATGTACCTGACCTTCTTCTGCACTGGTCCTGCTAAATGGGGCATCACTGCACGCTAAAGAAATTGCGCAATAAATTATGGGCTTTAGTTTAACATATTAACCTTTGTGTACTTCCCAAATTTGTAACAAATGCAAATAATTAAATTTTTACTACAAAATGTCATGTTTCCATGTCTCAATGTTATAAATTTCTATGAGGTACCTATGGGTTCAAAATACTCACTATAACCCTAGATGAATTCTATAGACAGTGAGGTTTCCATTATGGGGTCACCTCAGAGGGTTTCAGCTGTTCTGGCACCTCAGGGGCTCAGCTAATGGATCCCACAATCTAATCAAACGGAATCTGTGTTCTAAAAGTAGCGCTCTTCCACATCTGATCCCGAGTAGTGTTTAACCACATATGGGGTACTGCCACATTCGGGAGAAATTTCACACAAAATTGTGGTGCACAATTTCTCCCATTACCGCAAGTGCAAAATATAAATTTGATGCTAAAACAGTATTTTAGTGGAAACTTTTTTTTTTTTGTTCTCACATCTAAATGTTATAAAGTCTTGTGAATCAATTGTACGTAAAAAATGTTCTGTACACCCTAGATGAATTCCTTGAGAGGTCTAGTTTCCAAACAGGTGTCACTTGTGGGGGGTTTCTGCTATTTTTGCATGTCAGGGTCTCTCCAAATGTCACATGGCATTCACAATCTTTTCCAGACAAATATCGCTCTTTCCTTTCCTAGCCCTGCCATGTGCTCAAACAGGTCTCGTTTTTACCTATTATCTATTGTGAAAAGTACATATTTGTGTCTAAAACAACATTTTTGTGAAAAAAATGAAAATTTTCCATATGACGACCTAATGTTATTAAAATCTGTGTAGTACATGAGGGTTCAAAATGCTCACTATACCCCTGGCTAAAATCCTTGAGGGGTGTAGTTTCCAAAATGAGGTCATTTGTGGGGGGCTTCCACTGTTTAGGCACATCAAGGGCTCGCCAAACACGACATGGTGTCCACTCTCGATTCCAGCCATTTTTGCGTTCAAAAAGTCAAACAGTGATTCTTTCCTTACGAGCCCTGCCATGCATCCAAACAAATTTTGGGGTCCATTTTCTCATGTAAGCCTTGAGAAAATAAAAAAAATGAGACTAAAATTACATTTTTGTGGGAAAATTTTGATTTTTTATTTTCACGACTCTACGTTATAAACTTCTGTAAAGCACCTGGGGGTTCAAGGAGCTCACCACACATCTAGATACATTCCTTCAGGGTTTTAGTTTCTAAAATGGGGTCACTTGTGGGGGTTTCCACTGTTTAATCATATCATGAGCTCTCCAAACACAACATGGCGTCCGCTCTCGATTCCAGCCATTTTTGCGCTCAAGAAGTCAAACGGTGCTCCTTCCCTTCCGAGCCCTGTTGTGCGCCCAAACAATAGTTTTTCCCCACATATGGGGTATCGGCGTACTCAGGAGAAATCATACAACAAATTTTAGGGTCCAGTATCTCCTGCTACCCTTGTGAAAATAAAACATTTGGAGTTAAATTAAAATTTTTGTGGAAAAAAAGTAAAATGTTCATTTTTTCCTTCCACATTGCTTTTGTTCCAGTGAAGCACCTGAAGGGTTAATAAACTTCTTGAATTTAGCTTTGAGGGGTGCAGTTTTTATAATGGTGTCACTCTTGGGTATTTTTTGTACCATAGGTCCCCCAAAGTCACTTCAAATGTGATGTGGTCCCTAAAAAATTGATTTTGTAAATTTTGTTTAAAAAATGAGAAATTGCTGGTCAACTTTTAACCTTCTAACTTACTAACAGAAAAAATGTATTTATAAATGAGACAGATGTGAAGTAGACATGTGGAAAATGTTATTTATCGGTTTTGTGTGACATAACTCTCTGGTCTAAAGGCATAAGAATTAAAAATTTGAAAATAGCGAAATTTGCGCCAAATTTCCAATATATTCACAAATAAAAACATATTAAAAGAACAAATTTTAATACTATCATGAAGTACAATATGCCACAAAAACAATCTTAGAATCAGTGGGATCCGTTGAAAGTTTCCAGAGTTATTATGACATAAAAAAAATTTGGCCTGGTCATTAAAGTCAAAATTGTCTCGGTCAATAAGGGGTTAAAGTACCCTGTGCGATCTCAGGTTTAACTTTGATTATTCAACAACCAATTGCTATCTTTTAGGTTTAATGTTCTGCCGTACAGGCTCTTTTGGATGCTGTATGTATAGCAGGATCCTCTTTGAGAACCAGGGCGTTACATCCCTGTTGAACCTGTCCACACAATCTCTGCCTCTTCCACCAGGCAGTGCTACTCTTGCACTGCCGACAGCAATGTGCGAAACGAAAGCGAGATCCAGCCAAGGATGCAGGTGTGGCTGAAACTTGTGGTGCCGCCCAGCTAATGAGTCTGTGTACATTTTGGCAGTGGAGGTAAGCAGCGGGTGTTTGAGCTCCCTGCTGTGAGAATTTATCAAGGCCACACCCTATTTAAACTCCCTGCAGTTTGCTCAGACTTGCCAGTTATATATATTTGATGACACTGATAGCTTGTCACATGACTTAGTTTGCTTGATATCTATTACTGACCCTGCACTGTCTTGAAGAGAACTTGTCACCTCCAGAAAACATATCTACCCTCAGATATAAGGGTAATCTGCAGGTAAATAACATTTAAATCAAGTTCAGTCAGCTTACTGGGGCAGCGGCTGCAGGGAGAAATGAAGTTTTATTTTCCCTGCAGCCATTGTGGCAGAGCAGGGAGCTATTCTCTTTAATCACCAGGTCACACTTTATATTACAGTCACTGATGGTGACAGTAAACACTTGTTATCAGCTCCTCCGCAGGTGACAATCACAGATAAGAGGGTTGTACTGAATGCAAAGAGTGTCCTGCGCTGCTCCGCCACTGGATTCTTCCCTCCGGACATTGATATTAAATGGATCAGAGATGGAAAAAAACTTGAGGATAACAATTTTCATGGTGATCCCTGGAGAAACCCAAACGGAACCTACAGTGTGATCAGCACCGTGACCATCACACCCACTGAGGAGGACCGAGAGCAGAACTTCTCATGTATAGTCCATCATAAGTCTCTACAGGAACCTCTCCAGGAAGACTTCCGTCTTGTGTATGAAGGTAATATTATTACTAAAGGGGTCCCCTGGCATTTTACATTGTCTGACTCCCTGCACTCACGCCGGTCAGCTGTATGAAGGTGCCACAGTTCTCTTACGAGTCCCCCTCATTATATACAAGGCAGGTTTCCTTACTTTAGTAGTGTCTATAGGGGCAGGTATTTCTGTAATTAATCTGCCTTGTAAAATCACCAGGTCAGGAAGATCCTCAGCTAACGTGGAGTCTACAGTTGAAATTCCTTGTTAGGTGTCATCCATTTCACCTCTTAAACCTAAAAAGTCAGATCTGTAAAGAGATGAGAGCGGCCACAAGTCAGGATCAGGTGATGGTGACTCTGTAGAATCTTTCTCCCTACAGTTCTGTTTCTTCTTTCATTTCTGCAGACAGAATCTCGGTCGGGATCATCGCTGCCTGTTTTGTTCCTGTGGTTATACTGATAATTATCATCGCTGGTTTTCTGTGGTGGAGACTAAAATGGAGGAGAAAAGGTAATGTAGTGACATAAGGAGAACGTTCAGACTAGTCCATGTCCAAACCATATAACATATAATTCCTGACTGATGATTTATGTTATTTTGCTGTAAAATGTAAAATTTCATCATTTTCTGCTCTTCTGACAGCACTGCTCATATTACGCGACATTGCGGGTCCTTCTAAGCTGATTGATGGAGAGGAGGCGCTCTGTACTGCACAGTGGATAACGCCCCCGAAGACCTCTGTGTGACCTGGCTGAGAAGAAGAGCTGGGCAGGAGCAGGAGGTCCAGACATCTCAGATGAGAGAACATTCAGAAGAACAGGAGAGTTTACTGGATACATCTTATGTGATCAAATCACAAGTGGTGGGACGTCAGTATTCATCATCACTGAGCTTCATACCCCATATGGAGAGACATAAAGACGTGACCTTCATCTGTAGAGGGGTCTCCGGTAAACGTAAGGGCGAGAGGACGTTTTCCTGTGAGACGATTTATGGTGAGATATGACTTTCAAATTACATTACATTATGGATTATTGGTGCTTTTCTTTTTTTCTGTCCCTTCTGCCCAGAGACATAACTTTTTTAAAATTTTTTACTCCACATTGCTGTGTGTAGCCCTGGTGTTAGGCACACGCAGTACCCTGGAGAGTGTGTGGCGAGACAGCAGTTTAATACTAAATATCCATTCACTCAACATATACTAGACACACCCTTAGGGTAGTGGAGTTTACTCTTGAGGGAGTGGTCAAGGTGTATGTGTGTTTGAGTGATTTAGTCAGTGTCCAGACTTCAGAGAGAGAGGTCTAAAAGTCTGTGTCTGGACTTCAGAGAGAGAAGACGTCTGGAGGGAGGAAGCAGTCCAGATTGCTCTATCATCAGTTCAGAACGTGGAGTCTAGTACAGGTGGTTTAATTCACCTCAGCCTAGTCAGAGCTGTACCTCATCAGAATACACTGGAAGGAAAGAAGAAGTTTAGTGCAGAAAGTCTTCAGTATCCTGTCTAAAGGACGGTGTAAGGTTCAGAGACGTGCTCCTGCCTATTGATAACTGAGCATCTGTAACTAACTTTGAAGTGAAGGAAAAGAAAGAAGTGACTGCTCGACCCTTGGCTAGTGTGAGTGCTTATGTTACCAGCGAGGACAAGGCGAAAGGCACAGTGGTTTATTGGAATAGTGCTTACGGATTGAAGAAGTCCTGCACATTGCAACCGGTCACTGGGGACCGAAGGATCACTATTGTTACAAGCATAGTGGTAAGAAAACCAGGAATTTACCGGACCCTAGGTCGCGGCAAACAAGCCCCTTATAGTCAGTACGTAACTGGGGTCAGGGGGAGTGAAGACTTTGAGTCTCTGCAGGACAAAATAAGAATTCAGCTCTCTCGCAGGAAGGCTCCTGACACAAAGCTGACTGGGCGGTACAGCTATAGATTAGCTGGAGTTATTGAGGGAACTACGCTTCAGGCTAGTTGTACTCATTGTAGTGGAAGTAAAGGAGGCCCCTAAATTGTCCAGCTGCTGTCTCAAGATACACTCTCCTTGGATCAGCCTCCCTGGGACCTGCCTGAACATCTTACAAGTAAAGGTATGGAAAGACGCTGACCGTGTGAGACTGTGTTATTTATCTGCACCCGACTTCACTAACTTAATAGACTTTGAGGGACCAGTCCCACCTGTAGGGGACCCGACATCTAGCTGCATCACCATCCCCTCAGAGATCTACAGCAGCGCTGGTACTAATTACCAGAAGACTACAGGTGGCGTCACGAACTGTATATAAATCTTTCCCTGTAAATATTCCCCCAACATACGCCAGACCGCCAGGGCCACAGACCGAGCCACAGCTACCTGTGACAAATCCCATAGACTTCCATGGGCTCGGCTCTGAGTACCCCATTGCCCTGGTAATCCACAATTGTGGTGGCGGGTCGACACAACTTGGCGTCACGAACAGGATGCGAAACTCGCAGAATTGCGAGCCCTATGTGCCTAAGGAGTTGTTTTTGTGAAAAAGGACTGTTTGCACTTTTGGCGCCAAAATCGCCATTTTTGTCGCCATATTCGCGCCCTCAGGCGCTGGAGAAGAAGGTGGGCGTACCTTCGTGGGCGTCTACCCCCTGTGGCGCGAAGAAAATGCCTGCCCTCTCAAAGTGCTATTACAATATGCGATCCTGCCCTACAGCAAAGGAGGTCCGCCTCCTCTTCACCTTCCCTGCGAGGAGGAGGAGACGCAAACCCCACCTCCACGGAAGAGACCGGATGTCTCCGCAGAAAGAAGAAAGAATCTTCTGGAACATCATGGAAGCAGGACGTGTGCAGCCGAGCAGGGAAGCGGAGGAAGGCAGGCCCCGTGCCCCAGCCAAGCTGCCACCAGCATCAGAGTTATCCGTGGTCCTGCACCTGCAGCAGGCGTTGCTAGAGATTCAAGAAGAAAATGCACGCCTGAAGAAGATGGTCCAGTACCAACCTGGCTTTGAAGAGATCGAGAGACGCCGGCGTACCCTGGAGCAGCGGAGGCTGTGGGACACGGTGATCTCTCCCCTCAACGACCCCCCACGATTCCAGATACCGAAGAGTCTGCTGCCCAAGGCGAAGGAGCAACCGGAGGCTGCCCCGAAAGTACCGATCCTGATCCCACCGGTGAAGCGGTGGAGGCGAAGGAGGTTGAGGAGGTATCGCCAGTTCCGGAACGCCCGCCCGGCCAGGAGGCCGCAGCAGATGATCGGTCCCCGGCAGGGACACCGGAGGGGTCCTGTCCGTCACTACCAGATGTGGACTGGGACGAGATGGCGCGCCTGGATGACGTCGCCTACACCGCCCAGTGGGAACATGAATGGCAGAGTCGTGAGGAGAAGAAGAAACGCCAGCAGGAGGAAGAGCGGGAAGCTCAGCGGAACCGTCAGCGACAACATGCAGAGCTGATCGCGGACAAAGAGAGTGTCCGGAGAGAGAAAGGTACCCTGAGGGAACCGCGGCGGCAGGGGTGTGTGACTGAGTTCCAGCTCCGGAAGGGCTGGGGCTTCATCCGTGAACCGGGCCTCTACCCAGGGGTCTTTGTCAGCAGGCGTGACGTAGAATCTCACCTACCGCAAGGCCATCCCGGGAGGGACTTAGTAAACGGAGACATCGTCACGTACACACGGCATTGGGGAATGAAGGGATGGTATGCCCTTAACGTCACCATCGTCCGTGACCCCGTCCCCGACGCAGGTAACGTCACCACTACCGCAGCGTCCCCGTCTCCAGCTCAAGAAGTATCCGGCCGTGCCCCAGCATCGCCCCCTGCAAATTCATCGCAACTAGCGACCCAGATTTCATCGCAAAGGAAAGCCACCTCTACATCGCAACATGCGACCCAGTCTCAATCGCAATCCATGACACGGTCCATATCGTTAACTGTGATTGAAACGCAATCGGTGTCACGTGAAGAGAATGTACCCGTTGCGCCCCTAGAGGTTCGCACGAGAACTGTGGCGACCCAGACCCTAATCGCAGCGCATGATTTGTTAGTCCTGGGATCTAGGGCCCATTGCATTGTTCCAGCCCCGGGGTGGAAAGTGTAGTGGAAAGTGTATTAGAAGAAAATGAATAAATAGTAAAGAAACGAATCGGTGAGATCCCTATAGGATCTACCATAAGCAATATTGTAGAAAGTTTGAGAATGTTTTACAAAATTTTGCATAAGTTGAAGAGTATAATGCATATATATTTTGCTAACTGTAGAATGCCCGGCTGGGTAACCAGAAAAAGTTTTGCACTTTAGTATAATAATGTGATATTATATCTGCGTATTTGGTTTTACAATGGACTTTGAGGTTGAGGACTGTGCCAACCCAGAACTTATTTGTACATAGTTGCGCTTCGGTGCCTTATTTTGGTTTTACATAAACCAGCACAACTACCTCTGAATACAAAAACCCGTGTGGTGTGGCACTGAGTGAGGTCTGCATTTGGATGTCCTGCAGCCCACCCAGGACCTACGTTGAAGGTTTGGTGCGGGTCCTTCACAAGTATATTGTATATTTATTGAATGCTATTTAATACTTTTTGTATTTCTATAATGTTTGCAACGTTCAAGATATCCTCACCTCCCGGATGGGACGAACCAATGTTAATTGTTTAATGTTTTCATGCATAAACAAAACTGTCTCTTTTGTATTTTACAGCCCGGGAGTGCTGTCTTTTACCATGGGGGAATGTGTAGCCCTGGTGTTAGGCACACGCAGTACCCTGGAGAGTGTGTGGCGAGACAGCAGTTTAATGCTAAATATCCATTCACTCAACATATACTAGACACACCCTTAGGGTAGTGGAGTTTACTCTTGAGGGAGTGGTCAAGGTGTATGTGTGTTTGAGTGATTTAGTCAGTGTCCAGACTTCAGAGAGAGAGGTCTAAAAGTCTGTGTCTGGACTTCAGAGAGAGAAGACGTCTGGAGGGAGGAAGCAGTCCAGATTGCTCTATCATCAGTTCAGAACGTGGAGTCTAGTACAGGTGGTTTAATTCACCTCAGCCTAGTCAGAGCTGTACCTCATCAGAATACACTGGAAGGAAAGAAGAAGTTTAGTGCAGAAAGTCTTCAGTATCCTGTCTAAAGGACGGTGTAAGGTTCAGAGACGTGCTCCTGCCTATTGATAACTGAGCATCTGTAACTAACTTTGAAGTGAAGGAAAAGAAAGAAGTGACTGCTCGACCCTTGGCTAGTGTGAGTGCTTATGTTACCAGCGAGGACAAGGCGAAAGGCACAGTGGTTTATTGGAATAGTGCTTACGGATTGAAGAAGTCCTGCACATTGCAACCGGTCACTGGGGACCGAAGGATCACTATTGTTACAAGCATAGTGGTAAGAAAACCAGGAATTTACCGGACCCTAGGTCGCGGCAAACAAGCCCCTTATAGTCAGTACGTAACTGGGGTCAGGGGGAGTGAAGACTTTGAGTCTCTGCAGGACAAAATAAGAATTCAGCTCTCTCGCAGGAAGGCTCCTGACACAAAGCTGACTGGGCGGTACAGCTATAGATTAGCTGGAGTTATTGAGGGAACTACGCTTCAGGCTAGTTGTACTCATTGTAGTGGAAGTAAAGGAGGCCCCTAACTTGTCCAGCTGCTGTCTCAAGATACACTCTCCTTGGATCAGCCTCCCTGGGACCTGCCTGAACATCTTACAAGTAAAGGTATGGAAAGACACTGACCGTGTGAGACTGTGTTATTTATCTGCACCCGACTTCACTAACTTAATAGACTTTGAGGGACCAGTCCCACCTGTAGGGGACCCGACATCTAGCTGCATCACCATCCCCTCAGAGATCTACAGCAGCGCTGGTACTAATTACCAGAAGACTACAGGTGGCGTCACGAACTGTATATAAATCTTTCCCCTGTAAATATTCCCCCAACATACGCCAGACCGCCAGGGCCACAGACCGAGCCACAGCTACCTGTGACAAATCCCATAGACTTCCATGGGCTCGGCTCTGAGTACCCCATTGCCCTGGTAATCCACAATTGTGGTGGCGGGTCGACACAGCTGTATGAAGGCTTTTTTTCTGGGAGGAGTTGACTTTTGATGGCGCCTTTCATCTTAACATTCTATTTACTGAAAAACGGGAAAATAAACTCCAAATGCAAATTGCACAAAACACTCGCAATTCCACTATTGTTTTTTGGATTTTATTTTTGTGATCTTCACTGTGCTGTAAAAATTACCTCCTGGGACTATGATTCCTCAGGTCAGTGCAATTTCAGGGATACCAAATTTGCTAATTTTTTTTGTTGTAGTTACTTTTATTTAAATGGTGAAAAAAAATTACAACTAGTAAAAAACAAAACACTTTTTCTTGTGTTGCCATTGTCCAACATCCATAGCATTTTCATTTTTTGGGCGATGGAGATGTGTGAGGGCTTGTATTTTGCGAGTTAACAATTTATTGATACCATTTTAAGGAAGATACCACATTTTAGACTTTTTTTACATTTTGAGGTGACCGAAAAAATCTGCAATTCTGATTCTGTTTCAATTCTTTTTTTCCTTCATAACATTCATTGGGTTACCGTAATTTATGTTTTCATAGACTGGACTTTTATGCTTGCAGTGATAACAAATATGTGTATGCTTTTTTATTCTATTTTTAATGGGGGAAATGGGAGATGATTCAAAAAAATTTTTTTCCATATTTTGAAACCATTTTTAATGTTTACAGTTTTCCAGTGTTTAGTAAGAATCATGGTCTGAAGCACAGGCTAGACTTTAACATCGTACCATAATGACAGGCATGGGGGACTTCAGTAGATCCCAGGATGTAAATACGCTGTCAGAGACTGACTGGCGTTTCACGTGGGAGGGGCAGCGAGATGAACTTGGCTCCACCTATGGCTGTTAGAGGCAGATGATGGAGGTATCACACAGCCATTATCTGCTGTGAAAGATGCAGGATCAGTTCCTGAGCTCGGATCAAAGACAGGGACAAGAACAACGCGTGATGTAATAAGTCTGATATAAAATCAACTGTACTACACAGAAGACTTTATAAATGTCTGAATGTTCTCCAATAGCTGCGTCTGTAATACGTTCTCCTTACAGTAATTACTATAACTCACATCATATCTGCTTATTGTTTCACATTTCAGTAAAGCCCAAGATGTCACAGCCAATAATGAGAAGTCTGTCTGTGCAGAGAGATGAAGTATTTACTCAACTTGGAGAAATTTTATCCTAAAAGCATCAAGATTGTCTGGAAGTGTGGAAAGAAAGGAAAAGAAGAAGAAGTATCATCCACTGACTCCATATCAGAGAATCCGGACAGAACCTACAACGTCTCCAGTGAGATCAATATTCCTGAGGATCAACACAAGGATCCAGGATTCAGAGTGCAGTGACCTGGGAACATGAATCTATGGAGGAACCAGAATACCGAGAGCTGAATATCAGAGACTCAGGTGAGAGGAGGGATATATGAGGGTTTTATAAGAATCCTGGAGCTGAATATCAGAGACTCAGGTGAGAGGAGAGATAATGAGTGTATAGATTGGGTTGTATATCAAGACCAGGTGAGGGGGATATATGGGGGTTGTATAACATCCTGAGCGATATCAGAGATTGTGAGAGGAGAGATATATGGGGGTTATATAAGAATCCTGGAGGTGTACAGTACTGACCAAAAGTTTGGACACACCTCATTCAAAGATTTTTCTGTATTTTCATGACTATGAAAATTGTACATTCACACTGAAGGCATCAAAACTATGAATTATCACATTTGGAATTATATTACTTAACAAAAAAGTGTGAAACATCTGAAAATATGTCTTATATTCTAGGTTCTTCAAGTAGCCACCTTTTGCTTTGATGACTGCTTTGCACACTCTTGGCATTCTCTTGATGAGCTTCAAAAGGTAGTCACCGGAAATGGTCTTCCAACAGTCTTGAAGGAGTTCCCAGAGATGCTTAGTACTTGTTGGCCCTTTTGCCTTCACTCTGCGGTCCAGCTCACCCCAAACCATCTCGATTGGGTTCAGGTCTGGTGACTGTGGAGGCCAGGTCATCTGGCGTAGCACCCCATCACTCTCCTTCTTGGTCAAATAGCCCTTACACAGCCTGGAGGTGTTTGGGGTCATTGTCCTGTTGAAAAAAAAATGATGTTCCAACTAAACGTAAAACGGATGGAATAGCATGCCGCTGCAAGATGCTGTGGTAGCCATGCTGGTTCAGTATGCCTTCAATTTTGAATAAATCCCCAACAGTGTCACCAGCAAAGCCCCCCACACCATCACACCTCCTCCTCCATGCTTCACGGTGGGAACCAGGCATGTAGAGTCCATCCGTTCACCTTTTCTGCGTCGCACAAAGACACGGTGGTTGGAACCAAAGATCTCAAATTTGGACTCATCAGACCAAAGAACAGATTTCTGTGTAGCCTGGTATTTAAGGTACACAATACCAGGAGGATGAGTGGAGAGGTAACGGTTAAGGGCTCTACATGACATCACATATACTTCGGACACACCCAGCAGGGGTGTAGAGGGGTGTGGTTTTGAGCACAAGAGAGTCTTGTAGTGTCTCCTGAGGTGAAGGGAGAGAGAAGGAGTGCCTGTCTGGAGCACCAAGATTCCTGTCGATTCAGAGAGACAGTACAGTAGTGGAGGCTAGTACAGGTGAGCCAGTTCACCTTAGCCTAGTCAGTGCTGAGATTGAGAGTTTGAGCAAGTCGAAAGGCACAGTGGAAGGAAATCAGAAGTGCTTTAGGATTGAAGTATCCTGCACATTGTCACCGGTCACTGGAGACCGAAGCATCACTATAGCTTCACGCATAGTGGTAGAAAAACCAGAGGCTTACTGGACCTTAGGTAACAGAAAGCAGCCCTTGAAGTGTCAGTACGTAACAGGGGTCAGGTGGAATAGGAACTTTGAGCTAGGCCAAGCATAGAAGAACCTAGTTTCATCACTGGAAGGCTCCACCACAAAACTGACCGGGCAGTACAGCTTTGAAATAGCTGAAGTTTCAGGAGTGAACTACGCTTTATGCTGGTTAGACTCATCATCATTGGAAAGTAAAGGAGGCCCCTGCCTTGCTCAGCCGTTGCCTCAAAACTCATCCTCCATCAAACCCCATCAGCCTCCCTGGGACCTGCCTTACCATCTTACAAGTAAAAGGTATGGAAAGACGCTGACGGTGTGAGACTGAGTTATTTAATTGCATGCCTGCACAACCCCACCATAACCATCGACCTGAGGGAAGAGTCCCGCCTGTAGGGGACCCGACATCTAGCTGCCTCACCATCCCCTCAGAGCTCTACAGCAGCGCTGGTACAAATTACCAGAGAACTACAGGTGGCGTCACGAACTGTAAATATATCTATCCCCTGTAAATATTCCCCAACATACGCCAGACCGCCAGGGCCACAGACCGAGCCACCGCTACCTGTGACAAACCCCATAGACTTCCATGGGCTCGGCTCTGAGTACCCCATTGCCCTGGTAACCCACAATTGTGGTGGCGGGCCGACACAAAACTTTGGCGTCACGAACAGGATCCGAAACTTGCAGCATTGCGAGCCCTGTGTGCCTGTGGAGTGTTTTGATGAAAAAGACTGTTGCTATTGTTTGGCGCCAAATACCGCCATATTTGCCGCCAGATTCGCGCCCTAAGGCGCTGGAGAAGAAGGTGGGCGTACCTGAAAGAGCGTGCAAAGTCTTGGACACGCCCCGGCTCTGACTCAGCGGCAGGTCCTGCAACAGGAAGTGAACGCTCTGACATCAGAGCGCCTGCGACGAAGGTCCTGTTCCCACTGCTGTCCCTGTGAAGTAGCAGCATCTGAAACCGGTAGGCTCCGTTTAATCAAGGGGGCGCTAAAATGTCACAACAACCGGCCGACAGTGCGGCCCCAGCTGGAGGCCCCAATCCCGCACCGCCTGGTATTGTAGCGCCAGATGGGGGTGCAGGTCCAGCACCCAGTCCGGTAGTCCCGATCATGCCACTAACGCTCCCATATATGCCTGGGGCGAAATGGCTTCCCCAGTACAGCGGTGAGCCAGGCACATTAGCAGGCTTCAAGCGGAAGTTATGCAGCATCCTAGAAATGTACTCCATGCCTGAGAGACAAAAAGCTGCTGTGCTAATAGGGCAGCTAACTGGCGCTGCTGAGAGGGAAGTGGAGACTTGGGATACCGTTGATCAGGAGTCGGTACCTGCGATCTTCCTTAAGCTGCATGCCATATTTGAAGACCGCACAGAAACGGATCTCCGGATGGCCTTCTATCACTGTTCACAACAGCCAGGTGACAGCATCCGGGACTACGCTTGCCGACTACAAGGAGCCCTGAGAGCTCTTAAGCAGATTAATAATTTAAATGCTATCGATGAGAATAAAATGCTGAAAGAACAATTTATCCAGGGATTGAGATCCCAAGAGGAACGCAGAACTGTAAACTGGTGGTCCTTAGATCATCCGGATGCTACCTTTGATGCCCTAAAAGATATGGCAATAAAAGGGCTGCGGCCCCTGGGCAAACCTGAGGTGGCAACCCAACATCATCAGGGTGAAGTCACTCTGGAACCGGCAGTAACCCCTGTTCCCCGTTAGTGGCCGAAACCAAAACGCAGGTGACACCTCCCAGTGAATTGGATTGTCTGCGCTCAGAGGTGCGCCAGCTGACTAAAAATCTGGCTGCTGTAATGAGTGCCCTGCAGCTGCGGAAAGAGGAGGAAGGGAAGATCTTGTTAGCTGACTGCCCAGAAGACGTCCCGTGGATGCACCGGAGAAGAAAGAAGACGTCGCCCCCCCGGAGGAGGACAACGCCACCCCCAGGAGCGACCTCTGATCAACACCCTCCTCGTCGAGAGATCATCTGTTTATCGATGCAACCGGAAAGGTCATATGTCTCCACAGTGTCCTTTAAACGGGCAGAACCTGGTCCAAGGGCCAACACCCAGGAGAATACCCGTCAGGCCCCCTAGACTGGAACCGCAGGTATGTGGGTGGGCGACCCTACCTGTCTATCATCCTAGATGGTATTGCAGTTCCGGCATTGTTAGACACTGGGTCCCAAGTGACCCTAATACCTGATGCCCTATATACTAAGTACTGGTCAATGGACAGTCTTAAACCCCCGAGCCCTGACTTTACCGTATATGCTTCTAATGGTCTTCCTGTAGAAGTACTCGGGACAAAATGTGTAGATGTAAAGGTGGGCAGAGAGGAGTTGAAAGACCAGGGGCTTCTGGTAGTAAAGACTGCAAATGAGGAGAACGGTTTAAATATAATTTTGGGCACTAACATTATCGGTAATTGTTTGGGAGAAGTTGTGTTCTTGCTCCAACAGCTCGCTGAGATTGCCCGACCAAGGCAGAAAGGAGTAATCCAAAGAGAGATCCGGGCCCTGGTGTGTCAGCAGCAAGCGAAGCTTACAGACGGCGAAATTGGTAATGTACGGGTCACTGACTCGGATCCTATTGTGATACCCCAATGAGTGAAATGATTATTTGGTGCAGGGCAGCCATAGGTCTGAGAGGACAGAATTACCAAGCTGTAGTAGAACCCCACCATTCAGAACATAGACCTACACTTATGACTGCTAGGGGAGTAGTAGAAGTGGTGAATGGAAGAGTACCGGTACGGCTTCTCAATTGGGGAGATGATGAGGTAAACTTACCCCGTTATGCAACCATTGCTAAACTACATGCTGTCGACAATAATTCTATTCTTCCGGCTGAGTCCTTAGACTCCTGTCAAATAGCGGAGGACAATGACCCAGCAACTCAGGTGGCGGAATGGTGTCAGCAACTCCATGTTGGGACGGACACCACTCCCGCTCACCAGAAGCAAGGGGTATTACGGGTGGTGCAAGAGTATGCCCAAGTGTTTAGCAAGCACCCACTTGATTTTGGGGTAATTAAGGGAGTCCAACATCATATCCCTACAGGCAGTCATCCTCCCATCAAGGAGCGGTATAGGCCTATACCCCCAGCCCATTATCAGAAGGCTAAAGAAATGTTACATGATATGAAGAAGGCCGGGGTGATAAGGGATAGTTGTAGCCCCTGGGCAGCCCCTCTAGTTCTGGTTAAAAAGAAAGATGGTAGTATGAGAATGTGTGTGGATTACAGGCAGGTGAACCGCATAACACACAAGGATGCATACCCGTTTACCACGCATAGAGGAATCATTAGCTGCTCTGAAAACGGCTAACTACTTTTCTACCCTTGATCTGACTAGTGGTTACTGGCAAGTGGCTGTGGCTGAGGAGGATCGTGAGGAAAACGGCTTTCACCACCCCAATGGGGCTCTGTGAGTTCGACAGAATGCCGTTTGGGCTCAGTAGTGCCCCAGGAACATTTCAGAGAGTGATGGAGAACTGCCTGGGACATCTCAATTTTGAAACCGTGCTGCTATACCTAGACGACGTCATCGTGTATTCCAAGACTTATGAGGATCATCTGAAGCACCTGGCAGAAGTATTCGAGTCCCTGTCCAGGTACGGGATGAAATTAAAACCCTCAAAATGCCATCTACTCAAACAGAAGGTACAATACTTGGGGCACATCGTCAGTTTGGAAGGAGTAGCGCCGGACCCAGAGAAAGTCACTGCCATCCAGAAGTGGCCGGAGCCGAAGAACCTTAAGGAAGTGCGACAGTTCCTGGGACTAACGGGTTACTACAGGAGATTCGTGAAAGATTACACGAAGAAGGCAGCTCCTTTACAGGACCTCCTAGTAGGACAATCCCTAAAGAGCAGAAACCCTCCCTTTAATTGGGGTAAGGAACAGGCTGAAGCATTCCAAAAGATGAAAGAGATCCTTACAGGTGATGAGATCTTAACCTATCCTGATTACAGCCAACCGTTCCTGTTGTACACCGACGCCAGTAATGAAGGGTTGGGAGCAGTTCTCAGTCAGAAGCAGAATGGCCAAGAAAAAGTCATCGCATATGCCAGCAGAAAATCAGGCCAACTGAAAGGAATCCGGAAAATTATAGCAGTTTCAAGCTGGAGTTTCTGGCGCTGGTCTGGGCCATTACTGAAAGATTTAAGCATTATCTGGCCTCCAATCGGTTCACTGCGTTTACAGATAACAACCCCTTAACGCACCTGGAAACCGCCAAGCTGGGTGCCATGGAGCAGCGATGGATGGCTCGGTTGTCCAATTACCAGTTTACTATCAAGTACCGGGCAGGTCGAAAGAATGCTAATGCTGACGCATTGTCCCGAATGCCGCATGACTCTGATACGGAAGAAGAATCGGACGACCTGGAAGAAATTGAGCTACCTGCGTTCCATCGAAATGGGGTAGTCCACGAGCATCGAGTCAACAGAAAGCAGTATGGTGCAACATTAAATCCTTTACCCCATCACAGCTGGAAAGAGACTCAGGACAGTGATCCAGTGGTCAGCCGCATCAAGGAGTTGTTAAGACAGGAAGGCTCCTCTTTGGAAAAGGATGCACCTATGTCAGCCAAGCTCCTGTGGAACGAGAAAAGCAGGTTGTTCCTATACCGTGAGAAGTTGTGCAGGAGATACGTCAACCCCAGAACCCATGAGATGGTCTGGCAAATCGTGGTCCCCAAGGCAGACGTCCCAATGGTGTTGGAAGCATACCACGATCAAGCAGGACACTTTGGCTGGAGAAAGCTGGAGACCCTGTTGAGATGCCGGTTCTACTGGGTAGGGATGCGCAGCTCCATTGAGAGGTGGTGTCGGAACTGTGGACCCTGTGGTCTCAGAAGGAAGGACTACGGTAGTCAGAAGGCACCCCTGCAACCTATCCGGACGACTCGCCCCCTGGAGATTGTGGCCCTGGACCACGTCAAACTGTCGCCAAGTAGATCTGGATACTCATACGCCCTGACCATGGTGGACCATTACTCCAGATTTCTGGTGGTTGTTCCAGTTAAGGATCAGACCGCAGTGACGGCCGCGAAAACCTTTCAAGCAAGCTTCTGCAGACCGCATGGTATCCGGAGCAAGTATTAACCGATCAAGGACCTGCTTTCGAAGCTGATTTATTCAAGGAATTCTGTCACATGTACGGGTGCAAGAAAATTAGAACAACGCCATACCACCCTCAAACCAACGGTCTTTGCGAAAAAATGAACCATATTGTCCTTGACTTGTTGAGATCCATACCATTGGAAGACAGAAATCGATGGCCGGACTTACTACCTGATTTGGTTGACTTGTATAACCATATACCTGTAAGTTCTACTAACTGCACTCCAGCCTATCTTATGAGAGCAAGGCCCGGAAGACTACCAATGGATTTAGAA
Source organism: Oophaga sylvatica (assembly GCA_033576555.1). Taxonomy (NCBI): domain Eukaryota; kingdom Metazoa; phylum Chordata; class Amphibia; order Anura; family Dendrobatidae; genus Oophaga; species Oophaga sylvatica. Next base: position 101,399,686 of record JARQOD010000007.1, on the reverse strand, counting down.
CTTGGAGTGGTAGAACCGGAGGCAGACGACACCATTGAAAACTGGGACATCAATCGGCAAGAGCAGTACAGACGAGTGCAAACCTGTGTAGAAGAAAGTCTCAACAAGGCACGGGAGAAACAGGAAGATATTTACAACAGAAATGCTCCTGCCAAGCCTTTGATGCCTGGAGAAGTGGTATTAAAAAGGAAAAGGAAAATGCACAAATTGGATAACCAGTGGGAACAAGAACCCTACGTTGTACAAGATTCTAAATATGACAACAGAAAAGTTTGTATCATCAGTAAGGACGGAGGAAGAACAATAACCACTGTGTCCAGAGACCATTTGAAATTGTGTCCAGAACCCTTAAAGCTTTGTGAAAAAGAACCCTGTCATCAATCAAGAGGAAGGAAAGGAAGAGGTCATACACACGGATCTGGGAGATTTTCCTGCGGATTGGCCCAGACTGGGAGATGCTGTAATAATTCCGGTGTTGCAGTTTTATCAGCCACAAGAGGAAGTTCTACCTCCAGTTGTGTCCGTGGTGCCAGTTGAGTCCGTTCAGGAGTTACCCATTCCAGCAACACCTCAACCTACGGAATCTCAAGAAGGATCATCAGAAGCAGCGCCCCATACTATGGGATCCCCTGGTGGAGCTGACTCACACCGCCCAGCCATCAGTACGCTTGCCAGATCCATAGAAAGATTGAGGCAGTTCTATAGTTTGCCGTTACGCAGTGCAGACAGATCACAACTTAATATACCTGAAGCTACTCCACGTAGATCAGAGCGAATCACAAAAGGGAAGATACCCATTCGATACCAGCAGTAATTATAACAAATTAATGTGAATATTGTAAAAAGTATATATATATATGTGTCTTATAATGGACTGAGAGGCTGAGGACTGTGCCAGCCCAGAACTTATCTTGTAAATAGTTGCACTAAGGTGCCTTATAATGGTTTCACACGAAGCCTTGACTTACCTCTGAACATAAAACCCGTGTGGTGTGGCACTGAGTGAGGTCTGCATTCATATGTCCTGCAGCCCACCCAGGACCCACGTTGAAGGTTTGGGGCGGGTCCTTCACAAGAATCTTGCCGTTTATTATATGAACATGTCTATTTAATATTTTGTATTTTTCTATATTTAATGTTTTGTTTGCAACGTTCAAGAAATCCTTACCTCCCGGATGGGACGAGTTAATGTTAATGTTTAATGCATAAACAAAATTGTCTCTTTGTATTTCACAGCCCGGGAGTGCTGTCGTTTACCATGGGGGAATGTGTAGCCCTGGTATTTAAGGTACACAATACCAGGAGGATGAGTGGAGAGGTAACGGTTAAGGGCTCTACATGACATCACATATACTTCGGACACACCCAGCAGGGGTGTAGAGGGGTGTGGTTTTGAGCACAAGAGAGTCTTGTAGTGTCTCCTGAGGTGAAGGGAGAGAGAAGGAGTGCCTGTCTGGAGCACCAAGATTCCTGTCGATTCAGAGAGACAGTACAGTAGTGGAGGCTAGTACAGGTGAGCCAGTTCACCTTAGCCTAGTCAGTGCTGAGATTGAGAGTTTGAGCAAGTCGAAAGGCACAGTGGAAGGAAATCAGAAGTGCTTTAGGATTGAAGTATCCTGCACATTGTCACCGGTCACTGGAGACCGAAGCATCACTATAGCTTCACGCATAGTGGTAGAAAAACCAGAGGCTTACTGGACCTTAGGTAACAGAAAGCAGCCCTTGAAGTGTCAGTACGTAACAGGGGTCAGGTGGAATAGGAACTTTGAGCTAGGCCAAGCATAGAAGAACCTAGTTTCATCACTGGAAGGCTCCACCACAAAACTGACCGGGCAGTACAGCTTTGAAATAGCTGAAGTTTCAGGAGTGGACTACGCTTTATGCTGGTTAGACTCATCATCATTGGAAAGTAAAGGAGGCCCCTGCCTTGCTCAGCCGTTGCCTCAAAACTCATCCTCCATCAACCCCATCAGCCTCCCTGGGACCTGCCTTACCATCTAACAAGTAAAAGGTATGGAAAGACGCTGACGGTGTGAGACTGAGTTATTTAATTGCATGCCTGCACAACCCCACCATAACCATCGACCTGAGGGAAGAGTCCCGCCTGTAGGGACCCGACATCTAGCTGCCTCACCATCCCCTCAGAGCTCTACAGCAGCGCTGGTACAAATTACCAGAGAACTACAGGTGGCGTCACGAACTGTAAATATATCTATCCCCTGTAAATATTCCCCCAACATACGCCAGACCGCCAGGGCCACAGACCGAGCCACCGCTACCTGTGACAAACCCCATAGACTTCCATGGGCTCGGCTCTGAGTACCCCATTGCCCTGGTAACCCACAATTGTGGTGGCGGGTCGACACATTTCCACTGGTCTAATGTCCATTCCTTGTGTTCTTTAGCCCAAACAAGTCTCTTCTGCTTGTTGCCTGTCCTTAGCAGTGGTTTCCTAGCAGCCATTTTACCATGAAGGCTGCTGCACAAAGTATCCTCTTAACAGCTGTTGTAAAGATGTGTCAGCTGCTAGATCTCTGTGTGGCATTGACCTGGTCTCTAATCTGAGCTTCTGTAAACCTGTGATTTCTGAGGCTGGTGACTCGGATAAACATATCCTCAGAAGCAGAGGTGACTCTTGCTCTTCCTTTCCTGGGGCGGTCCTCATGTGAGCCAGTTTCTTTGTAGCGCTTGATGGTTTTTGGAACTGCACTTGGTAACACTTTTAAAGTTTTCCCAATTTTTCGGACTGACTGACCTTCATTTCTTAAAGTAATGATGGCCACTCGTTTTTCTTTACTTAGCTGCTTTTTTCTTGACATAATACAAATTCTAACAGTCTATTCAGTAGGACTATCAGCTGTGTATCCACCAGACTTCTGCACAACACAACTGATGGTCCCAACCCCATTTATAAGGCCAGAAATAACACTTATTAAACCTGACAGGGCACACCTGTGAAGTGAAAACCATTCCCGGTGACTACCTCTTGAAGCTCATCAAGAGAATGCCAAGAGTGTGCAAAGTAGTCATCAAAGCAAAAGGTGGCTACTGTGAAGAACCTAGAATATAAGACATATTTTCAGTTGTTTCACTCTTTTTTGTAAAGTGTAATGTATAATTCCACATGTGATAATTCATAGTTTTGATGCCTTCAGTGTGAATGTACAATTTTCATAGTCATGAAAATACAGAAAAATCTTTAAATGAGAAGGTGTGTCCAAACTTTTGGTCTGTACTGTATATGGGGGTTATATAAGAATCCTGGAGCTGTATATCAGAGTCTCAGGTGAGAAGAGAGATATATGGGGGCTATATAAGAATCATGGAGCTTTATGTTAGAGACTCTGGTGATATTTTAATTTCTTACATGTTGGTACAGTAACACCTGCTTTTCATACGCCATTTATGTTGCTACTTCAGTTACCTGCACCAGGTTCTTACCTAAGGAGGTTTTATTATAACATTGTAACACACAATTGTGGAAGATCATGTAGAAGTGGAGGAGTTTATCTCCTTTTTCCATTTTTGTTTTTTCCTCCATGCCTTCCAAAAGTGGGTAACTCTGGACTTCCTCTGATCATAAACTAGTAGTATATCCTAGCAATATGCTATTACGTGTTATGAGACAGAAATTCTTCTTTAAAATTGTGTTAATTGCTGAAAGCCGAGGGTTACGACAAAATGTGTGCATGTCCTCAAAAGATTCCTATTTTTCTTCTTTAGTAGCAGACACAGATGGATGAGCTGATGGAGGAATATCCTTGTGTCGGGATTAAGGTCCAGCGTCTTGGAGAACAAGTTACTGTTTCTCTAAAGTGAGAGATTCAGCAACTCTTCTCCTGCCAGTACAGGGCGACTACAATTGGGAGACTCGGGTCAGAAGAAAAACATTTTTACTGTATATATCCTAATGCCATGTTCTTGTTCTGTAGATTACAGATGGACTCCGGTTTTAGAAGAGATTCAGACCCCTCGTCTCCTTCTCGGCTCCCCGGCCGTCCTGCAGTGTAATATCTCGGAGTATTTCCCGGATGCCATCACTGTGAAATGGATGAGACGTGATGGAGATCAGTCACATGAAGAGACTGATGATAACCGGAAGATAACATCCAGGAGAGCGGCCGATAACACCTACAGCCGTACAGCCAGTCTGACCATCACCCCCGACCTGCGGACACATCGGGGGGCAGAATATATATGTCTGGTGGAGCACCCCTCCCTGGAGACCCCCATAGAGAGAAGCACGGGGCGGCTACAAGTCTATGGTGAGTGTATGAATCATTTTTGTACAGCTTTTGTCACCTAAATCTAAACATACAATTATAATATAATTCAAATATACACAAATGTATATATACAGTGCACCGTGTAAATGAGCACACCCCAACAGGTTTGTTAGAGAACTTTACATTTCTTTTAGAATCAACATTTTCTAAGGGATTTCATACTACAAAATACTCCACAAATGTGCGCCATTGATTGCAAACAAGATTTATTATTTTACACACCCAAAAAGTAATTTTCCTAATACATTAATTCAGGACCACATTGTAAAAATGAGTACACTCCAATGAAAGTCTTAGGAGCAAAGTAAAAGTTTAGACTATAAAATTCTAATTACTAAGAATTCAACCACTGGTAAGAGAATGCCAAGATTGTGCAAAGCAGTCATCAAAGCAAAAGGTGGCTACTCTGAAGAACCTAGAATATAAGACATATTTTCAGTTGTTTCACACTTTTTGTTAAGTGTAATGTATAATTCCACATGTGATAATTCATAGTTTTGATGCCTTCAGTGTGAATGTACAATTTTCATGGTCATGAAAATACAGAAAAATCTTTAAATGAGAAGGTGTGTCCAAACTTTTGGTCTGTACTGTATATCAGGATTGGTATATTAGTATAGAATTGACCACATTTTTTGCTTCAATGTTTTTTTTTATTTTCCTCCTCTAAAACATAGGTGCATCTTATGGTTCGGTGCGTCTTATAGTGTGAAAAATGCAGTAGGTATGGTCATTAAACTGACGGCCAAAAGTTTTGCATATACAATTTACTGATCACGACATAGAGAGTAATTCATTGTTTACGATGCCACAAGTTAGTATTTTGTAGCATAACCTCTTGCTTGAATTACTGCACCACACCGACGGGCATTGAAGTCACTCTAGTATTCAAAACATGCTGAGAGATCTTGCTCCATTCCATTTGCAAATCTGCAAACAATTTATCTTTATTTCTATTGTTATGGGCCCCAACTTGTTGCCCTAACTTATCCCAAAGGTGATCTATAGGGTGTATATCAGATGATTGGCTTGGCCATTGCAAAAGGCAAACATTTTTCTTTGCTAACCAATTTTTGACTAAATTGGATGTGTGCTTAGGATCATTGTCTAACCCCTGCCTACTTTGGTTTTACCATGTGGCAGCATTACATTCTCCAGTATATCCTTGTACATGGTAGCATTCATATTTCCATCAATTCTATGCAGAGGGCCAATGGCAGATGAAGAAAAGCAGCCCCAAACCATGACATTGCCACCACCATGTTTCACTGTAGGTGTTTGGTACTTTACACCATTATATATAACCATCACTACTGTGTAGCCCAGCTATGCAGGCACACATAAAATCCAGGAGAGTGCACAGGAAGGTAATCGCAACGCTTGATATTCATTCACGTCACTCACACTTTCAGACACACCCATCTGAGATATAAGGGGGAGTGACACGTGGCAGGGGGAGTAGTGTTCTGTTGGACTTCAGTCTGTTAGCTTCTGTCTAAGAACAGAGCAGCCATTCAGTTCAGTCCAGTCTGGACTAGGAGGAAACTGAGAGCTGTGCAGCGAGCTCCGGAGGAAGGCTGACATTTCCACAACCGCCACAAGTGCTTATGTTAAGAGCGGGAAGCAGGGCGAAGGGCATAGTGGAGAAGACAGAGAGAAGTGCTTCAGGTATTGGATTGCCTGCACTAAATATCCGGACACCGGGTCCGAAGCATTGCTAGTACTTCACGTCTAGTGATAGAAAACCGGAGGCATCTGGACTATAGGTCGCAGAGTGCAGCCCAAAGCATCAATACGTAACCGGAGTCAGGGAGAACGGGGACTTTGAGTCAAGCGCAGACAAAAGTAAGGACTTAGTTCTCACCACTTAGAAGGCTCCACCACAATATTGGCCGAGCTTTGCAGCTATTGAGAAAGCTGGAGATTGCAGAGTTAACTTCGCTTCACGCAAGTTTGGACTCACATACATTGGAAGTAAAGGAGGCCTCTAACCTGCTCAGCGGTTACCCGAATGTGCATTCTCCACCCCGACCAGCTCCCCGGGATCTGCCTGAACCATCTACTAGTAAAAGGTATGAAAAGAAGCTGCATTGTGTGTGACTGAATTATTACCTTCACCCTGCATAATCACCATAGACTTCCAGGGACCAGTCTCACCTGTGGGAGACTTACTACCCTGCTGCCCCATAACATCCCCTGTGAAGATCCATATAGCAGCGCTGGTCCAATTGATCAGATACCGCAGGTGGCGTCACGAACTACCTATCCTTATAATCCCCTGTAAATATCCCCCATCGCATGACTGCCAGGGCCACGGACCGAGTCCCGCTGCCAGTGACAATTCCCATAGAAATCATTGGGCTCAGCTCCGAGTACCCCATAGCCCTGGTAACCACAATTGTGGTGCGAGTCATCTAAAAAAATTTGGCGTCACGAACAGGATCCGAAACTTGCAATTGTGAGTCCTGTGTGCCTATATTGACTGTTTGTGCAGAAAAGACTGTTGCTGCATTTGGCGCCAAATACCGCCATTTTACCGCCAAGTTGGCGCCTTGAGGCGCTGGTGAAGAAGGTGGGCGGGCATTCGTGGGCGTGTACCCCCCCCCTTAGGTGCGAGAGATATGGCCGCCCTCTCCAAATGCTACTACAATGTGCGGTCCTGCCCCACTGCTAAAGAAATCCGCCTCCTCTTCATCCTCTATCCGAAGAGGAGGAGACGCAAATCCCGCCTCCACGGAAGAGACCGGACTGTTCCTGATGGAAATTACAGTCTGGCCTGGGACGAGGTGGCAGAAGTACAAGAGCAGCTATGCAGTGGAGCGGTGGAGCGCAGGCCCTGCTCCCCGGAGAAGCTGTTGTTTGAATCGGAGCCATCCCTAATACAGAAGCTTCAGCAAACTATGCTGGAGCTGCAGAGGGAGAATGCGGTGCTCAGAAGATTAATCCAGCGTCATGCAGACTTGCAGGAGACAGAGAGACGCTGGCGTGCCCAGACACAACGGCTGCTGTGGGACGCAGTGCTCTCTCCCACAAGCATAATGCCGTCACCTGATTTTCCAAGTTCCCTGCTGAAGAAGGCTGATGAAGAACCGGAGGCCGGCTCCAAAAGTGCTGATCCCGACTCCACCGATGATGCGGCGGGAGAGAAGGAGGCTGAGGAGGCCCTGCTCGTTCCGGAGTGCCAGCCAGGCCTTGAGGCCGCAGCAGAATGCCAATCCCCGGTAGGGACACCGGAGGAGACCCAACTGTCAGCGATAGAAAACGACTGGGAGCAGCGACAGCAGCAGGTTAGTGCGTTCCCAACTGAGCCCCTGCGCGCACCTGCGTCCTACTCGGAATCGCAAGCCCCAGCAGCGTCATCGTTGGTATCCGCACCAGGCTGTGCACCCACAACGCAACCTGCATCGCCCCCTGCATACTCATCTGCGACTATCTCTGCATCGCCCCCTGCGACTATCTCAGCAATGCGACTAGCATCGCAGGTTACTGTGGCCCCTGCAGCGACGCAATCGGCGTCCTACAGAAGAGAAGTACCCGTTGGGTCCACCGTTAGAATGAGAACTGTGGCCACTCAGACGCAGATAGCAGGTCACTACATATTTGTAATGCGTTCTAAGGAACATCGCGTCGTTCCAGCCCCAGGAGTGGAAGACGTAATTGAAGTCTGTAAGAGGAGTGAAGACCGGTAGGACCCAGACAGGGGTTTACCGCATCCAAGAAATGTAAAAAGTTTGAGAATTTTGAAAATTGCACTTTATTGATGTGTTTACATAATGTGCATAGTATGCTTAGAATACCCTGCTGGGTACCAGTTTAATGAGTTTAAAGAATTAATATTATTACAGTATTGTAATTGGAATGTGGTTTCTTCTGATTACTTGAAATGTCTTTATCATGCATGGACTGCGTGGCTGTGGACTGTGCCAGCCCAAGAACTTGCTTTGTAAATAGTTGCGCTACGGTGCATTATCTTGGTTTTACATGAAACCATTACTTTCGCCTCTGAAGAAAAACCCGTATGGTGTGGCCTAGAGTGAGGTCTGCAGTCAGAAGTCCTGCAGCCCACCCAGGACCTACGTGGGAGGTTTTTGGTGCGGGTCCTCCACAAGAATTTGTCTTGTATTTATGAGAATGTTTGATACTTTTGATACTTTTGTATTTTTTCTCATGTACAAATTGCAACGTTCAAGAAGTCTCACCTTCCGGATGGGATGAGTTAAATGTTTATGTTAAATGAAAAACAAAAATGTTTTCTTTTTTCTCTTTTACAGCCCGGGAGTGCTGTGTTTAACCAAGGGGGGATGTGTAGCCCAGCTATGCAGGCACACATAAAATCCAGGAGAGTGCACAGGAAGGTAATCGCAACGCTTGATATTCATTCACGTCACTCACACTTTCAGACACACCCATCTGAGATATAAGGGGGAGTGACACGTGGCAGGGGGAGTAGTGTTCTGTTGGACTTCAGTCTGTTAGCTTCTGTCTAACGACAGAGCAGCCATTCAGTTCAGTCCAGTCTGGACTAGGAGGAAACTGAGAGCTGTGCAGCGAGCTCCGGAGGAAGGCTGACATTTCCACAACCGCCACAAGTGCTTATGTTAAGAGCGGGAAGCAGGGCGAAGGGCATAGTGGAGAAGACAGAGAGAAGTGCTTCAGGTATTGGATTGCCTGCACTAAATATCCGGACACCGGGTCCGAAGCATTGCTAGTACTTCACGTCTAGTGATAGAAAACCGGAGGCATCTGGACTATAGGTCGCAGAGTGCAGCCCAAAGCGTCAATACGTAACCGGAGTCAGGGAGAACGGGGACTTTGAGTCAAGCGCAGACAAAAGTAAGGACTTAGTTCTCACCACTTAGAAGGCTCCACCACAATATTGGCCGGGCTTTGCAGCTATTGAGAAAGCTGGAGATTGCAGAGTTAACTTCGCTTCACGCAAGTTTGGACTCACATACATTGGAAGTAAAGGAGGCCTCTAACCTGCTCAGCGGTTACCCGAATGTGCATTCTCCACCCCGACCAGCTCCCCGGGATCTGCCTGAACCATCTACCAGTAAAAGGTATGAAAAGAAGCTGCATTGTGTGTGACTGAATTATTACCTTCACCCTGCATAATCACCATAGACTTCCAGGGACCAGTCTCACCTGTGGGAGACTTACCACCCTGCTGCCCCATAACATCCCCTGTGAAGATCCATATAGCAGCGCTGGTCAATTGATCAGATACCGCAGGTGGCGTCACGAACTACCTATCCTTATAATCCCCTGTAAATATCCCCCATCGCATGACTGCCAGGGCCACGGACCGAGTCCCGCTGCCAGTGACAATTCCCATAGAAATCATTGGGCTCGGCTCCGAGTACCCATAGCCCTGGTAACCACAATTGTGGTGCGAGTCACTACCAAACAGATTGTACTTGAATTTATCCGACCACAGCACCTTAGACCAATCTGTCTGTTTCCATTGGCTTTGTTCTTTGGTAAAGTCAAGTCGGTTCTTTCCACAGATGAAAGGCTTCTTGACTAAAACTTGTGCATTAAACCCTACTGCTCTTAGCCATCGCACCACAGTTTGGTAACTCACTTTGACCCCATATTCTTTGTTCATTTTGTGCGAAATCTGTACAGCACTTTTATGGACATCAGATACTGCCTTTTTCTTAATAATGTGATCAACTTTGGAGGGCGTTTTCCGTGGTCGTGCACTTCTAGGTTTGTCAGCTGTTCCATAAGCTTCTATTTCTTTATTATACGTGACACTTGTCTCTGAGAGCAGTTGAGTTCCATAGCTACCTCTTTTTGGCTTTTGCCTGACTTCACTCTCAGGATAATAAGCTTCCTGACATCTGGTGATACATTTGGCTTTGTCTTTGTCATGTTTTAATGTAAAAACACACAAACAAAAAAAATAAAAATTGTAGGCAAACTTCGACTACCCATGACAAAGTATGCAAAACATTTGGCCCAGCAAATGTTGGAAACTAACACATAAAATGATAAAACAATGTCAAACTTAATTTTCATCCTTATAGCTGACAATCATTTGCTTCCAGTTTACTACAATCAGCAAAAAAATGGCATCACCACAACCAGACATAAGTAATCACACTTAAAAAAAATGCTAAACTTTTGGTCGCTACTGTACCTATGAGAGGACAAGTGTGCTGAACAAAACAAAGGTACCAGAGTGAGTAAAGTAAATAACGAATAGGAATAAAGTAATTACTGTTAAGAGAAAGCAAATCAAAAATCCTTAGCTGAAAACTCAAAGACTGGCTTCAAGAATCAATACAATGTCAGAACATCTAAGGCTGGTTTCACACTAGCGTTCGACAGAGCTGCGTAGTTTCTCCGTGAAGCTCCGCCCACAGCAGCACCTCCTCCGGTCAGTTCCGCCTATGTCTACATGCGGCCTGCGTACCTATCTTTAACATTGGGTACGCAGGACGTGCGGATGAAGGTGGATGCGTCCGCATGCGTCGTTTTGACTATGTGGCGACTGCAACAAATTGCAACACGTTGCGTTTGACGCGGGTCGACGCAGCATCAAAATGATGCAAACTGATTCATCCGCACGGCTTGCGCATCCAATATTAAAGATAGGTACGCAGGCGCATGCAGACGTAGGCGGAGCTGACCGGAGGAGGTGCTGCAGTGGGCGGAGCTTCACGGAGGAACTACCCAGCCCTCCGCAGCTCTGCCGAACGCAAATGTGAAGCCGGCCTAAATGAATCTATCACCAGCAGCAAACGACCACAGGGGGACAGAATATAAAGCCGCACCCAACAGGCGATAGGCAGAAAAATGAAAACACCTGTGTTAAGGTAAACAGACTGCAGCATAAATAGCAAAACCCAAACACATAAAGAAAGCTGTGTCTCCTGTGGCTCAGCAGAGAGAAACCGACCACAGAACACAAACTTTCTTGAACTGTAGGGCAAACTTATAAAAAAGAAAAAAATATTCAGGGGAACATCTGTGATAAAATTAAACCAAAAACTGTACACTTACAAACGTGATAGGTTCCATTTAACTTTTAACTATTACCACTTGTTAAGAGGCGGTTATATTGCTTCATTTAAATACAGGGAATCAAAAAGAACATAGCACATTGTAGCGTTACTGCAACTTACAGAAAAATCAAATGGCAGAAAAGTGATGCAGTGACACAGAGACTTCCTGCAGCACAATTTTCCCATTTTACTTCAGCTGCACCTGCAGTCAGTAGAAATACTTTTTTATCACCTGAAACGGGAACATTGCTTTACCAGTCTCCTAAGGCTCAAGCTAAAAAGCTATTCTGCAATATATGACCACCCCCGAATTTCATCTCTGTATCTAATATATACATTTACTTTATATCACTATTTTTACAACAACTATTACAATCAGATCTTTTACTATTCTCTTCCAGGTAAACCCCAGATGTCGGCCCCTATAGAGATCACTATAGACGATTCATCTCATGTTCAGTTCTCTCTGAATCTACAGAAGTTTTACCTAAAGATATAAAAATATCCTGGTATAGAAAAGATAAGTCTGATAAATCTGGATTATTATCTGTGGAGACAATCAGTGCACAGGACGAGGATCTCACATGTAAGGTCACCAGCGTCGTCCAGATTTCTAAATATTTATTCAGAGATCATCCAGAGATGAAAATCATTGTAGAGTGGAAACACGAAAGTACGGAGACGTCAGAGAGAAGATCACTGAGTGTCAGAGGTAAAGAGGATATCTATTATCTATCTATATATTATCTATTATCTATCTATTCTCTATTATCTATTTATCTTTTTATCTATTATCTATCTATCTATTTTCTATTATCTATCTATAGCTATCTATCTCTATCTATTTATCTATGTTATCTATTATCTATCTTTCTATCTCCTTTTTTTGTATCTAATGTCAATTATATGTCCAAATCATCATAATAATTTTATACAGATCTTCCCTGGCGTCCTCATGTCGGATCTATCAATGTCCCCGAGCTGGAAGATGGTAAGTCAGCCACCCTGACCTGTGATATCTCCGGATATTTCCCGAATCTTCTAACTGTTAGCTGGTTCACAAAGAAGGACGGAGGTGTGACCGGACTGCCCACAACATCATCAGTATTCAATATGTACAGAACTTACAAGATGTCAGAGAAAGAGAAGAGACAGGCAGATAACACTTATTCCTGTGAAGCTTCATTGACTTTCACCCCAATAATAAGTTCACACCGAGGAGTAGAAATCCTCTGCAGAGTGCAGCATCCCAGCGAGGAGCGTCCCATAGAGCGGAGCACCGGACCCCTACACATCGGTGAGTTATGTGGTAGAAATTTACAATAAATAGCCAGTTACATTACAACAAACTCCCCAGTATGGGGCATATGACGACACTGTCCCTGCGGTGGGCACCGGGTGTAGCAATTACCTATAGTGCAAGTCATCAGAGTACGCTCTGAGATCTATAGGCTGCAGACAAATATCATTTACAATCTCATTATTATTCTTTTCATAATAATAGTATAGTATTGTCGGATAGTACTTGTAAATACAAGCAATTTTGCAATTTTTTCATCCGTACCTGAGATATTAATACTTTTGTTTACAGCTCGTTGCCTTGGACATCGACCACCACTGCTAACATCCCCAGTGCCTCCAAGACCTTTTCTATCAAGCTTGTAAGCGCTATTTGGAAGCTGGCCAGGACAGCGAGACAGCAGCGGTGGTCGGTCTCCGGGGAAAAGAGCTGTAAACAAAAAGAAAAGTGTTAATATCTCAAGACCAGCTGCAAATTTTAATAAGCAGCAAACGGCAAAAGTGCTTGTTTTAACAACCATTATCCAACATGTCCATCTATGAAAAATGGCCCCATAATGATGATAATAATGTGTCTGTAAAATATGTTGGTGTGTCTATGATTTTTGAGTAAATTGTCTAGAAAAAAAAATCAAAAAATCAAACTGGCAACACTGATACCGGGGATGGGACATGAGAGAATTTTCACTGCTTTCAATACAAAGAGCGAAGGCTGGAAAATTTAGAAGATTTATGCAACAATGGAAAACGATCAACAAGATACTCAATAAAGCTTTGTTTATTAGGGACCTGAATACCAGGACCCCCAGTAATCACTATACTGGGGGTTCCAAGCCAGAGGGAGGCCTGGCATGAGCACAGTGGGAAGGATATTAAACACAGCGGTGGTCGCGCATGTGTCTTACTCTACTCCATGTCTATGTGGTCGATGGAAAGCCGAGCAGTGGACCTGCTCTAGAGATTGGATCCCATCAGTCAGATATTTGTCACTTATCCTGTGGACAGTGGTGAATATCCATTGTAGGGGCCTCTAACCGCTATTATTTCTGTAGATAAGACACTTATCCATAAGGAATACAATCTTTCTCCCAGGGAATGTTCGTTTTATCATTTTTAGTTGTATTTCTGAATCTTTGACGCCTTTAAATTTTAACTTTTTCAAATTTCTGTAACAGGAGAAACGTAAAACAGAAGAAATTTCTTGTGCTTTAAAGAGACCTGTGGTTGGTCGAAGCGTTGCAGTGCGTGGCAGAATAAAGGAGATTTCAATTTTTTCACCCGTTTTTGGACGCTGTCTATCTAACGCGGTCAGTTTCTACTTATTGGAAAAGTCATTAGTTGAGACTCAAAATGTCCAAGGTGTTCTGAGGCCGGAGCCGACCTTCTACACATGATGTGGTCGTGTTCTCGCCTTCAGCCCTTTTGGGTGAAAGTGCTCAATCTGATTCAAGAAGTGATGGGGTAAATATTGTGTGTAACCCGCTGACCTGCCTCCTGGGATGTATGGATGATATTGCTACGGACGAATGTGGGAAACTGACTATTGCAAGATTGCTATATGCCGCTAGGAAGCTTATTGCGATGCATTGGTTGGATGAAAAACCACCAGTCACAAAGAGTTTGTGAATAAAATAAACTTTATTGTCCTCATGGAAAAGAATATTTGCACTAAGAGAGGTCAACATAAAAAATTTGAGAACGTGTAGGGCGGATGGATGAATTGTCCGGGTGTGGCGTCTGTTGAGTTGTTGCAGAGTAGGTTGGGAGTCGGTTAATTACCTCTGTAGTAACTGTACTTGTGCGGCTGAGCTTGTGTGAAGTGGTGTATAAATGTATCAAGAGCAGATGTACCAGTTTGATAATAAAGGATATTGGGATGAGGTTTGGGGGTGGGGTACTGGGTAAAGGGGCTAGTTCATGATAAATGAAAATGCTTCAATCTGCTTTGTAATTTTGGTATTTGTTTGAAGTTTGTGTCAGACTGTATTACATTTCTGATATATGCCTTAATAAAAAGTACTTGATTAACAAAAAAGAAAAAGTCATTAATTCCCAACACAATGGGACTTATGGAGGTGTAGAGTGTTGCACAACAGAAGTGAGGGTTGCACTGTGACCGTGCCATTTTCCCTCTATCCTCTTTCATTTACTACACTTCTTGCATTCTTACATATCTACCATGTGAACTGTGAGATTTGACAATGTTCCAATGTAAAATCCATTTTCATTGTTGTGGAGCAGAGCAGGCCGCATGTCGCTCGTGCTACTGTGAGCAGCCTGCATGGTCTAACCGTGCTCCCATGACCTGCAGCGTCTCCGGACTTGTCTCCCATCGAGCACATCGGGGACGTCATTGATAGGTGATTACAGAGGAGATGCCAGCAGCAGATTTTGATGATTTGTTAAAGTTTTTACAGTGGTAGAACCTTCCTCAGACGAACATTAATGACCTCACTGATAGCAGCCGATTCTGAATAAATCCAGATATTTAGAAAATCTTGTGCGTTCCATAATTACACATTTTTTCCCTCTTGGTGTTGCAATTTCAATTTTGAATGTAGTTTCATGTTGATGATGTACAACAGTATGAGTTACTATCTAAATGCTTTGCGTTTACTGCTTCGCACTGAGGTCCTGGTCCAGTTGAGGTTCACCAATAATACTATAAACCTTTGATATAATATAATCGCTCTGCAATCAGATCAGAGCAGGGTTTCATTGTATCTCACACAGGAATAGTCCAGAGCAGACAGGTTACTCCTATGTGAGACATATAATGACAGAGACTCTGCTCTCACTGCAGAGCAATTACACGCTATACTAATAATAATTTTATTTCTATAGCGCCAGCATATTCAGCAGCACTTTACATTTTAGCAGGGACTTGTACAGACAATAAAGACATTACAAACTAACACATAATTCACCAGTTACAGGAGGAGCGAGGGTCCTGATCGCAATCTATAATCTATAAGTCACAGTGAGCACTATAAGGCCGGCATCACACTAAGTAGGAATACGGACGAGTGAGAGGCGTGAAAACCACCAATTACACACGGACCAATATTTCTCTATGGGGCAGCTCTGATCATGCATATTTTTCTCGGGCGTATCTTATGGTGCGAGACACCCGCAGCATGCTGAGATTGTACATGTATTACGCCCGTTGTACGCCAATGAAAGTCTATGGGTGCGAGAAAACAACGGATTACACACAGACCAGACGTGTGACTTGCGAGAAATACGCACCGGTGTCCTTTAGAAAAGCCTGCAATTCATCCCCGGCTATACTGTAAAATCACACTGACAGGTTTAATAAAGACTAGAAAGAATAGATATATACACATAGAATACATATACTGTATATATATATATGTCATTGTGACATATATATACATATATTTATAGTTCATGCACTTCTACATAGTATAATAGCCGCTAATTCAATTGCCGGCTTTTGTGAAATTACAGAACCCGACATGAAATGACACATGGTTTACATAGTTAACCATGTGTCATTTCATGTAGTTTGATATATGGTTTTCACTAACAATTACATGAGTGTATGTGTGCAAAATTTCATACAGCTAGGGGTTAATTAAAGGTGTAAATTCGTTGAAAAAAAATGCGTGGGCTCCCGCGCTATTTTCTTTACCATACAGACAGACAAAGCCAGCGAGTGGGGGCAGATAATAATAGCCTAGGGAGGGTGCATTTATTTTGTGCCCCCCCTGGCTAATAACATCTGCCCCCAGACACCCCAGAAAAGGCAAATCTATAATTAGATGCGCCCTTTCTGGCACTTAGCCCGTCTATTCCCATTGCCCTGTAGCGGTGGCGAATGGGTTAATAATGGGTTAAAGCCACCTTGCTATTGGAAGGTGACTTTAAGCCAGGTTAATAATTGAGAGTTGTCAATTAGACAACTATCAATTATTAATCCTATTGTATGAAATGTTTAAAAAATACACACACATTAATGAAAAATCATTTTAATGAAATAAACAGTTTTTGACCATCTTTTATTGTACAGGTAATCCTCGATTCCCTTGTTCTCCTGTAATAAAAATAAAATAATAAAGCAAGCTTTTTCTTACCTCTCCGAAGCACAGTCAGGTCCCACGCTGTAATCCATCGGAAAGGGTTAACAGGTTTACAGCTAGCAGCACAGCTAATGCTGGCAGCTCAGCTGTAAACCCCCGAAGGAATGAGCTAATCTCCCGGCTGGCAGGAGAGGAAGTGATTAGTGTGGGAAGCTTAATTGATTGCTTCCCAGGCTAATCAGTTCACTTCTGGTCAGCCGGGGACACTGCACAGCATCAGTGACGTCAGAGGAAATAGGCTCTTAAGTTTTATGGGTTCACCTGGTGAGGTGGGTTCTCTAGGCTGTAAGTCAGGGTGATCAGCATATTCCAGAGGTGATGATACCATGGTAATAGATTTGCCAAACAGCATGTAGTTTAGCGAGAATCAGGACATCAGGTTGTTCAGGATGGCAGATGTGCAAGTGTGGCGCCCGAGGGTCCAGTCGCCACAGAGATGTTGCATCTCATCCAGAGATGTGACACATGACTCTCAGGTAAGGAGGAAGCACCCCTTAGACTCCAACACCGCATTCAACATACACGATGTTAGCTGCAGCTCTGAGGTTGGTTAGTAAAGGGTGTAGATGTTGAGTGGGTGGAGTCAGCTGCAGCACTTAGGGCAGCATGTTAGTCTAGAGTTTCAGTCAGAGACAGGCAGGCAGTGTGGGGGTACTGGCCTGACCGCAGCTCCTCTGAGTTCACCTCAGGGAGCCGTGCTGAGAGAGCGAACGGGTCCTGGGCTGAGACGACCTCAAAGTCGTAGCCCATTGCAGAGGAGGACCAGGCGAATGTCGGGGAACGGTCCCAAGACTAGTGGGAAAGTTCAGCTCCACTAGTAACACCGGAACAGTGGGTCTCTCCACGAGGCCACTAGCCACCATAATCTCACTGGGAGGAAGCTTAGGGGTCAAGTACGTCCAGGACTTCCTCTTTGGTCAGACCTCATCTGGAATACTGTGTCCGTTTTGGGCACCACATTTTAAAAAAGACATCAACAAACTGGAGCAAGTTCAGAGAAGAGCGACCAGAAATGGTGCCGGTCTGCAAACCATGTCCTATGAGGAACGGTTGCAGGATTTGGGAATGTTTAGCTTGCAAAAAAAGAAGACTGAGAGGAGACTTAATAGCTGTCTACAAATATCTCAAGGGCTGTCACATTGTAGAAGGATCATCTTTATTCTCATTTGCACACGGAAAGATAGAAGCAATGGGATGAACTGAATGGGAGGAGACACAGATTAGATATTAGAAAAAAACTTTTTGACAGTTAGAGAGATCAATGAGTGGAACAGGCTGCCACGAAAGGTGGGTGAGTTCTCCTTCAATGGAAGTCTTCAAACAGAGGCTGGACAGACATCTGTCTGGGATGATTTAGTGAATCCTGCTTTAAGAGGGGGTTGGACCAGATGGCCCAGGAGGTCCCTTCCAACTCTACCATTCTAGATTCTATGACTTCCGTATGAGTGGCCTAGGCAACCACCAGTTCAGACTGAAAGGGCCCAATACTACCTCGTCCGAGGGGTCTGTGGTGGCGGGTGCATGGAAGTGAGGAGTGTAGCACCAAGAGAAGAAGCCGGAAAGGAACATAAAGGGAGTCTTTGGGAGTGTGACCGATCTACCTGAGGGTTGCTGGACTACTCACTGGAAGGACACAGTGCCCGGCTGGCGTCTGTATTACCGGTGACAGAACTGTGAGTAAACCTTTGAAACTGCAGCAAAACTGTTTCCCTGATTCTTCAGCGATGCACACTCCCCTCTGCTACATCACTCCTGCACCACTGCTTTATCTTACATTACCTGCCTGGAAGGACACAGTCTTACCTGTAGAAGACTTATCATCTAGCTGCACAACACCATCCCTTCCAGAGGACCTGCACAGCAGCGCTGGTCACCCTGACCAGGTATACAGGTGGCGTCACGACAAACTACACGACACTAATCCCTGTAAATACTCCCCCATTTATAGTGAGCGCCCAGGGCAACGGACCGAGCCTGTGCTGCCCGTGACATCCCCCATAGAAGTCGACGGGCTTGGTGCCGAGTACCCCACGGCCCTGGCGGGCGACTCACAAGCCACAGCTGGAAGCACCAGATACAGCAGAGCCATATGTGCGGTTTGCACAAAAGCAACATAAATGTATAAGGTAACTGATATCTTGTGACTGAGTTTATGCTTATACACAGTATACAGTGGATGTATAGACAATCATGTATTTTGCAACACAAATGCAGTTATACAAAGCAATAGTAGATGTAAGGCAATCTGTTATATTGCAGTAGAGATACAGTTATTCACAGAAACAGAAGAGTTACAAGTGTGGACACCATAGAATAGCAAAGAATAATATAAATGGGCATCAAAAGACAATAGCAGACCCCAATCAGAGGGCAATAAAAACTTTCACACTCCTTATCTATGAACTGTTCCAATATTTATGTTCATCTCTATCTCCATATTGACAGTTCTGCTTTACATCACTTGTCTTACCTATTGCATTGTTCTGTGCTGTGTTGTGTATAAATATGTGATTCTTCAGATTCTGTATTAGTCTTCGCCTGATGAAGAGACCTGAGTAGTCTCGAAAG